>JALJVW010000241.1:540000-1040000 GCA_024865655.1 Emberiza elegans | reverse complement strand
TGCTGGGCACCCGGGAGGGCAGGGTGCCACTGATGGCACAGCTGCTGTGCTGGGAAGGAGGAGAGTTTGACAAGGAAGTCTCACAGATATGTGTGTGCTCAACAGAAAGATTTTTAAATGCAGATTCTGATGAAGGAATAGAGATGGAAGCGAGTTTTGATATAGAAAAGAACTGCTGAGCCAGTCTCACTGGATAACCAAGGAGGCACAGGCTGTGTTGGTTAGAAGGGTTTGTATGGCTTAGAGCAAAGGATAAACCCACCCCAAACAAGAAGATGTTTTTACCAAGCAGGAAGGGAGCACAGGCAAACAAGGCAGCAAATGGGGCAAGTAGGAAAAATGTCTCAGAATTTTCCACTGCAAGAAAACTGAAAAACAACTTCTAGCTTGAACTGTGATGTACTGACTGTTAGTGATTGGAGAGCAGTGACATGGATATGGTAATTACAGCAGTTATGATGGGCTAAAGATAATAGTTGAGGAATAGATTGGTTCTACTGTGTAGGAGGATGCTCAGCAAAGTAAAGTTTATAATGCATTGTTACCAAAAGAAAAGTTTATAATGCATTGTAACCAAAAGAAAAGTTTATAATGCATTGTAATCAAAAGAAAAGTCTATAATGCAATGTAACCAAAAGAAAAGTTTATAATGCACTGTAACCAAAAGAAAAGTTTATAATGCGTTGTAACCAAAACCAAGGGGTCTCCAGGCCTGCCTGCAGGAAACTCCTCTCTACCCTTGGGCTGTCCCCAGTGTGTCCCTGGCCAGGCCAGGCCAGGGATCAGAGCTCTGGAGGGTGGAAAAATGGGTCCCTGAGCCCCTGCCTGTGCCCCAAGAGGCATTTCTGGTTTAAAAACACAATTTAGAATTCATTTCCTGCCCAGTTCATTCTTCCAACCTAGAGCCTGGTGCAGTTTGCTGAGCAGGGGTGGCATTTTAGGCTATAGTATATTAGGATTTAGTCAAGATAATAATAATAATAATAATAACAATAATAATAATAATAGTAGTAATAATAATAATAATAATAATAATAATTATTATTATTATTATTTTGATCACAGAAAATATATTATATAATATATTAAATATTATATTACATATTATATTATATTATATTATATTATATTATATTATATTATATTATATTATATTATATTATATTATATTATATTATATTATATTATATTATATTATATTATATTATATTATATATAATGTATCCTATAATATTTACTATTATTTAATTAAGATGAAATGGTATGGTTTGGGTGGGAAGGACCTTAAAGCTGATCCCATCCCACCCCCTGCACATTCAGGGGCACCTTCCACCATCCCAGGTGTTCCCAGCCCCATCCAGCCTGGCCTTGGGCACTGCCAGGGATGAGGAATCCACAATTGTCTGGGCACCAAGACTGCAGGGAGGATTTTGGCACAGCAGGGCCTGACCAGCTCCAGTGGAATTTAGCAGGAATAAATAATTGCATTTGGCCCCTGCAGGAATAAATAATTGCATTTGGCCCCTGCTGAGTGTAGCACTTCACCCCCTGTTTCTGCAGACCTGCTGTGAGGAATTAAAATAATCACATTGTGGTTTACAATATTTTTTATGTATTATTGATGGCCCCTTATAAAATGAAACTGCATCCCATTGCCCGCCACACAATTGAAAAGTTTCAGTCTATTAAGGTTTTATTGCTGGAGGGGACAGAGCTGCACAATCCATCCCAAAGGCACCAGAACTTGCTGAAAATGGGGGAAATTTAGCTTTCAATAATGGATTCAATTGTTACAACTTGTTCATGACAGTGCTGTGCTGGCGCTGTGATGTTGTTTCCGATTTTCTGGCTGCAGCGGTGCCTCCTGTGGTTCTCCCTGCGCTCAGAGACCCCACAACGGGAGGAACATTTTTATTTCAGCTTGCTAACGCTCCTCAGCCCTGGGAAGGGAGCTGCCCTTCCTGAGTCCCTGTTCAGAGAGCCCGGGATGGGGAGGGTGCTGGAACCATCCCCTGGCAGCTCCCTGCAGCCCATCCCAGCCAGGCACCGAAACCCACCCCGCTGGAACCGGAATTCCCTGCGTTTGGGGGGTTCCCTGCCTTTTGGGGGTTTCCTTGTGTTTGGGGGTTTTCCCATCCCAGCCAGGCACCGAAACCCACCCGCTGGAACCGGAATTCCCTGTGTTTGGGGGGTTCCCTGTGTTTGGGGGGTTCCCTGTGTTTTGGGGGTTTTCCCATCCCAGCCAGGCACCGAAACCCACCCCGCTGGAACCGGAATTCCCTGTGTTTGGGGGTTCCCTGTGTTCTGGGGGATTCTCTGAGTTTTGGGGGTTTCCCTGCGTTTTGGGGGTTCCCGGCGTTTTGGGGCATTCTCTGAGTTTTGGGGCATTCTCTGTTTTGGGGTATTTCCCATCCCAGCCAGACACAGAAACCCACCCCTCTGGAACCGGAATTCCCTGTGTTTGGGGGGTTCTCTGTGTTTGGGGGGTTCCCTGCACTTTGGGGGTTTCCTTGTGTTTTGGGGGTTTCCCTGCCTTTTGGGGGTTTCCCTGCCTTTTGGGGGTTTCCCTGTGTTTTGGGGGTTTTCCCATCCCAGCCAGGCACCGAAACCCACCCCTCTGGAACCAGAATTCCCTGTGTTTGGGGGGTCCCCTGCGTTTTGGGGGTTCCCTGTGCTTTGGGGCATTCTCTGAATTTTGGGGGTTTTCCCATCCCAGCCAGGCACAGAAACCCACCCCGCTGGAACCAGAATTCTCTGTGTTTGGGGGGTTCCCTGCACTTTGAGGTATTCTCTGAGTTTTGGGGGGTTCCCTGCGTTTTGGGGTTTTCCCTGTGTTTGGGGCACAGAAACCCTGCTCTGGGGAACCAGAACTTTGTAGATTCCCTCTGATTTTGGGGGTTTTCCTGTGTTTTGGGGATTCCCTGCATTTTGGGGGATTCCCTGCATTTTGGGGATTCCCTGCATTTTGGGGATTCCCTGCATTTTGGGAGTTTCCCTGTGCTTTGGGGATTTCCCTGTACTTTGGAGTTTTCCAGACAGTGTTGCTCTGGGGCAGGAGGGGTTCAGGCTGCAGGACCAGTTTTGGGGGTTTCCCTGTGTTTTGGGGATTCCCTGTGTTTTGGGGCATTCCCTGCATTCTGGGACATTCCCTGTGTTTGGGGGGTTTTCATTCTGGGACATTTGTGTTTGGGGTTTTCAGGCTCCATGGGACCAGGCTTCCCTGACCTGTTTCTCCACTGTCCCTGCAGGACCAGAGCTCTCCCTGACCCTCCTGTGCCCTGGGGGGGCCCCGGTGTCCCCTGCCCTCCCAGGGGAGCTGCAGGGGCTGGGCTGGGCAGGGACTGAGGGTCTGCACACAGGTGAGGAGCCCATGGGGAACAGCCTGCCCTGAGATGGGATGGAGTCCCAGACCTGAAAGTTCACCCCATGGCAGGGACACCTTCCCCTGTGCCAGTGTCCAGCCTGGCCTGGGATCCCCACAGCTGCTCTGGGAACCCCAGCCCGGCCCCTCCCAATGTCCCATCCCACCCTACGGATGGGGAAAAGGGCTGTGGGATGGAGAAACAGGACTTGAACCCAGCCCTGGTGCCAACGCGGCTCCTTCCTCGTTCCCAACATTTCTCCTGCCTAAAAACCCCATAACTGAAAATCAGCTCTCTTTGGTTTGAGCTAAATGGGAATTTTCCAGTTAAAATGAAAAAAAAAAAAAGGAAATTCAAATCAAGTAAATGATGTTAAAAGAGGGATTTTCTCTTCCCAAATCACTGGGAAGGCATGGCAGAACTTTGATTTCTCTAGCAGAGAATGGGTTAATGTTAAAATGATGCTGCTCCACTACAAAACACGACCAGGAAAAGGTTCATTGGTGTCAGTGTGAATAAGAAAGGACGCAGGGAAGGGCAGTTCCTGAGCAGGCTGCACCCAGCCGAGGGGGGATGCACTGTGGGTCAGCCCTGCCCAGACCCTGCCTCATCCTGCGCCTGTCACAGGCCTCTGATGGCTGAATGAGTCACAAAACCTAAACCGGGGATAAAACAACCACTGACCTCTGACAAATGTCTGTTATTGCTCCTGATGGAACATCTTTACAGCTGTCAGACAGCTGGGAAAAGCTGTTGTTGCACGGATGGAGCAGATTTTAGGGCCATATTTCAGATTCTGTTCTCTCTTTCTGGCTTTGTGAACTCCATTGCCTCTGCTCTGTGTGTTATAAAATCCTGATGAGCTCAGCCCCCACCATTTGTGCTGCTCCCAAACATTTCTCCTTCTCCTGCTTGTTCCTCACCCAGGACTGCAGTTATCTTGCTTAAGTGAAGGTTTAGGTGTGAAATGGAAGGGGGATTTTCACATCTTTAATAAATAAAATCATTTCTCAGCTAAGAGCTCGCCAGGCATTGATTTACAGAGTGATTTCTCTTCACTCTCTGTTTTTTATCCTCTTTTCCAAGCAAACAAAGCAACAGAGAGCTCCAGAGTGAAAATGCCGTGAGGAATCACAAATCAAGACTGCTCACTTGAACTCAGCCTAAAGTGAAGCTTCAAAAGACCTGGAGGAGAGTGTGGATTACAAAGAAGTCCCAGCAGGTCTGGGCATTCAAAGGAGAAGTTTTCCCCTGCTGGTGCCTGACATCCAGTGTGCAGTGCTGGAGCAGAGCCTGGAAGGTTTCCAGGTAAATCCTTCCTAAGTTTGCGCAGGGCTGGGTTTGGTGCTGGCCTCCAAGAGGAGCCAGTTTGCCTTGGTGAGTTTTCCTCCTGCAAGTGAATTTCAAAGGGTTGGGATTTATCCTGGAATGGTGGGGCTGGGAGGGATCCCAGAGCTCATCCCTGTCCCAAGGGCAGGGACGCCTTCCCCTGTCCCAGGTGCTCCAGCCTGGCCTTGGACATTCCAGGGATCCAGGGGCAGCCCCAGCTGCTCTGGGAATTCCATCCCCACCCTCCCAGGGAACAATTCCTTCCCAAAATCCAACTTAAAGCTTTTCTCTGTCAGTTTAAAGCCTCCCCGCCTTGTCCTCTCCTGGCAGCTTCCACCAGACCAGGCTTTCCCAAACCCACCTGAACTGGCCTTGATTTATGGCGCTGCCAAATATGAAACCGTGCTTCCTCTTCTTCTTTTTCCTTTTCAGTGAAAAACCAACCCAATTTCCTTCTCTTTCTGCTTTTCCTGCTGGTTTGCAGCCCGTGCCCCATGGAGAAGGACCCTGGGCTGAAGGGAGCCCCACACCCCACAGGGAGCTGCTCCCAGGGTGTTTTCTCCTCATCCCTGGATGGGAAAAGGCTCCCAGGGCTGAGTTTCCACAGCCCCCAGCACAGCCTGGCCCTGGCTGCCCTGGAGCCATGCCTGTACAAAGAATAATGGGTGGGATTTGTGCCCACCAGGGCTGAGATTGCTGAGGGAAATAACTCCTGGGAGTGTCCCAGTGCTGCCCAGCACTGTGGGAGTGTAGGATGGAGAAAATGATCCTTCCAGGGTCCCTCTCATGCCTTGGTTTTGGATGCAGCTGCCTGATTTATTGGCTTTTCCCCAGCACCCCTGCAGTGGTGTGACTGCAGGAGATCCCTCCCGTGCAGGTGGGCAGGGGGAAGGACCAGGCTGCTCCTCCATCTCAGAATCCCAGGAGTCGCCATCCAGCACAGCGGGAGGCTCTCATTTATCCTGCAGGACAAAGCAGTGGAATTCTCTCCCTGGACAGAGCTCAGAGTGAAAAAGGGTAAGAACAAAAGAGGAGGGACCAGGTGAGGTCACAGACCTGGGTTTGGGTGAGGAGCTCCAGAGGCAAGCAGGAGATGTTACCTCAGGTAAGGAGCAGAGGTAACAGAAGAACAGAACTCGGGCATCCTTGAGGGTCCCTTCCAACCTGAGAGATCCCAGGATTCCATCACTCACAGATAATTAATTCATCATTCCCTTGGAAAGTTCTCCCATCCCAATTATGTGGCTCAGGATGTCTTAGAAAGTTTAATGTCTGTGTTTAGGAACAGAAGAAAAATCTTCCAATACCATAAAAAATGTGAGTGTATCCATCCTCTGTTCCCATTCCTGCAAAATTCCTGTCAGCCTCTGATACCATTCCTTCAAAATTCAGAGTGCCTGATTGTTGTTGAAATGGATTCTGAAACAAAACCCACAAGATGAGTTTGGGGTGTTGCTCACACACAAGCTCCTTCTAGAGCTCTAAATATGATGAAGATGTACTTTAAATGTATGCAGATGTAAATCTGTGCTTTCCATCTCTTCAGGAGCAGTTCAGGAGTTTGGGAATGAATTCCATTTGCAGCCAGAGCCTTGGCTTTCCCCCCAGAGCACCTGAGTCACCAGCAAGCAAAGGCTGACAGAAACCAGGGAGCTTTGCTCTGCCCTAGAATCATAAAGTTATGGAAAGAAAAAAAAAGCAAACCAGAAAAGCAGCTGGGAACAAAAGTCCTGCTGCAAAGGGGGTGAAATCCAGCAAAGATCTTCTGTTTGTGGTTTTAATATTTAAGAGTTGTTTAATTTATAGGGGGACTGGGGGTGGGGTTCTCATCCTGGTGGGGCCTGGCTTGGCCAGAAATCTGCTGGGAATCCTGGATGGGTTGGGTCGGGAGGGACCCCAGATCCCCCCAGTGCCACCCCAGCCATGGCAGGGACACCTCCCACTGTCCCAGGTGCTCCCAGCCCCAGTGTCCAGCCTGGCCTTGGGCACTGCCAGGGATCCAGGGGCAGCCCCAGCTGCTCTGGGCACCTGTGCCAGGGCTGCCCACCCTGCCAGGGAACAATCCCAATTCCCAATCTCCCATCCAGCCCTGCCCTCTGGCACTGGGAGCCATTCCCTGTGTCCTGTCCCTCCATCCCCTGTCCCCAGTCCCTCTGCAGCTCTCCTGGAGCCCCTTCAGGCCCTGCCAGGGGCTCTGAGCTCTCCCTGGAGCTGATCCTGTCCAGGTGAGCCCCCCAGGTGTCCCAGCCTGTTCCTGCCTTTGGCTTTCCCTGCTCCTCACCTGCAGCCCCCCGAGCTCCAGCAGCCCTGCCAGGAGCAGCACCCCAGCACCCCAGCACACCCTCTGGGCTGGGCTCCCATCCCCAGGGACAGAGATGCTCTGCTCAGCAGGAGCCAGGTTTGTACACCAGGCAGGGATCAGCTGAGGAGTTTTATCATCACTGGAAGCTCAGGGCAGCAGCTCCTCAGGCACCCCCGCCTGCCTCTGGCAGCCCCTGAGCTGCTCCAGGGCTCTGGTGGGAGTGAGGGGCGCCAGCACCTGGCTGGGACTGGGTTGGACTGGGTTAGACTGGGTTGGACTGGGTTAGGTTGGGTTGGATTGGGTTGGATTGGGTTAGATCAGGTTAGGTTTGGTTAGATTGGGTTGGACTGGGTTGGGTTGGGTTGGGTTGGGTTGGATTGCATTGGATCGGGTTGGATCGGATTGGGTTTGGGTTTGGGTTGGATTGGCCTGGATCGGGTTGGACTGGGTTGGACTGGGTTAGATTGGGTTGGATTGGGTTAGATTGGGTTGGATTGGGTTGGATTGGGTTGGATTGGGTTGGACTGGGTTAGATTGGGTTGAATTGGGTTAGGTTGGGTTGGATTGGGTCGGGTTGGATTGGATTGGGTTGGATTGGTTTGGACTGGGTTGGATTGGGTTGGATTGGGTTGGATTGGGTTGGACTGGGTTAGGCTGGGTTGGGTTAGATTGGGTTGGACTGGGTCGGATTGGGTTAGGTTGGGTTGGATTGGGTTAGATTGGGTTGGATTGGGTTAGGTTGGGTTAGATTGGGTTAGATTGGGTTGGATTGGGTTAGGTTGGATCGGATTGGGTTAGATTGGGTCGGATTGTGTTGGACTGGGTTAGGTTGGGTTGGATTGAGTTGGATTGGGTTAGACTGGGTTGGATTGAGTTGGATTGGGTTAGACTGGGTTGGATTGGGTTGGATTGTGTCGGATTGGGTTAGGTTGGGTTGAATTGGGTTAGATTGGGTTGGATTGGGTTAGGTTGGGTTGGACTGGGTTAGATTGGGTCGGATTGTGTTGGATTGGGTTAGGTTGGGTTAGATTGAGTTGGATTGGGTTAGTTTGGGTTAGATTGCTGCAAACAGCAGCTTGTGGAGAGCCAGCAGCTCTGAGAGAGCTCCCTGAGCACCCAGGGCAGGCACTCAGCCAGTGGCAATCAGGGAAGTTCCACAAGGCTTAGCAAAGCTGGATTATGGCACAGGGATGCGGCATCTGCTGCTCACATGCTGCTGGGAAAACAGCTAAAGGGCTTTGCTGGGGTTTTCTGTTTGCTTGGTTTGTTTATTTTGTGTAGGTTTGTGCTTCTGAGTCTTTTGAACTCCCAGCAAAACAGGCTGACCACAAAGAAAAATGCACAGAGAAAATGCAGAATGATCCAGAAGCTGAAGGAGAGGAGATTTAGATGGGATTTTGGGCAGGAATTGTTGCCTGGGAGGGTGGGGGTGGAATTCCCAGAGCAGCTGGGGCTGCCCCTGGGTCCCTGGCAGTGCCCAAGGCCAGGCTGGACACTGGGGCTTGGCACAGACTAATTTAGTGTCCCTGAAGGTGTCCCTGCCGTAGCAGGGGTGGGAATGTGGGATTTGGGGTCCCCCCAAATCATTTGGGATTTTATGGAAATGTCTCCATTCGGGTGAGCCTAAGCTCTCCACATCACTGTGATCAAACACATTTCCTCATTTCCATGAGATTCCAATGGCCTTCACTTCCTGCACCTCAGGGCTGCATGGAAATATTCCTGGGGCTGGTTTTCACAAAGAAGTGAAGCTGAAGCTCTGCTGGGTTTTGTTTGGACCCTAAAGCTGATGCCAGTGTCTCACTTCAGTGACAATGGCCCTGGTTCCTCCCTCCTGAGGCTTCAGCCCCTCACAGCTCAGAGTATGGGGATGCAGGAAGGAAAAATGTCATTTATTCCATCGAGGAGAGCCCAATGGAGTGCTCCTGGTGCCATAAATAGAGAAATTTCCTGCTCCTGTGCCCGAGGGGCTGCCTGGGCGTGCTATGGGTGGCTCCCTGCTGGTTCCTTCTGCCTGTTCCCAGTCCTGCCCTGGGACCTGGTGGCTGTTCCAGGGACCTTTTCACCTGAACCAGGTGTGAGATTCAGATCTTGCTCAGCAGGAGCACAGTGCCCTGGGCACCTGCAGCTGCAGAAAGACAGCCTTGTGAAATGTTCTCCTCTCATTTCCCCAGCAATATTTCACATTTCCGTTGGTATCAAAGATGAGCTTTTGGCTCTGGGATCTTTGGGGGTTTTAGCTATTTGAAGGGTGGGGTTGCACTGGTAGCTCCGTTTGTTTTATAAAGGAACAGTGCCCCAGCAATGCACACGTCCTAAAAACCCTGAATAATTCCTTTTGTAGCTGTCAGAGCCTGCCGGGCCCGTGTGGCCAAACAAAGAGCTCATTCCTCTCCTGGCAGGCTCTTTAGGAACTCGTTCTGATGGGTTAGCCAGCAAAGAGCTGTTATTGCTGAGGGTGATGCTTCATCCTTCGCTCAGCCAGCCTTCCTGGAAAGCGGAACAAATGAACTGCTCAAGGTGTGGGGTTTGCTCAGAGAAAAACAAAACAGCAGCAGCAGAAAAAACACAACAACAGCTCAGAGGCTGTGCTGCCTCGGAGGACAGAGAGGCTGCGAACTCATCCCAAACACTGTGTGCATCAGCTGGGGCACAGTTTGGCTCTGGAACCCAGGCAGGATGAAGGGGGGTGAGGGCCAGCCTGGCCTCTGCAAGAAAGGAGGGGAAAGGAGAAGTGGGTTGTGTTCCCAGAGCTGTGGGCTGTATCCAGAGCTGTGGGCTGTGTTCCCAGAGCTGTGGGCTGTATCCAGAGCTGTGGGCTGTGTTCCCATAGCTGTGGGTTGTGTTTGTGTTCCCAGAGCTGTGGGTTGTGTTCCTGAGCTGTGGGCTGTGTTTCAGAGCTGTGGGTTGTGTTCCCAGAGCTGTGGGTTGTGTTCCAGAGCTGTGGGTTGTGTTCCCAGAGCTGTGGGTTGTGTTCCAGAGCTGTGGGTTGTGTTCCTGAGCTGTGGGTTGTATCCAGAGCTGTGGGTTGTGTTCCAGAGCTGTGGGTTGTGTTCCTGAGCTGTGGGCTGTATCCAGAGCTGTGGGTTGTGTTTGTATTCCCATAGCTGTGGGCTGTATCCAGAGCTGTGGGCTGTATCCAGAGCTGTGGGTTGTGTTTGTGTTCCCAGAGCTGTGGGTTGTGTTTGTGTTCCCAGAGCTGTGGGCTGTATCCTGAGCTGTGGGTTGTGTTTCAGAGCTGTGGGTTGTGTTCCCAGAGCTGTGGGTTGTGTTCCTGAGCTGTGGGCTGTTCCCAGAGCTGTGGGTTGTGTTTGTGTTCCCAGAGCTGTGGGCTGTATCCAGAGCTGTGGGTTGTGTTTGTGTTCCCAGAGCTGTGGGTTGTGTTTGTGTTCCCAGAGCTGTGGGCTGTATCCTGAGCTGTGGGTTGTGTTCCCAGAGCTGTGGGTTGTGTTCCTGAGCTGTGGGTTGTGTTTCAGAGCTGTGGGTTGTGTTTGTGTTCCCAGAGCTGTGGGCTGTATCCTGAGCTGTGGGTTGTGTTTCAGAGCTGTGGGTTGTGTTCCCAGAGCTGTGGGTTGTGTTCCTGAGCTGTGGGCTGTTCCCAGAGCTGTGGGTTGTGTTTGTGTTCCCAGAGCTGTGGGCTGTATCCTGAGCTGTGGGTTGTGTTCCCAAAGCTGTGGGTTGTGTTCCAGAGCTGTGGGTTGTGTTTCAGAGCTGTGGGCTGTATCCAGAGCTGTGGGTTGTGTTTGTATTCCCATAGCTGTGGGCTGTATCCAGAGCTGTGGGTTGTGTTTGTATTCCCAGAGCTGTGGGCTGTATCCAGAGCCGTGGGTTGTGTTTGTGTTCCCAGAGCTGTGGGCTGTGTTTCAGAGCTGTGGGTTGTGTTCCCGAGCTGTGGGTTGTGTTCCCAGAGCTGTGGGCTGTTCCCAGAGCTGTGGGTTGTGTTTGTATTCCCATAGCTGTGGGCTGTATCCAGAGCTGTGGGTTGTGTTTGTATTCCCAGAGCTGTGGGCTGTATCCAGAGCTGTGGGCTGTATCCAGAGCCGTGGGTTGTGTTTGTGTTCCCAGAGCTGTGGGCTGTTCCCAGAGCTGTGGGTTGTGTTTGTGTTCCCAGAGCTGTGGGTTCTGTGCCTCCTGTTCCACCCCAAGGGAGAGAGCAGATGGCTGGGAAGGGCAGGAGGAGCTTGGAGGGCTCTCTGCAAGGCTTGGCATCGTGTCTGGGAGGATTAGTGAGGAATTCATTCCTGTGGGAGTGAGGAACAAGGCAGATTCACCCCCCTGGCACAGCCTGCACCCTTGAGGAGGGCACTGCCAGGGCAGGGCAGGGCAGGATGGGGCTGATGCTCCCTTTAAAGGGGTTTGTGTCTGCCAGAGGGCACGGAGTGAGCCATTGTGCCCTGACAAGTGCAATAAGTGTAAAATATCGCTTTCCTCTCCTTTGGACAGACACTCAGAGACTGCCTTCAGCCAAACCAGAGCGGGAATGGCTTTCCCAAGAGACACAAGGTATTAAATCTCTTTGCTGAGTGACAAAGGTTTTGACGTGGCTGTGACTGCACTTCAAGGGCTCCTGGAGTCCCACTGCTGCCTCTGATCCTGGGAACCCAGCTCTGGGATAAAATCAGAGCCCTGATTTTACCCTGCCACTGCTGGGCTTTGGCCAGGGGGTGCTCACAGAGGGAGAACATCCCTGCAGCTGTGCTGTCACAGACACATTTTATGGAAAATCCTTTCCTTAGGATTCTTCCTCCTGAAAAGCTGGGAGGCCTCAGGAACAAAATGCAAACCAATGGTTATCTGCTGCTGTGGGATGCAACAGGTGCATCTGGGATTGGGCTCATGGGGTTGTTTCTAATTAATGACCAATCACAGCCCAGCTGTCCAGACTGTCTTGGTCAGTCACAAGCCTTTGTTATCATCCTTTTCTATTCTTAGCCAGCCTTCTGATGAAATCCTTTCTTCTATTCTTTTAGTATAGTTTAATGTAATATATATCATAAAAGAATAACTCAGCCTTCTGAAACATGGAGTCAAGATTCTCATCTCTTCCCTCATCCTGGGACCCCTGTGAACAGCACCACACCATGCCCAGCCCAGAGTTCACAGAGGGAGAACATCCTGGCAAAAGCATTTTCCAGAAATATGTCTGTGACAGTGCTGTGTGCCAGGGGGTGGGGCACAGCCCCATGCCATGGGGGCCCAGCCCTCCTGCAGTGCCAGCTGTGGCTCTGCTGCAGCAGGGGTCCTGCACAAGGGGGGAGTTTTCCTCTGCAGCCCAGGGCTGCTGCAGATGGGCCTGGGCTCCCTGGCTGCAGGGCAATGCATGGGGCAGGGCTCCTCTGGCAATGCAGGGAAGGCTGCTCCTGTGGGAATGCAGGGCAGCAGAAAGCTGCTCCTCTGGCAGTGCAGGGGCAAGGCTCCTCTGGCAATGCAGGGGGCAGAGGCTGCTGGGGTGTCCCAAAGCTCAGATTGGATCCAGGTAGGAATGCTTGGCTCCTCCCCTGGGCGGAGCATCTCCCCATGGGATGCTGGGATTGGATCAGCCCTGCAGGGACACTCAGTGGCCATGGACAGAAGATAATGAATAATTAATGGCCCATGAACAGAAGAGATCTCCTGGAGGGAGGATTGGCTGTGGGGGAGATAAAGAAAACTGCCCCATGAGCAGCAGAGAACTGCCCCAGCTGGGACAGGGGACAGAACACACCCCCAGCCACATCCAACCTCAGAGCAGGAGCTCCTCTGCTGTTCCAGGAGCTGCTGGGTCTGGGCTGCAGGGGCAGGACCTGGTGAAACGGGGAACAAGTGTGGAGAGGTGATCCTGGGGGAAGCTCTGCTGGGAACAGCCCTGAGCAGAGCCCAGCAGCTCTGGGCACCTGTGCCCACCCAGCTCTGGAGGTTTGGGCCACACTGTCCCCATCCGTGCATGTGCCCCTCATCCTGGATCTGTTGCCATGGGGACAGGGGGAAGGATGAGTGGGGTTGGGCCTGGGAACAAATTGCTCTGTACAGTGGCTGGAGCTGGGTGCTGGGTGCTGGACAAGCAGGAATTCTGTGTAGGGTGATGGATCTGCTCTCTCTGCTCTGTACAGTGGCTGGAGCTGGGTGCTGGGTGCTGGACAAACAGGAATTCTGTGTGAGGTGATGGATCTGCCTTCTCTGCTCTGTGGAGTGGCTGGAGCTGAGTGCTGGACAAGCAGGAATTCTGTGTGAGGGTGATGGATCTGCTCTCTCTGCTCTGTACAGTGGCTGCAGCTGGGTGCTGGACAAGCAGGAATTCTGTGTGAGGGTGATGGATCTGCTCTCTCTGCTCTGTACAGTGGCTGCAGCTGGGTGCTGGACAAGAAAGGGATGTGTGAGGGTGATGGATCTGCTCCCTCCAGTGGCTGCAGCTGGGTGCAGCCAGGAATTCTGTGTGAGGGTGATGCCTCTCCCTGTTACAGTGGCTGAGCTGGGTGCTGTCAAATGTGTTCATTGATGGACCCTGGCTCTGTGCAGTGGCTGGTGCTGGGTGCTGGACAAGCAGGAATTCTGTGTGAGGTGATGGATCTGCCTCTCTGCTGCCTTACCCTGCGGATTTATGAGCACCTGGAGAAGGGAGAAAGGAGCAGCCCTAATTGAAGGCCTGAAAGGATGAGGAAATGGCGGCCAACACTGCAGCCAGCACAGAGAGGGATGTTTGAGCTGTTACCAAATGTGTTCATTGGGACCCTGGACAGGCCCAGCTGCTGCTGCTCGGGCTGGAGAAGGGCCTGGCCCTGGCCCTGGGACAGGGAAATGGGGATGAAGGGTACCAGAGGGGTCCGAGGGATCCCAGAGGGCTGTGACAGGTCCCAAAAGGGTGTGATGGGTCCCAAAAAGGTGTGAGGGATCCCAGAGAGCTGTGAGGGGTCCCACAGGGGTCTGAGGGATCCCAGAGGGGGTGTAAGAGGTCCCAAAAGGGTGTGAGAGGTCTCAGAGGGGTCTGAAGGGTCTCAGAGGGGTGTGGGGCCCCAGAGGGGTCTGAGGGGTCCCAAAAGTGTGTGAGGGATCCCAGAGTGGTGTGAGAGACCCCAAAAGAAGATGAGGGGTCCCAGAGAGGGTTAAGGGGTCCCAAAAGGGTGTGAGGGGTCCCCAAAGGCTGTGAGAGATCCCAAAAGGCTGTGAGGGATCCCAAAGGGCTGTGAGGAGTCCCAAAAGGGTGTCAGGAATCCCAGAGGGGTCTGAGGGATCCCAGAGATCTCAGAGGGGTGTGAGGGATCCCAGAGGAGCATGAGGAATCCCATCAGAACCCCAAACTGCATTTTGATTTCTGAGTCAGCTTTGCCTCCCAGGTTTGTGTCCATGCAAGTGATAAATTTAAGGGATCAGGCTGACACAGGCATTTCTGTGCCATCATTAAATTGAATTTCAATTTTAATTACAGCAGCTCCAAGCAGGTGTAATAATATTAAAGAAAAATCTCTTGTCTTTCAGCCCAAAGGAAAAGTGTTCCTTCAGCCCAGCCCCTTGGATTTCCTGCAGTTCCCCATGCCAGAGCTGTTTCATTTTGTGGTTTATTTTGCCTTTGCAGGTGGGGTCTCCCTGTGCTGCTGCTTTGGGGCTGGATGGGGAGCACAGGGCTGAGGAGCTGTGCCTGGAGCTGTTCAGGTGCCAGCACTGCTGGGCTGGATAATGTCCTTTACATTTTATTTTGCAGGCTGCTGGCTGCACCTGCACGGCCTCTCCTTGGCAGGGCATTTCTGGGACATTTCTGGGGCATTTCTGGGACATTTCTGGGACATTTTGGGCATTTTTGGCTGTGGAATTCCTGAAGGAAAGCTGCCTGAGAGAGGCACTTTGGGATTCTTGGTGGCTCAGGGGTGTGAGCTCTTGGAATCCCCCACTGTAACTGGTGAATGAGCCAAAATCCAGCCTGGCCTTGGGCACTGCCAGGGTTCCAGGGGCAGCCACAGCTGCTCTGGGAATTCCATCCCAGTCCCTCCCAGAGAACAATTCCCCATTCCCAATCTCCCATCCAGCCCTGCCCTCTGGCACTGGGAGCCATTCCCTGTGTCCTGTCCGTCCATCCCTTGTCCCCAGTCCCTCTCCAGCCCTCTGGGATCCTCTTTATGCTCTGGAACTGACTCTGAGCTCTCCCTGGAGCCTTCCCTTCTCCAGGTGAGCCCCCCAGGTGTCCCAGCCTGGCTCCAGAGCAGATTCCCATCCCTCTGGGCATCCCTGTGCCTCTGGCATTGCAGTGCTTCCCAAGCTCTGAGTTCCTGGAATTCTGAGGCTCTCCAGGGGCTCAGAGCAGTGAGCTCCCCCTCTGATTCCAATGGTTTCCATCAGGATCAAACCTTTCTGCAGGGGTGGAGCAGCAGCAGGTGATGGACGGAGCCTCTCCCTGCTCAAACTTCATCTCCCAGCATGTGTGGCTGCAGAGCATTCCAGGCACTCCCACATCAAGGTAGGACAAAAATAATAAAATAAAACCAAAAAAACCCAACAAAAAAAACCCACCATCCCAATCTCCTTTCTAACCCAGCCCCAAGTAACCAGGGAACACTAAAGCTAAAATGACTTTTTGCCAATAATTGTCTTTGGGTTCTTTAGAGCAATATCATCAAAGCTCTGTAGACTGAACACCACTGGTTATGGGATTTGGAGCTCAGCTAAATGCAAAACTTAATTCTGTGTTCAGTTGTTTAAAATTTGAAATCCAAACTTGAGTGTGTCATAAAAAATCAGGCTGCTTCTCCTGCTTATTAGGGGAGGAAAAAAATCAGCCTAATTCCATAGAACTCACAGGCACTGAGCCTACACTGGCGTTTATTAGAGGGAAAATGTTCCTTTAATACAGAACGCAGGAAAGGGCTGGAGCACCAAGCAAATTTATGCAGATTCAATTGTGTAACAAAAGGGACTGAATTTACATTCGATGAAAATTTCCAGTTTGTCCCTTCCAGGCTCTGCCTGTGAAGGTTACTGGGGCTTGTGCAGTGCCAGGGAATGTGAGAGGCACTTGCCTTCCTTCTGCTGGGCCCAAATCTGGGGGTCTGAGGGGTCCCAAAAGTGTGTGAGGGATCCCAGAGGGTGTGAGAGACCCCAAAAAGAAGATGAGGGGTCCCAGAGAGGGTTGAGGGGTCCCAAAAAGGGTGTGAGGGGTTCCCAAAGGCTGTGAGAGATCCCAAAAAGGCTGTGAGGGATCCCAAAGGGCTGTGAGGAGTCCCAAAAGGGTGTGGGAATCCCAGAGGGGTCTGAGGGATCCCAGAGATCTCAGAGGGGTGTGAGGGATCCCAGAGGAGCATGAGGAATCCCATCAGAACCCCAAACTGCATTTTGATTTCTGTCCTCCCAGCTTTGCCTCCCAGGTTTGTGTCCATGGAAGTGATAAATTCAAGGGATCAGGCTGACACAGGCATTTCTGTGCCATCATTAAATTGAATTTCAAATTTAATTACAGCAGCTCAAGCAGGTGTAATAATATTAAAGAAAAATCTCTTGTCATTTCAGCCCAAAGGAAAAGTGTTCCTTCAGCCCAGCCCCTTGGATTTCCCATGAAAAGTTCCCCATGCCAGAGCTGTTTCATTTTGTGGTTTATTTTGCCTTTGCAGGTGGGGTCTCCTGTGCTGCTGCTTTGGGGCTGGATGGGGAGCACAGGGCTGAGGAGCTGTGCCTGGAGCTGTTCAGGTGCCAGCACTGCTGGGCTGGATAATTTCATTTACATTTTATTTTGCAGGCTGCTGGCTGCACCTGCACGGCCTCTCCTTGGCAGGGCATTTCTGGGGCATTTTGGGCATTTATGGGACATTTCTGGGACATTTTGGGCATTTCTGGCTGTGGAATTCCTGAAGGAAAGCTGCCTGAGAGAGGCACTTTGGGATGCTTGATGGCTCAGAGGTGTGAGCTCTTGGAATCCCCCACTGTAACTGGTGAAAGAGCCAAAATCCAGCCTGGCTCTGGGCACTGCCAGGGATCCAGGGGCAGCCCCAGCTGCTCTGGGCACCTGTGCCAGGGCTGCCCACCCTGCCAGGGAACAATTCCCCATTCCCAATCTCCCATCCAGCCCTGCCCTCTGGCACTGGGAGCCATTCCCTGGGTCCTGTCCCTCCATGCTTGTCCCCAGTCCCTCTCCAGCCCTCTGGGATCCTCTTTATGCTCTGGAACTGACTCTGAGCTCTCCCTGGAGCCTTCCCTTCTCCAGGTGAGCCCCCCAGGTGTCCCAGCCTGGCTCCAGAGCAGATTCCCATCCCTCTGGGCATCCCTGTGCCTCTGGCATTGCCGTGCTTCCCAAGCTCTGAGTTCCTGGAATTCTGAGGCTCTCCAGGGGCTCAGAGCAGTGAGCTCCCCCTCTGATTCCAATGGTTTCCATCAGGATCAAACCTTTCTGCAGGGGTGGAGCAGCAGCAGGTGATGGATGGAGCCTCCCCCTGCTCAAACTTCATCTCCCAGCATGTGTGGCTGCAGAGCATTCCAGGCACTTCCACATCAAGGTAGGAGAAAAATAATTAAAAAAAAACAAAACAAAACAAAAAAAAATAACCCAAAAAAACCCCACCATCCCAATCTCCTTTCTAACCCAGCCCTGAGTAACCAGGGAACACTAAAGCTAAAATGACTTTTTGCCAATAATTGTCTTTGGGTTCTTTAGAGCAATATCATCAAAGCTCTGTAGACTGAACACCACTGGTTATGGGATTTGGAGCTCAGCTAAATGCAAAACTTAATTCTGTGTTCAGTTGTTTAAAATTTGAAATCCAAACTTGAGTGTGTCATAAAAAATCAGGCTGCTTCTCCTGCTTATTAGGGGAGGAAAAAAATCAGCCTAATTCCATAGAACTCACAGGCACTGAGCCTACACTGGCGTTTATTAGAGGGAAAATGTTCCTTTAATACAGAACGCAGGAAAGGGCTGGAGCACCAAGCAAATTTATGCAGATTCAATTGTGTAACAAAAGGGACTGAATTTACATTCGATGAAAATTTCCAGTTTGTCCCTTCCAGGCTCTGCCTGTGAAGGTTACTGGGGCTTGTGCAGTGCCAGGGAATGTGAGAGGCACTTGCCTTCCTTCTGCTGGGCCCAAATCTGGGAATTCTGCACAGAACCACAGAACCTTGGATGGCTTTGGGTGGGAGGGACCCCAAATCCCCCCCAGTGCCAGCCCAGCCATGGCAGAGACACCTCCCACTGCCCCAGGTGCTCCCAGCCCCAGTGTCCAGCCTGGCCTTGGGCACTGCCAGGGATCCAGGGGCAGCCATCCCAGACCCTCCTCACCCTGCCAGGGAACAATTCCCAATTCCCAATATCCATCTAAATCTCCCCACTGTCAGCTTAAAGCCGTTCCCGGTGTCCTGTCCCTCCATCCCTTGTCCCCAGCCCCTCTCCCTCTTCTGGAGCCCCTTCAGGCCCTGAAAGCCTCAAACAGAGGTTTTTTTTGTGATGTGGAATATTAAATCCCAAATTTAATAGAAGTTCCCTTAAAAAAATTACTGAACCTTGAAAATTTTCCCTCTACATTTAATGCACTGAAATAGCACTGAAACTTTTGAGAAACTTCCAGAGATTTCCATGAAAATATTCATAAAGGATTGAAGGAAGCATTTTTAAAAGTGCCCATAATTCCAGGAATAGGCCAGTAATAAGAACATCCTTCTGACAGCATCGTGCAGGAGAAAAACATGACTTATATTTATCGTCTTATTGTGTTTCAAACAAGGCATTAAAGCAGCTCAGAACTGAAAATAAAGTCTAAGTAAAGCACAAGAGTAAACTTCACTCACCTAAGGAAAGCCCCATTAAAAATGCAGTTTCTAAACTTCAAACCATGGACTGAATACTCCCATTTTTGTACCACTCCATAAAACCAAGGCTGGAATATTTCACTCCTGGCTGGAGAAAGCCTCCCTGAAATCCTAATGAAGTGCTCATAAAAGATTCATGGCAGATGTGCAGAGGAGTGAAAAGGGCAGGAATTGCAGATTGCAGTGGAAATGTCTCTTCTTTGGGAGAGCAAAGATCCCATTTGGCTGCTTAGGATTGCCTGGATATGTCTGAGTCCCAGGCAGCCCTGGCCCGTGCTATAATATCGAATATTGCACGGGGCTGGGGCAGCCTGGGGCAGGGCAGGGCGTCCCTGTCCCTGGCACTGGGGGGACTTTCAGGCCCTTCCCACCCAGCCCACTGCATGGGTTTGTCTCGGGGCTCTAGCTGCTCGCAGTGACCCCGGGTCATGGTTTGACACTGGCACAATGGATTCGGACAGAAGGTTTACAAGATACTGATGAAAACTCGGGACTCTATCCAGAGCCTCGACACGGCTGGCTGTGATTGGCCATTAAGTTAAAACAATTCACATGAAACCAATTGGAAACAATGTCCAAAGCAGCAAACACATGAGAAGCAATCAGACAATTACTGTTTTCATTTCTCTCTGAGGCTTCTCAGCTTTCCAGAGGAAATCCTGGCGAAGGGATTTTTCAGAAAATATGATGGTGACACGGAAGCTCTTCTGCATTTCTGCTGGCACCAGCTGAGCAGGTCTGCGCTGGGCACACAAGGTATAGTGAGACTTTTTAACCTTGGAACTGATCCTACAGCTGAGCCTAAAGTACCTGCACAAATCCCTGCCTGCAGTTTAAAATGTCCTTAGGAAGAGCAGTGCTAATCCTAACAGGTTCTCCTTGTAAATTTAAAGATTCACCCTTTTCTCCTTAAGATTCCCCTGGGATTCCTGGGTGTGGAGCTGCCCTGATTCTGGAGGTGTTTGGGATTTTAGTGGTTCCTGTTTTCAGCAGTTTTTTCCCATGTAAATGTTGGATTTACAGGCTCCTGTCAGACTCAGCGTAAAGGGAATCATAATCACGGGCTAACATTTTTCTGCTTTACAGCTTCAAGTAAATCTCTATTAGAGGTTGCAAGGAGTGAAATAACCTTTGGCATGGGGCACTTAGGAGGTGATGGAAAACCCTCCTGGGGCTCCCAGGGGAGGGATCCAGGAGAGGCTCAGCCAGGCTCCTCTCCATCCCCAAACTCTCCCCCTGCACACCAAGCTCGTCCATCACTTCTTTTAAATCCCTTCCTCTCTTTATGGACTCGCTGCTGCTTCATCCAGAAAAAAAAAAAAAGTTGGAGGAAAAAGAAACTGGGGAAAATCCTGAGAGAGAGGTAAAGCAGGATAATTGTCCTTTAGCATGAAGAGCACAAGGTAAATGCAGTTCTACATGCCTGCCTTTAATAAACAGGGTTTATCCCAGAATTCCAGCCTGGTTTGGGTGGGAAGGGACCCCAATCCCACCCAGTGCCACCCCTGCCATGGCAGGGACACCTCCCACTGTCCCAGGTGCTCCCAGCCCCAGTGTCCAGCCTGGCCTTGGGCACTGCCAGGGATCCAGGGGCAGCCCCAGCTGCTCTGGACACCTGTGCCAGGGCTGCCCACCCTGACAGGGAACAATTCCCAATTCCCAATCTCCCATCTGAATCTACCCCTTGTCAGCTTAAAGCCATTCCCTGTGTCCTGTCCCTCCATCCTTGTCCCCAGCCCCTCTCCATGTTTCCTTCAGGCCCTGCCAGGCCTCACTGAGGTCACCTTGGAGCTCCTCCTCTCCAGGGTGAACAGTCCCCATTGATCCTGTGATTTTTGCTGTCAGGCTGCTTTGACAGCTGAGAAACGTTAATTGGCTTGGAGTTTCTCCTCTGTGCTGCTTCATTAAAAGCCGGGCAGCCCCCAGGAGATGATTCACTGTATTCCTGCCCTCAGCACTCCCAGCCCTTCCCCCTCCATCCAATGCCACACTCTGAAGGGTTTGCACAAAATACTCGGCTTTGCTGTGCTGCTCTGTAGAATAACCATGTTCAACATCCCAATCAATGGGAAATGGATTTTGTGTTCTCTCCTGGCCTCCGTCTCATCCTGGGCATCTCTGGAGCCCCCACCTGCAGAGCCCAGCCCAGGAGGCACCTGGGGCTGCTGGAGAATCCAGAGGAGGCACCAAATGCTCAGAGGATGGAGCAGCTCTGCTGGGACACCTGGGGGGCTCACCTGGACAGGGGAAGGTTGGGGAGACCTCAGAGTGGCCCCACAGCACCTGAAGGAGCCACAGGACAGCTGGAGAGGGACTGGGGACAAGGCTTGGAGGGACAGGACCCAGGGAATGGCTCCCAGTGCCAGAGGGCAGGGCTGGATGGGAGATTGGGAATTGGGAATTGTTCCCTGGCAGGGTGGGCAGCCCTGGCACAGGTGCCCAGAGCAGCTGGGGCTGCCCCTGGATCCCTGGCAGTGCCCAAGGCCAGGCTGGACACTGGGGCTGGGAGCACCTGGGACAGTGGGAGGTGTCCCTGCCATGGCAGGGCTGGCACTGGGGGGGATTTGGGGTCCTTTCTCTGTCACATTCCCGGTGCTGGCCGTGAGCAGGAGCTGCAGGCACTGTGATTCCCCAGCCCCAGGATGCCCAGGCTGTGAGAGGCTCCCTCCTGCTGCAGTCACCTGTGGCACATCCCCTGGTGCTGCCCAGCTGGCTGTGCCTGGCTGTGTGTGACAGTGACGAGGCTGGAAGTGACACCTGCAGGTGTTTGCTGCCTGGCACAGCCCCAGCCTGGCTGGCTGTGTGCTCGGGCTGGGATTTGATTTGTTTCTCACAAACTCTGCCGGGTGCCAGGGCTGCTGCCGTGGGGTGTGTGGCTGGGATGTGGTGTGGAAAGGGGGGAGGTTCCACCCTCAGGGAGCAGCTTTCCTGAAAAGGGGGAGCTGGGGGGCAGGAAAGCAGCAAACACCCAGGCAAAGCCATGCTTGTGTGCCATCAGATTAAATTTAAGGCCCTGCTTAATTTCAGAGCTGCTCTCATTTCGGGGAGAGAGCAAAACTGGGATAAACACAAGTAAACAACTGGGATGACTGGAAACAGTCCTGGATCTCATTACCAGACCCATTTCCTGATGGAGAATAAGGTAATTAGTGGGATATCGAACTTAGCCCTCTCCTGTGGGAGTCACTCGATTCTGTGACATTTCAGCCTGATAACTTTGTACCAGGTGTGACTCCAGGCTGTCCTGGGAGTCTCTGGAGGTGGAGGGGACCCCTGAGGCCCACCCCAGCCACAGCCCCAGTTATCCACAGCGAGGAGGACAATTTGTAAAAGCTCCTCAGCCCAAACAAACTGCAGAGCCTTTGCCTGGGGTGCTCCTGGCTGGGATGGAGGGAGGAGGTGGGCAGGAGGATCCTCCAGCTCTGCTGGGCACACGAGGAGCAGCCCCAGCTGGCCTGGGCTGAACCAGGACAGTCCCAGCAGTTAACTGGGATTTTTGTGGGGTGTAGGCAGCCAAAGGACACAGGGAGTGGCTTCCCACTGGCAGAGGGTGGGGACAGGTGGGACATTGGGAAGGGATGCCCAGAGCAGCTGGGGCTGCCCCTGGATCCCTGGCAGTGCCCAAGGCCAGGCTGGGAGCACCTGGGACAGTGGGAGGTGTCCTGGATGATCTTTAGGTCCCTTCCCACCCAAACCTTCTGTGATCCTATGGATCGATTGATTTCTTTTAGAAAGAAATCTAAATCTGCTTAAAAGCCCAGCCATGTACATTTTATAGTTCACATTTTATATTTTACTTCTATATTTTGCATTTTATATTTCACATTCTCTCCAGGTATTGGCGATAGGGCTGTGGAGATTTCCCTCCACCTCTTAGAGAAAAAGAAACTGCCAGGAAATATCCTGGCCCTCTGCCTCTCCCTCCTCGTGCCACTGTCACTGGGGATGTCCCTCCCTGCCACCTCTGGCCCTTCCAGGTGCTCCCAGCTCCCCGTGCCCTCCCAGCTCCAGTGCTGCCATCTTCCAGGGGTTTCTCCATTTCCAATCCAACGGGATCTCTCCATTTCCAATTTCCAATCTTCCATTTCCATTTCATGGAAAGAAAAGAAGAAAAACCCCCACAACCTGAGGATCCTCCCTGGAAAACAACTGCAAACCTTGGTATTTATATCCAATACCTGGGGAATGTGTGTGCCATTCCCTTTGGGGGGATATTGTCCCTTGGTCCTGCAGGAATTTTCTGTGTAAGAGCACAAAGATACAAAATCTGCTGTGAAAATCATTGGTTGTTTTACCATGGATTGAGCAGGGAAAAGTGAATTAATTTGGGTTAAAAGATTAATTTTTGGGAAAAAAAAAATTTTAAATGAAACAGTAAATACCAGTAAAAGCATTTTGTAGAATTTTTAGTTTTACAAAATACTGAACAAGTTTTAATTTTAAATGAAATAGTAAATACCAGTAAAAGCATTTTGTAGGATTTTTAATTTTACAAAATACTGAATAGTTTTTAATTTTAAATGAAATAGTAAATACCAGTAAAAGCATTTTGTAGAACTTTTAATTTCACAAAATACTGAACAATTTTTAATTTTAAATGAAATAGTAAATACCAGTAAAAGCATTTTGGTAGAATTTTTAATTTTACAAAATACTGAATAGTTTTTAGTTTTAAATGAAATAGTAAATACCAGTAAAAGCATTTTGTAGAACTTTTAATTTCACAAAATACTGAACAATTTTTAATTTTAAATGAAATAGTAAATACCAGTAAAAGCATTTTGTAGAACTTTTAATTTTACAAAATACTGAACAATTTTTAATTTTAAATGAAATAGTAAATACCAGTAAAAGCATTTTGTAGAACTTTTAATTTCACAAAATACTGAACAATTTTTAATTTTAAATGAAATAGTAAATACCAGTAAAAGCATTTTGTAGAATTTTAATTTTACAAAATACTGAACAATTTTTTAATTTTAAATTTTACCAGTAAAAGTGTTTTGTAGAATTTTAATTTTTCAACAAGTTTTAATTTTAAATGAAATAGTAAATACCAGTAAAAGCGTTTTGTAGAATTTTTAGTTTTACAAAATACTGAACCCTAACCTGAAACAAACCCCAAAAAATAAAGCTTCAAGTCCAAGTGGGGCTGCCTGAGTTAGGGAGCAGTGGTCAGGGAGGTGACAGAATTCATTGCAAATTGCTCTGTGCTCCAAAACACCGGCAGGGAAGATAATGAAGGATTAATGGGCTTTGCTTTTGTCTCTCTGTAGAAAGGCTCCTTAAATCAGCCTGGGCTTGTCCTGCTGCTGGGGACCCCAAGCTTCTGGAAATCAGCCCAATCTGCTGCTTGGGGTGATTTAATTAAGATAGGGCTGTGAGGAGCAGCAGAGGGGCTGCAAGGGATCAACAGCCCTGGGAGGAGGGAAACCCTGGGAATAAAAGGGTGGGAAATGCCAGGGGACAGCAGCTGAGAAGGAAACTGAGAGCTGATGGTACCAAACCTGTGAGAAAAACCTGTTATTTGGGAGATCCCAGCACTTGATGAGCTCTCCAGAGGTTTCTGGCTTGCCTCAGAGTGAAATTCCAGGATATTTCCTGGCAGTTTCTGTTTCTCCAAGAGGTGGAGGGAAATCTCCACAGCCGTATCGCCAACACCTGGAGAGAATGTAAAATATCAAATGGAAAATATGGAAGTAAAATACGAAAGGCAAAATATAAAATGTAAAATATAAAATATAAGTTGCTGGGCTTTAAACCAGAGCCTCTGGAATCTGAGATGTGTCCCTGGCCTCTCCTGCCATGGATCAGGGAATGGTTTGGGTTGGAAGGGCCATCCATCCCAGGGGACAGGGACACGTCTCACACTCCCAGGGTGCTCCAAGCCCTGTCCAAGCTGCCCTTTGCCCACTTGGGTTGATAATGGGAAGTTTTCAGTGGGAAGCCTCAGAATCTCTGCTGCTCACAGTGACTCTGAGACACCTACAAGTCTCCTTTTCCCAGCCTGGCGGTCAAAGAAGGAGTCAGGGCTCTTCTGTTCTCATTCTAAAGGTTGTTTATTGTTTCTTATCTATGACACTCTTTCTCTGGCCTGCTGAGGTCTGCCTGGCAGGACAGACAGAGGCACTCTGCCCACCTCAGAGGTGGTCTTGTCTTTTATACTAAAAACTACCTGTACTTTATTTACAATAACGTCCCAACACCTCTCACCTATGTTAGACAGTGAGCTTCTACCTTAAACCAATCCAAAAGTGCCAGCATCACCCAGAAGATGGAGGCTAGGAAGAACAAGGAAAAAGGACAAGGCATGCCCAAATTCTTCCAGCCCCCATTCTAAAACCCCAAAAATCTATTTTTCACCCCATGACAAACTAACTATCATTCTACTTAAACTGTCAAGGCTTGTAAATCCTCGTATAAGGTTGGTAATTTTTTCCGTGGGTCAAGATCAAAGTCGCAGGGGTCTTGGGCTCTGTGCCAGGGTCTCTGAGCCCCCTGGCAAGGGCTGGAGCCATCCAGGACAGCCAGAGGGATGTCCTGAATTCCAACAGGAAGAAGTCAGTGGCCAGGCAAATCTCCAGCTGTTCTGGGCCCTTGTCCAGCTGTGGGAATTCCAGGTGGACAAGGTTGTCAGGCTCTGGCAGGGCTGCCAGGCAGGGTTGCAGTGCCCATCCCTGGAGGTGGCACTGAGAGCTCTGGGCACAGCTTGGGCTGGGAGGGCTTTCCCAACCTCAGTGATCCTGGGATTCTGTCATCCAGGGAGCAGAGCCAAGCCTGGCATTTTTTAGTCTTTATTTTCTCACCTAATCAAATAATAATTGAATTTAAAATGTTCTCTTCCAGCACCTATTTTTTCCCGTTGAAATGCCCCCTTCTCCTTATCAATCCATGCCCTAATTAGTGGAACTGCTCCAGTGTCTCAGATCCAGGCTGAGGAGCTGGAAGATAATTAGTATTTCACCAATTAAGCTTGTTGCAAGTTCATGAATTCACCTCTTAGCTTTTTTCCCCGGCACATACAGAGTGACTCCAGTAATTTAACGCATTTCCAGGAGCCAGCAGATGAGCTGCTCAAAGAGTTTTGGGGGTTTGAAACATTCTTGTAACAGCAGCTCCAGGATTTCACCTTTCCCTGCCGGCTGTCCCTCAGCTCCCTCTGATCCCTCATTAGACCTCATTAAGGGATGGTTGTTAGATTATGGCTCTGACCCCAGCTGACCCCACAGAATTGCTTTTTCCATCTTTAACGTAAAAACAGAATACCAGGCTGGGAGTTGTGCTGAAGGATCAGAGTGGTTTCCTTCCCTTTTTCCAGCTGGGTCCCAGCCAGGCTGTTCCCAGAGGTGTCTTCTCCTCTGCAGGTGAGCCCCCCAGGTGTCCCAGCAGAGCTGCTCCATCCTCTGAGCATTTGGTGCCTCCTCTGGATTCTCCAGCAGCTCCAGGTGCCTCCTGGGCTGGGCTCTGCAGCCCCCAAGCCAAGAAATGGATGTGAACCTGGAACTAGGAGCTGAACAGAGCCACTGGTGCCTTGTGAAAGCCTGACCTAGTTAGGCTGGGCAGAGTCACAGAATAAAGCAGGGATTGATTCAAAGGATCTCCTCCATGGATCCACCTTGGGCAGCACCAGAGCCCAGCCAGGGCTGCACCCAAGATGAACCCAAATGGCCCCAAAATGCACGGTGGGCACGGGGTCTGTCCCTGGGATCAGCTCTGCTCCATTGGCACCTTGCAGTTCATTGTCCCATCCCAGCTTTAGCCCCTGCAGTCCCACCCTGCTTGTTTTTCTCTCTGCAGCCCACGGGGTTTGTGCTCCTGGGCTGAGATTTGGGTCATTTGTCCTTGGTGCCCAGCTGGAGCAGGAATTGTTTTGTCTCCCTGCTCTGTGCACAGAGCTCAGCATCCCTGATGTGAACACAGACCCACACACTAAAGCAGCTCAGAATGGGAAACACAGAAAAGCCCAACCTGAGGCATCACCCTGACCCATCAGGGAGCTGAGGGAAGCTCACCAGAGGTGTCCAGAGCCCTGGTGCTTCCCAAATCCTATGTCAGGGCAGGGCTGGATCCCTCAGCAGCTCCTGATGCTGGAGCTGGAAGCAAACCCCTCGTGGTGCTTGGAACCATAAAAGCACAGAAAAGGTGCTCTGTTTATTGTCTTTTCCCCCCATTTTTAATGGGAAAAAAGCCTCCCAAATTGATATTCTGATTCCATCCACGGACACCTGCTGCTGGTAATGATGGAATTAAGCAAATGATCCTTTTATTGCTTTGTTCCAGAGCCTTTATAAAAACTCTCCTCATATTTTTCTTGTCACTGCAGTTGCTGAAGCCCTTCCATTGAAACAGGGAGATGATTCCCCTTTGAAGGAGCTCTTCCCTGCCTTTTAGAGGGAGACACAGGAGCTGTAATTGCCTTGCCAGGTTGATGTTTCCAGGGTTTATCATCCTTTTTTTCTCTGGGCTGGGTCAGGAGTGGGACTTGGATGATCTTGGGGGTCCTTTCCAGCTCAGGATATTCTGTGATTCTATAATTCTAATTATTCCCTCTGTCAGTCACTTCCTCAGCTTGGGCTGCTTGTCCCAATTTGGGGTTTTGGTTCAGCTCAATGCTGCTTTTCCTGGTGAGTGACAGAAATCCCAGATTATGGAGGTATTTTTCCCCCCAAAAATGACAATCCCTTAGGCTTCCTTTAATGGCTTTCAGAAGAAGAGACTGCAAAAAAACCCCACAACTGAATGATTTAAAAATCAAATATTTGCTCGTTTCTGCAGTCTCCTGAATTCCCAGGGAACTGGCAGTGCTGGAAATGATGTGCAAGGAAAGCTTTTTCCTTGGAGCCATCAGTTCTGGGAAGTTTGTCTGCCAAAACACATTACTGTGCTCTTAAATGGTTTTGGGGCAAATTCAGGTGCTGCCTGATGAGCTCTGGGGTTGAGGATCCCTGATCTGGAGATCCTGAGGGCCCAAAATATCCTGAGGTGTTGGAGATGTTGGAGAGCCCAGAACATCCTGGGATAGTGGAGGTGTTTGGAGAGCCTGGAATATCCTGAGGTACTGGGGATGTTTGGAGAGCCCAGAACATCCTGGGAGCTCTGCCAGTCCAAAGCCCTTTGTGGCTCTGTCCAAGGAGCAGTGCTGAGCCACGGGAGAGGTGGGATGTGGAGCTGGTGTGGGGGCGTGGGTGTGGTTTGTGGATGAAGTTTGTGGGTTTGTGGATGAGGTGTGTGGCTGTGTAGATGTGTTTGTGGTGTGTGGATGAGGTTTGTGGTGTGTGGATGTGGTTTGTGGATGTGGATGTGTGGATGTGTGTGTGGGTGTGTGGATGTGGTTTGTGGGTGTGTTTGTGGATGAGTGGATGTGTTTATGGATGAGTGGATGTGGTTTGGTGGTGTGTGGGTGAGGTTTTTGGGTGTGTGGGTGTGTTTGTGGCTGTGTAGATGTGTTTGTGGTGTGTGGGTGTGTTTGTGGTGTGTGGGTGTGTTTGTGGCTGCGTAGATGAGGTTTGTGGATGAGTGGATGTGTGTGTGGATGTGTCTATGGCTGGTTTGGGGGTGTGTGGATGTGGTTTGTGGGTGTGTTTGTGGATGAGTGGATGTTTTATGGGTATGTGGGTGTGTGGATGTGTTTATGGATGAGTGGATGTGGTTTGGGGGTGTGTGGATGAGGTTTGTGGGTGTGTGAATGCGTTTGTGGGTGTGTGGATGAGGTTTGTGGATGAGTGGATGTGTGTGTGGATGTGTTTATGGGTGTGTGGGTGTGTGGATGAGCTGTGTGGACGAACACCCGCCCTGGGATGTGAGTTCTGTGCATTTTCACAGCTTTAAGGAGACCCACTCAGGAGCAGAGAGCTCAGAGCAGCAGGGAATGGGCCCTGGCAGCACAGAGCTCTCCTCCTCGGGCTGCTTTCCACACTGCTGCAGTCTGGATGAATTATCTGCCCTTCAGAAGGGGAGCCCCTCCCCAGGAGCCTGACTCACCCTGTGTGGGCACTGGAGCTGTTGGCTTGCCCAGCAGGGTTCTGTGCAGGAATTCACCCCCCACCTGTGGGATTTCTGTGCCCACTGAAGTATTTTAATGGTTTTTCCCCTTTTCTGGGGGTAGCTGTGAGAGCAGCAGGTGACAGCAGGGCTGTGAGCTTCCCCTGCCACCAGGAGGGGTTCAGCACAATAACGCTTGAAGCAAATCTCAGATTTTTCTGAAGGCTCTATTGAGACCCTGGTTTTCCTCCCTCTTCCCACGTCATCCCTTGGGATTCGCTCAGAAATCCCAGCACTGATCAATGCCTTGCTTCTCCAGCTGAAGGGAACAAGTGGAACTGCCCAGGATGGATTAACTTCTGGATTCTTCAGGAGTCACTGTGAGCATGAACTCCAGTTCAGCAACGCTGTCAGAGACATAATTTATTATCTAATTGATAAGAAATATTGCAGGGAGAGCCCAGACAATGAAAACAACTTCTACAGGAAATATTTTACCAAGAAGAAGCTACTTGGGGATGGAGCGGGGGCAGAAAATTGAGTTGTAAATTAAAAAGGATAAAAAATATGGAGTCATATATAACAAAATTCTACTTTTTAAAATGCAGCTGGTGAGGACCATCATTTATTTGTGGAAGGGAAAAACCAGGGCAGAGACTTGAGCAGAGAGGCTTGAAAGGGAGGCTGGGAAGGGCTGTGGGAGCTAAAGGGGAAGGGGAAGGAGCTGGGATGGGGTGAAATGGTGAAAGAGGGAGCAGGAGGCATTGCTGAGCTCTGGGGGTGCTGGGCTGGAGCACTGGGACACATCCTGGGGGCTCACAGGGACACCCCTGGCCCAGCCCAGGCGTGCAGGGGAGTTCTGTGTGCTGGCGTTCACAGGGCCCCAGGAAGAGACGAGGATCTGACTCCATGGTTCAGAAGGCTGGTTTATTATTTTATGATATATATTACATTAAAACTATACTAAAAGGATAGAAGAAGGGATTTCACCAGCAGGCTAGCAAGGAATGGAAAGTAATGATAATAAAATCCTGTGACTGACCAGAGAGTCCGAGCCAGCTGGACTGTGATTGGCCATTAATTACAAACAACCACACGAGACCAGTCACAGATCCACCTGTTGCATCCCACAGCAGCAGATAACCATTGTTTTTCTTTTCCTCTGAGGCCTCCCAGCTCCTCAGGAGAAGAAATCCTGGCAGAAGGATTTTTCAGACAATGTCATGGCGACAGTTCCGCTGGGGGAAGTGTTTGGATTTCACTCCTTTGCATCTTTTCAGGAGTCTGGGATCGCCTCCAGGGGAAGCTGCTGCTGGGAGCTCGGTGCTGTCTCACTCCCTGCTCTGCAGTGTCCCAGCTCTGCTGCTGCTGCTGCAAGAGCTCCTGCCCAGACCAGGGGAGCCTGGATTTGCCAGATGGAAAAGGGCTGGGAAACTACTCCAATTCAAGGTGGGTAGAGCAAGGAAAGATTGAAAAATCTCAAATATTCCCTGATTTTCCAGTTCTGCCCTGTAAAGAGGGTTCTCTGGGAACTGCCCAGGCTGTGACACCAGAACTTCCAGCTCTGTTTTCCTCCTCCTCTGGCTCTTCCCACGTGTCCCTTCCTGTGTCCCACCCTCCTCCCTCTGAGTCCTGCACAGCATTTGAATCAGCCCCTTCCTTTACCATCCCACCCCAATATTCACATTTTGCCCAGAAATGCAGCGGGAAGGCCAAGCTGAGGCACGGGGAAGGGGAAGTGGGGAATCCATCCATCCAAGGCACCCCCAGGCAGCTGATGTGGGGTTGGGAATTCAGGAATTTAGGAATTTAGCAGTGGGGTCTGGAAAGAGCAACAGCCTGAGAGGCAGGAGGGTCCTGGCTGAGGTCCTCCATTCCCAACCCACCCAAAGGAACTGAAAATGAAAGAAAAACAGGGAATTTGAAATGTTTTCTATCCCAGGAGGTTTTGTAGAATCCCAGGATGGTTCAGGCTGGAAAAGACATCTGAGAGCATCAACCAGCAGCACAGTCACCTTGAAACATTGAAACCCTTTTAAACCCTTGAAACCAGGAGCCACTTCCATCCAGGTCTCACAGTCCCCAGCCCAGTTCCAAGGCTGCTTCCCAGAATTTTCTTTTCTCCCTCAAACACTCCTTTCCTCTATCCCTATTGCTATAAAACATGGAAGATACAACTTCCCCAATGAAGTTTTTAGCTCTGTCCCAAACCTCTTTCCAGGGATGAGAGGATGGAAATCACTTGATGGGGGTTGATCCAGCATTGTCATCAAATGCTTTTTTATCACCCTCAAAATCCTGCAGTAGGTGAGGTCTGAATGCTCCTTATATCAAATACTGCTGGCTTTGGTGGTCCTTATGGATTTTATCCAGCTCCAGATGTTTCTGGGATTATTTCTAACTGTGAGCAACAAAAAGGTTGGAGGAATACAGATGCAAACCTTGATTCTCCAATATTTATTACGACAACCTGACCCAGCAGCAGGCTGGGACTCACGGGGTGCAATGAAATCCTTGCTAAATCATCACCTCATGGAGAAAATTGCTTTTTTAATTTAATGTTTCTCTTTCAGCTGGTGCTGCAGAGACATGCTAATTTAGCAGCTTAATTTGTTATCAGGAAGAACATTATCCCAGACACGAGTTCTCCCCAAGTCACTTCCAAGTGAGACTAAAGGCTCAGGCAGGCGAGGCAGGGGCACAAATTGCCTCCTCCATCAGGGACTGGTGGCAGCCACGGCCCAGCAGCGCAGCTGAGAGTGATGCTCCTGCCTGCTGCTTTGGGCAAAAACCCCTGAGCTCGGGAAAAGCAGCAGCTTTCTGCTGGAGATGGAGCGCAGCAACAAAAATGGGGCTTTCTGAGGTAATGTTGGTCTTTTCTGGATGAAGATGGGAGCATTCCTGTGTGGATGGGTGAGTAAAACGCACTGAGATCCTGGTCAGATATGGGATAAAACCCACAAGGGGCTCCAGAGAGTCTTTGGGGCTTTGTAACTGGGAGTTCTGCAAGGCTCCAGATTGCAAACTTGAATGTTCCAAATCACACCTGAGTGTTCCCATCACACCTGAGTGTTCCCATCACACCTGAGTGTTCCCCAGTCCCACCTGAGTGTTCCCCATCACACCTGAGCGTTCCCTGCCCACCCTGAGTGTTCCCCCTAATCACACCTGAGTGTTCCCTGATCAAACTTGAGTGTTCCCTGATCAAATTTGAGTGTTCCCTAATCAAACCTGAGTGTTCCCATCGCACCTGAGTGTTCCCTAATCACACCTGAGTGTTCCCCAATCACACCTGAGTGTTCTCCATCAAACCTGAGTGTTCCCCAATCACACCTGAGTGTTCCCCAATCACACCTGAGTGTTCCCCTGTCCCACCTGAGTGTTCCCCATCACACCTGAGTGTTCCCCATCACACCTGAGTGTTCCCCCTGAGTGTTCCCCCATCACACCTGAGTGTTCCCCAATCACACCTGAGTGTTCCCAACCAAACCTGAGTGCTCCCCAATCACACCTGAGTGTTCCCCAATCACACCTGAGTGTTCCCCAATCACACCTGAGTGTTCCCCTGTCCCACCTGAGTGTTCCCCATCACACCTGAGTGTTCCCCCTGAGTGTTCCCCCATCACACCTGAGTGTTCCCCAATCACACCTGAGTGTTCCCAACCAAACCTGAGTGCTCCCCAATCACACCTGAGTGTTCCCCCATCAAACCTGTGTTCCCATCACACCTGAGTGTTCCCAATCACACCTGAGTGTTCCCCAATCACACCTGAGTGTTCCCTGCCCACCCTGAGCGTGCCTTCCTTCATTTCTCAGGATTGTTACTGCTGTGCCTTATCTGCAGGATTGGAGCATTTCACGGTACATCCTCTGGGGTCCCCCAGTCTGCCAGGACTGGTTTCATCCATCCCCACAGACAAATGCAGGGGGTTTGCTAAACCACAGCCTGACCCAGGAGATGAGGGACCCATTCCCAGTTTCAGGTGGATGTGCACTCCCTGCCTGGCTTTCAGAGGACAGGGCAGTGAATTTATTGCTGCCAGCTCCAGCTTTGTTCCCTGGCAGGTGCTTGGATGCTCTTAATGGGAATAATTCATTTATTTTCATAAGAGAGATCTGGAAAAATAGCAGATTTCTTGTTTTCTGGCTGCTCAGAGGTGGAATGGGGGCTGTGGCTGGGTAAATGCCCTGCAGCAGCACCGCTGGCTCTGCTGCTGCTCTCCAGGGGCTGGGAGGGCAGGAATCGGCAATTTTGTGAGGATCTGCTGTTCAAAGGGCTCTGACTGATGGTGGAGCTTCTGCTGAGCTGCACCAAAACCTGCTGGAGAACAGTTTGGGTTATATCTGGTATAATTTGGGTTTATTTGGTACAATTTGGTTTGTATTTGGGCACAATTTCAGTTTTATTTGGGTACAAACTGGGTTATATTTGGGCACAATTTGGGTTATATTTGTGTTTTATTTGGGCACAATTTGCACTATATTTGGCCACAATTTGGGTTGTATTTGGGCACAACTTGGGTTTTACTTGGGTACAACTTGAACACAATTTGGGTTGTATTTGGCCACAATTTGGGTTGTATTTGGCCACAATTTGGGTTCATTTTGGGTATAATTTGGGTTATATTTGGACACAATTTATGTTATATTTGGGTACAATTTGGACATAATTTGGGTTATAATTGGGCACAATTTGGGTTCATTTTGGGTACAATTTGGGTTATATTTGGACACAATTTATGTTATATTTGGGTACAATTTGGACACAATTTGGGTTATAATTGGGCACAATTTGGGTTCATTTTGGGTATAATTTGGGTTATATTTGGACACAATTTATGTTATATTTGGGTACAATTTGGACACAATTTGGGTTATATTTGGCCACAATTTGGGTTCATTTTGGGTACAATTTGGGTTATATTTGGACACAATTTATATTATATTTGGGTACAATTTGGACACAATTTTGGTTATATTTGGACATAATTTAGGTAACATTTGGGTACAATTTGGGCACAATCTGGGTTATATTTGGACATATTTTTCGTTTAATTTGGGTTGTATTTAGACACAATTTAGGTTGTACTTGGGCCCAACTGGGGTCGTATTTGTTTCTTTGTGAGGCTTTACCTGTTTTAAGACAGCCCCAAACGCCCTGACAGGCGCTGCCCCCCTGCATCCCAGCCTCAGCAGGAGGGAGCTCAAGGAAAAGGCCGGGTTTTTATTTTCCCCAGGATTTTGCACTGCTGTTCCCCGGAGAGGGAAGATCGGGAGGTGATGAATCAAAGGGAACGGCTGATTTAACGAGGGTGCTTCCATGGAATGCAGCCCAGGGTCAGCTGCTCAGGGTGGGTTTTCCAGGGACCAGGAGCTCCGGTGGAGCTCCCAGCACGGACCTGACTTAATTGAGAGCCGAGCACAGGAGGAGTGGAATTGATTTTCTGTCCCTGCAAATTCAGGGCACTGCTTGGAAAGGCCCAGGGAAGGATTGCTGGGATGAAAAACCACAATTACCCAGCATCAAACACATTGAGTTCACTGCTCAGACTTTGTAATCACCGCAATTTAAACAGCTTTTATGGTGTCCAGGAGTGGCTGTAGGACAAGACTAAAGATTCTGATGATTTACCAGTGATTTACCAACCATTTCCATCAGGTTTGTGTTGAAATGAAGACTTCTTTCCAGCACAGGTGGTTTTTTCCAGGACAGGTGTCCCCCAACAGAGAGTTAATTAATTAGAGGTTGATTTCCTGAGGATTCCACCCAGAGCATCTCCTCAGGCAAACTGAGAGCAGAGGGTCCAACATCCATGGATTCTGGGATGTCCTGGGAGTGCCTCTGCAATCAGGGACCTGGAGAAGCCCCACACAAGTGAGATGAAATAGGAACAATCGGAATTTCAGGTCAGATTTTGGTGCCAAGGGGTCCTGGAGCACATTTTGCTCCTCACCCACACAAAGATGGTTTTGGATTTGCCATAAAGATTGAGAGGAATGGTGGATTTGTCTTTCCAAACCAGCTGTGTGTGGGTCTGCTGGTGGATAAAACCAGCTCTGGGAGAGAAAAGAAATAATAGGAAGGATTCTGCTGATGGCTGAATGGGAAAAGATATTTGCTTTTTACAAATAAACTTTGGGTTTGCTGATAAATGAAATTGGACATTGAAAGATGAAAGAAACAATGGGGAAGAAAAACCCCTAAATTCTGTAAGAATTAAAAATTTAAAGGGAGGGCTATACATTAGAGGGGAATCTCTGGTATCAGGTGTTTTGGGAGTCTGAACCTCTCAAGTGCCTCAGAAATGGGGAAAGAGAGAAGGGAAATGTGGCTGGGAATTGGGATAAAAAGGAGGCTGCGTCCTCCAAAAATTGGAGAGACCCCAGGGGATGCCCCATGGCCTCTGCCTTGATTGGAATAAAGGCAGAAAGGGACTCTTCTGTCTCCTTTTTGGTCACAAACCTCTGGTGTCTGTGCATTAATTTTCCTAACAAGATGGTTTTGTCTTCCCTTCTCCCCTGTGCTTCCCCTCACAACAGGAAATCCTCACCCCCCTCTATCCCCACCCTTTTGGTTCCCAGGACGTTCCGGGCTGTCAGGAGGATCTGAGTGGTTTTATTTCATTTGTTTTGACAGAAATTAGGGGATGTCTGTGTCTGGGGAATGAAGGAGCAGCCATCTGGCCCTGCTGGGCTGGGGCTCCCTGGGAATCCTCTGGGAATGAGGGAAGAGGGAGGGTTTATTCCTGGCTCTGATCCGCACTCCCTGATCCAATGTTTTCCTTGGCAAAGGGCTGTTTGTCAGCACCAGGGATGGAACAGGCAGGAGGGAAAACATTGCTTTGGCTCGTGCTGAGTGCCTCACTGGGCCAGGGAATCCCGGAATCCTGGATGGGGTGGGCAGGAAAGGGCCTGAAATCGCACCCGGTCCCACCAGGACACCTCCCCTGCCCCAGGCACGGCCAGGCATGGGGAACTTCCCCAGATCTGCTCTCTCCACACTTCTCCATTTAATCCCAGTCTTCTCCATTTAATTCCTAAAAGTCTGAACTGGGATGAGTGGTGAGATCTGAAGCCGTGTCTGTCATGGACAGCTCTGAGCCCAGCTGCATTTCCAGCATTTAATAGTGATTAATATCATCATTAACCCATTCTTACATTAGTTTTGTGATAGACTCAGAGCCATGACCCTTTATCCCTTTTTTTATGGATGACCACTGAAAAAAGTACAAATATCTGGTACAAATATATGAAGTACAAACATCTAGTACAAATATATAAAGTACAAATATCTGGTACAAATATATAAAGTACAAATATCTGGTACAAATATATAAAGTACAAATATCTGGTACAAATATATGAAGTACAAATGTCTGTATTAAGCAGGATGAGTTCCTTGTGAGCACTGACAGCAGGCTTCAAATTTAAACATTTAAAATTATTAATTATAAAATTATTGTAATCATTGTAAAATTAAACAGCTTGAGTTTGGCTTCCATAAGGTCAGGGAAGTGCAGGGATCTTAAGAATTGAATTGCTACAGGTCTGGGAAAAAAAGAAACTGCTCCTGCGTGTGGGTGGATGGTTGTGGAGGATTTATAAAGGTATTTCTGAGGAAATAGGCCAAGAAAATTCACTGAAGCAGCTTTTCCAGTGGGGTTCACCTGCAGGCAGTGAGCCTTGGCTCTGGCATGGGAAGCTGAGGAGCTGCATGGAAAAGCACCAGGAGAAGTCCATGGGATGTTCCCTGCACTGATGCTCCCTCCTCCAGGGCTGCTGGGGATTAACTTTGGGGTATCTTTTGGGCCATCTTTTGGGGTATCTTTTGAGACAACAGCCATTTCCCTGGAAAGGCTGCTGGTGCATAAGGATTTCTTCAGGTTATTCCATCTGGGATGCAAGGTCAGGGTGGGTGGGCTTGGGGCACCTGGGACAGGGTAAGGTGTCCCTGCCATGGCAGGGGTGGCACTGGGGGGGCTTTGAGGTGCCTTTATGTCCCAAACCATTCCAGGATTCTCTGATCCTGTAGATAAAAGGAGCTTTTAATCAAAGCTGGCAAGGCAAACAACACACCCAGCTTTTGTAATTAGTTAGCACTTTCCCTTCTCTGTGTGTGAGATCCAAGGTACCACAGTGCAGCCAGAAAATGAATAACTCTGGGAAAGCAGCTGCATTTTGATAAAAAATAATAATTCTGAGCCATAAATAAATCAAAAATCGTGTCCACAGCTCCTGCTACTTCGAAATCACAGCTGACAAAGGAAATAAAAGCCTGATGGTGACAGATAAGTGTGAGAGAAAGCTCTTTTCACTTGATCTGCTCCAGCAGTCATTAAATAAGACGTGCTGACAGCTCAGCAGAAACAAGCACCAGGCTTCTATTCACCTGCTCCCGAGCCTTGGGCAGGATCAGGGCCAGGACAGGAATGTAATCCAGTAATTCTGTGCTAAATCCTTCATTAATGTCCCTCCTATTGCAATATTTAGGCTTTGTTGGCCAGCTCACAAAGCCTGACCCTCCCTGTCCATCTCCTCCATGCAGAGCCAATTCCATTCCTAATGAAAATCGATCCAATTAATTTAAATCAGGATCAGAACAGTACAGGTCTGGTGCCCTTTGATGTCCAGGTGGTCGTTTCCAACCCAAAGATTCCACAATTATGATTTCATTTTTTTTTAAAGCTGAGTTTTCCAGCCCAGAGGGATGAACCAAACCCAGCTCCCCTGTCACTGGCACCCATGCCCTCAGCTGTTGTGTGCTCACAAAGCAGCTCAGACACAACAGCTGAGCCCTGCAATGACAGCAGGGTCACAGGCTGTGCTCTCAGCGCTGAGCGCTGGTTCCTGCTGGGTTCAGCACACCCCAAAGCCTCTGAGCTGGTTCCTCTGGGACCATTTTCATGGACCCTTTCAAAGCCTTATTTCTCCAGGCTGCCAAATTCAGGTCCCAGCTCTCACCCCCAGCACCAGGGACCATTTTCATGGAGGTTTCCTTTCAGGAGATCTTATTTCTCCAGGCAAACCAAATTCAGGAGATGATAACATTATTGTTACCATACCTGCCCTGGGCAGGGCTGCCTCCCCAGCTGGCTGAATTTTGGAACAGAGCAGGTGGGACTCACCTGAGGGCTCTGAGGTGTGGGATCAGGGTGAGATTTCCTGAAAATGACACCAAGGTTTATCAGAGAGCTGGAATGAGGGTTGGGGAAGGGTCTGTGTCCCCAGGCTGGCACAGGAATCATCTCCTGGGGCTGCCCGGCTTTTAATGAAGCAACACAGAGGAGAAACTCCAAGCCAATTAACGTTTCTCAGCCATCAAAGCAGCCTGACAGCAAAAATCACGGGATCAATGGGGACTGTTCACCCTGGAGAGGAGGAGCTCCAAGGTGACCTCAGTGAGGCCTGGCAGGGCCTGAGGAAACATGGAGAGGGACTGGGGACAAGGATGGAGGGACAGGACACAGGGAATGGCTTTAAGCTGACAGTGGGTACATTTAGATGGGAGATTGGGAATTGGGAATTGTTCCCTGGCAGGGTGGGCAGGGCTGGGATGGGATTCCCAGAGCAGCTGGGGCTGCCCCTGGATCCCTGGCAGTGCCCAAGGCCAGGCTGGACACTGGGGCTGGGAGCACCTGGGGCAGTGGGAGGTGTCCCTGCCATGGCTGGGGTGGCACTGGGGGGGATTTGGGGTCCCTTCCAGCCCAACCCATCCCTGGTTCCCTGGTTCCCTGTGCTGCTCCTGCTCTGAGGTTCCCTGGGGCAGAGTTTGTCCCCTTGGCCACCCCGCAGTCCCTGGTGAGCCTGGGCTGCTGGGAAAGGACCGATTGAAGATTGTTGCACACAACATAAAAGTCTGATTTTTCTTGAAGAATCAAACCAGAAAATGTGTCTTATCTCCCACTGCTGCAGCCTCCTCCGGGTCAGGGCTCAGCTCAGAGCTTTTTGTGCAGATTTTCCTGTGATCCCAGGATCCTTCTGGGTTTCTTTGCCTGTCTCCAGCTTCAAACCCAGCAGCCCTCACGTGTCCTCTCCACATGCCTTTGTTTTTTGGGGTAAGTCTGTTTATCTGCAGCCTGGAAACCATGATGAGCACCAGTGTCCTGCTCCACCATGGAACACCAGGAATCAAAGCCCCTGATTTAAGGGCAAGGCAAAGGGGATTGCTGGGGGGAGGAAGTTTTTCGGCAGGTTAGGGGAAAAAAGGCTGAGAAAGAATAAAGAGGATAAATCGTAGTAGATAAATTAAAATGAAAAAGATTGGCTATTATGCAAAATGCTCCTGGTGTACATCATAAACATTTGCTTTTTTATAGAGTCCCCACCACTGAAAATGCACTGCTGGCTATGAGAACATTTTAATAAAGGCCATTAAAACTCATTTCTCTGATATATATTCTAAAGGGGAAAAAAATCCTGAAATCATTTATAATGCTTATTACCACTGCTGGAACAATCCTTAAAGGTCTCTGGCAGGGAGTTCTTCTTTGGGAGGCTTTTATTGGGAAAAAAACCATTCCCTGGAGCCTTTTGTGGGGATCTGAGCTGGGCTGGGGGTTGGACAGCTGGGAATTGGGGAGCTCAGGCTGGGCTTTAATGGGGTGTTCTCCCCCAGGATGTTCTGGCTCTGCAAAGCCCCAGGAGCAGCCAGGGGAGCACAGAGAGGGGGCAAAGGGGGAATAACCTAGAGAACAATCCCTCATTTCCCACAGCACTCAGTGCAGGGCACTTCACCCCAGCTCCCTGGGCGTCACCTGTTAATTACTGTTAATTACTGAGGGGCAGCTATGTCCTGGAGAGCAAACCCGTCCTGAGGACCCGTCCTCCTCCCTCCCCCAGGCTCTGGCTGTGCATCCCAGGCGTGTTTGAGGGCACAGCAGCTGCTTTGGGAATGCACCGGGGTTGTTCCTGGCACCCTGAGCCCCTTTTGGGCACCCTGAGCCCCTCTCCAGACACCCTGAGCTGTTCCTGGCACCCTGAGCCCCTTCCCAGGCACCTTGAGCCCCTTTTGGGCACCCTGAGCCCTTCCCAGGCACTCTGAGCCCCTCTCCAGGCATCCTGAGCCCGTTTTGGGCATCCTGAGCCCCTCTCCAGGCACCCTTTCCCCCCCTCCTTCTTAGCCCTGTTCATTTGAGTGGTTTTGGGATGTTTTCCCCCAGCTTTCCTGTCCCAGCCAAAGGTGAAAGCTTTAATTCCATCTGGGTTATCTCCTGCTCTGAGTTCCTGGGACAGCTTGGACCAAGGGCTGCACCTGCTTTTTATTTATGATATTTATTTGTGCCCATGGTGGAGCCCCACTGCTCCACTTAGAATTTCCACTTAGAATTTCCTTGCAGACACCCTGAGCTGTCCCAGGATGCCCCCTCAGCCCTTTCCTGGCTGCTCAGTGCTTTGCCAGAACTGAGAACCCAGATTTTGGGGGTTTTGGTGCTGTGGGGTGAGGCTGCCCCATTCCCATCCCCATCCCATCCCATCCCATCCCTGCTGGGCTGCTCAGAACTCAGGGGTGCAAGTGTAAAAGCAGGGAGTGGTGGTGTTGGTGCTGAAATCCCCCTTTAAATGCCATTATCTCTGGTTTTACTGCTCCAGGATGATCACAGCCACTCTCAGATTTTAATGGCCGTGCAGGAGAAGAAACTGTGGGCACAAAAGCATGGAGGGAGTGTTCAACAGGGCTGGGGAGGGTCTGCCTTCCACTGCTCTCTGTGGGAGCCATAAATCACAGCTCAGATTGCCCCCAAAAACCCTTTAATGTGGCACAAACAAGGCCAGGCTGGGGTTTATGAGATTCCTTTTGCTGAGGGAGGAAGGAATGAAACCACGCTCTGAAAACTCTTAATGAGCCCCAGAATTAAAAACTCTTAATGAGGCCCAGAATTAGCAGCAGATAACGAGGCTGGGTTTTGCCTCCCTCCCAGCAGGTGCCCAGCAGCACCAGGACCCCACTGCTGAGCCCATCTGCAGCATTCCTGCCCCACCTGGAGGCTCCAGGGGCCGCGTTTGAGCCGTGCCAGTACCAAGGCACTCGCCTGGGAGCTTCTGTGGCACCGAGCAAGGAGGAAATCAGAGTTTGTGCAAACAAAACCTCCGCTGGGCCAGGAAGGGCTGGGCTCAGGATCCTGCTGCTCTCTCCTGCTCTTCCCCACTGGGATCTTCCTGGGTATTTTGTAAAGCTCCACAAGGTGTCTTACATTAAAAAATAATTATTTTAATAAGTATGTATTTTATTATATATATAAATGTATATTAATATAAAATATATATCAAATATACTAATATATACAATATATTATTTATTAATATATAATATTCTTTATTATTTGTATAATATTTCATACAATTTTTTTATATTTATTATATTTGCATAATAATCTATATTATTATATAATATATTAATATATAAAGTATAATAGATAGTATTGATTTTATATATAAATATATAATATTTTATATATTAATATATAATATATAAAGTACAATTGTATATAAATATATAAATGCGTTCTAATTTTATTATTTTATTTAACATTAAAATAATTATTTTAATGTTCCACATTTAAAATTTCTGCCTGTTGCGCTAAGGGATGATGTGTTATGTGATTTGGGACTAATTCAGGACTCATTTTGGGCTGGGCGGGGTTAGTTTAGGACTAACCAGTTTTAGGACTGGGACAGTGGGAGACTGCCAACAGCTCCCAAACCATTTTCTCTGATCCCACAGATAAAGACTTTAACATTTTCGTGTTTGTATTTCAGGACCACCCTCAGGACTGCTCAGGTGTTTCAGATACCTGATGGGGGAGGAGCCTGAGTTCATCCGATGAACATTCAGAATGGTCCTGGAGGCCAGGAATTTTTCCAGCCTCCCTGACCCCATGGCTCTGGATCCACAGTGACCTTTTCCAAGAGTGCCTTTCAGGCCCAGTCTGGGACTTGGAGCTCTTTGTCTTTGGGATTTTTCAGGCATTTTTCGGCTGTCCCAGGAATCAGCACCTGGGCATGGAGGTTTTTTAATGAAGGCAGCACAGAGGGAGAAACTCCAAGCCAATTAACGTTTCTCAGCCATCCAAAGCAGCCTGACAGCAAAAATCACAGGATCAATGGGGACTGTTCACCCTGGGAGGAGCCCAAGGTGACCTCAGTGAGCCTGGCATGGGGGCCTGAAGGAAACATGGAGGGACTGGGGACAAGGATGGAGGGACAGGACAGGGAATGGCTTTAAGCTGACAGTGGGTACATTTAGATGGGAGATTGGGAATTGGGAATTGTTCCTGGCAGGGTGGGCAGGGCTGGGATGGGATTCTAGAGCAGCTGGGGCTGCCCTGGATCCCTGGCAGTGCCCAAGGCCAGGCTGGACACTGGGGCTGGGAGCACCTGGGGCAGTGGGAGGTGTCCCTGCCATGGCTGGGGTGGCATGGGGATTTGGGGTCCCTTCCAGCCCAACCCATCCCTGGTTCCCTGGTTCCTGTGCTGCTCCTGCTCTGAGGTTCCCTGGGGCAGAGTTTGTCCCCTTGGCCACCCGCAGTCCCTGGTGAGCCTGGGCTGCTGGGAAAGGACCGATTGAAGATTGTTGCACACAACATAAAAGTCTGATTTTCTTGAAGAATCAAACCAGAAAATGTGTCTTATCTCCCCTGCTGCAGCCTCCTCCGGGTCAGGGGCTCAGCTCAGAGCTTTGTGCAGATTTTCCTGTGATCCCAGGATCCTTCTGGGTTTCTTTGCCTGTCTCAGCTTCAAACCCAGCAGCCCTCACGTGTCCTCTCCACATGCCTTTGTTTTTGGGGTAAGTCTGTTTATCTGCAGCCTGGAAACCATGATGAGCACCAGTGTCCTGCTCCACCATGGAACACCAGGAATCAAAGCCCCTGATTTAAGGGCAAGGCAAAGGGGATTGCTGGGGGGAGGAAGTTTTCGGCAGGTTGGGGAAAAAGGCTGAGAAAGAATAAAGAGGATAAATCGTAGTAGATAAATTAAAATGAAAAGATTGGCTATTATGCAAAATGCTCCTGGTGTACATCATAAACATTTGCTTTTTATAGAGTCCCCACCACCACTGAAAATGCACTGCTGGCTGTGAGAACATTTTAATAAAGGCCATTAAAACTCATTTCTCTGATATATATTCTAAAGGGAAAAAAAATCCTGAAATCATTTATAATGCTTATTACCACTGCTGGAACAATCTTAAAAGGTCTCTGGCAGGAGTTCTTCTTTGGGAGGCTTTTATTGGGAAAAAACCATTCCCTGGAGCCTTTGTGGGGATCTGAGCTGGGCTGGGGTTGGACAGCTGGGAATTGGGGAGCTCAGGCTGGGCTTTAATGGGGTGTTCTCCCCAGGATGTTCTGGCTCTGCAAAGCCCCCAGGAGCAGCCAGGGGGGGCGCAGGAGAGGGGCAAAGGGGAATAACCCAGAGAACAATCCCTCATTTTCCACAGCACTCAGTGCAGGGCACTTCACCCCAGCTCCTGGGCGTCACCTGTTAATTACTGTTGTTAATTACTGAGGGGCAGCTATGTCCTGGAGAGCAAACCCGTCCTGAGGACCCGTCCTCCTCCCCCCCAGGCTCTGGCTGTGCATCCCAGGCGTGTTTGAGGCACAGCAGCTGCTTTGGGAATTTGGGAATGCAAAAGGGTTGTTCCTGGCACCCTGAGCCATTTTGGGCACCCTGAGCCCCTCCAGACACCCTGAGCTGTTCCTGGCCCCTGAGCCCTTCCCAGGCACCTTGGGCCCCTTTGGGCACCCTGAGCCCTTCCCAGGCACTCTGAGCCCCTCTCCAGGCATCCTGAGCCCGTTTTGGGCATCCTGAGCTCTCCAGGCACCCTTTCCCCCCTCCTTCTTCTCAGCCCTGTTCATTTGAGTGGTTTTGGGATGTTTTCCCCAGCTTTCCTGTCCCAGCCAAAGGTGAAAGCTTTAATTCCATCTGGGTTATCTCCTGCTCTGAGTTCCTGGGACAGCTTGGACCAAGGGCTGCACCTGCTTTTTATTTATGATATTTATTTGTGCCCATGGTGGAGCCCCACTGCTCCACTTAGAATTTCCACTTAGAATTTCCATGCAGACACCCTGAGCTGTCCCAGGATGCCCCCTCAGCCCTTTCCTGGCTGCTCAGTGCTTTGCCAGAACTGAGAACCCAGATTTTGGGGGTTTTGGTGCTGTGGGGTGAGGCTGCCCCATTCCCATCCCCATCCCATCCCCATCCCATCCCTGCTGGGCTGCTCAGAACTCAGGGGTGCAAGTGTAAAAGCAGGGGGAGTGGTGGTGTTGGTGCTGAAATCCCTCTTTAAGTGCCATTATCTCTGGTTTTACTGCTCCAGGATGATCACAGCCACTCTCAGATTTTAATGGCCGTGCAGGAGAAGAAACTGTGGGCACAAAAGCATGGAGGGAGTGTTCAACAGGGCTGGGGAGGGTCTGCCTTCCACTGCTCTCTGTGGGAGCCATAAATCACAGCTCAGATTGCCCCCAAAAACCCTTTAATGTGGCACAAACAAGGCCAGGCTGGGGTTTATGAGATTCCTTTTGCTGAGGGAGGAAGGAATGAAACCACGCTCTGAAAACTCTTAATGAGCCCCAGAATTAAAAACTCTTAATGAGGCCCAGAATTAGCAGCAGATAACGAGGCTGGGTTTTGCCTCCTCCCAGCAGGTGCCCAGCAGCACCAGGACCCCACTGCTGAGCCCATCTGCAGCATTCCTGCCCCACCTGGAGGCTCCAGGGGCCGCGTTTGAGCCGTGCCAGTACCAAGGCACTCGCCTGGGAGCTTCTGTGGCACCGAGCAAGGAGGAAATCAGAGTTTGTGCAAACAAAACCTCCGCTGGGCCAGGAAGGGGCTGGGCTCAGGATCCCTGCTGCTCTCTCCTGCTCTTCCCCACTGGGATCTTCCTGGGTATTTTGTAAAGCTCCACAAGGTGTCTTACATTAAAATAATTATTTTAATAAGTATGTATTTTATTATATATATAAATGTATATTAATATAAAATATATATCAAATATACTAATATATACAATATATTATTTATTAATATATAATATTCTTTATTATTTGTATAATATTTCATACAATTTTTATATTTATTATATTTGCATAATAATTTATATTATTATATGATATATTAATATATAAACTAATATATAGTATTGATTTTATATATAAATATATAATATTTTATATATTAATATATAATATATAATATACAATTGTATATAAATATATAAATGCATTCTAATTTTATTATTTTATTTAACATTAAAATAATTATTTAAATGTTCCACATTTAAAATTTCTGCCTGTTGCGCTAAGGGATGATGTGTTATGTGATTTGGGACTAATTCAGGACTCATTTCTGGGCTGGCCGGGGTTAGTTTAGGACTAACCAGTTTTAGGACTAACATTTTCGTGTTTGTATTTCAGGACCGCCCTCAGGACTGCTCAGGTGTTTCAGATACCCGGGGAGGAGCCTGAGTTCATCCGATGAACATTCAGAATGGTCCTGGAGGCCTTTTCCAGCCTCCCTGACCCCATGGCTCTGGATCCACAGTGACCTTTTCCAAGAGTGCCTTTCAGGCCCAGTCTGGGACTTGGAGCTCTTTGTCTTTGGGATTTTTCAGGCATTTTTCCCCCTCCTCCTCAGCCCTGTTCATTTGGGAGTTTGGGGATGTTTTCCCCCCATTTTCCTGTCCCAGCCAAAGCTGAAAGCTTTAATTCCAGCTGGGCTCTCTCCTGCTCTGAGTTCCTGGGGACAGCTTCCACAGCCGAGGGCTGCACCTGCTTATTATTTATACTTTTTATTTATACTTCATTTTATTTATTTTATTTAATTTTATTTATACTATTTATTTATGCTATTTATTTATTTATTTGTGGTGGAGCCCCACTGCTCCCTGCCAGAGTTTCCACCATTCCCAAGCGTCAGACGCCGTGCAGGGAAACATCAGCCCAGGGACCAGGTCCAGGGACATCAGTGGCACAGGAAAGCCCAGGGGCTGCCCGGGCAGAGGCTGTGTGCAGGGCAGGGATGAGCCCTCCCTCCTGCAGCTCCTGCTGGGCTTTTCTGGGGTGTCAGAGCAGGATCCCCCTCGGAGAGGCTGCCCTGGGGCTGCTGCGTGCCCTGGCACAGAGCTGAGGGTGCCGGAGAGCAGCACAGCGCAGCAGGTGCAGCTGCAGCTCTGCCCTGCAGGCAGCGTGGGTCTCTGGCTCCGGGCTGGGTTTATTCTCACCCTGCTCTGCTCTTTGCCTTGGCAGGCCCAGCCAGGGGGGAACCCAGCCCAGGTGGATTTGTTGGACAACACAGCCAGGAGAAACACGGCTGAAATCGGCTGGATGGAGCTGCTGGATCCTCAGCTCCTCAGGGCTTGGCTCACCCAGGTGGCAGCAAACAACCTGCACTTCCCCTCCTCATCCTTCAGCATCTAAAAGGAGGTACTGAAACCCTTGGCTTGCACAATTTCAAGGGATTTTATTTTCTTTTATTTTCTTTTATTTTTATTTATTTTATTTTTATTTTTTATTTTTATTTATTTTATTTTTATTTTTTATTTTTATATTTTTATATTTTATTTTATTATATTTTGTTTTTTATTATTTTGTTATTTTATTTTATTTTTCATTTTTATTTTTATATTTATATTTAATTTTATTTCATTATTTAATTTTATTTTATATTTTATTATATTATATTTTATGTTTTATATTTTTATATTTTTAAATTATTTTTATTTTTATATTTAATTTAATTTTATATTTTATTTTATTTTATTTTATTTTATTTTATTTTATTTTATTTTATTTTATTTTATTTTATTTTATTTTATTTTATTTTCCCCCTAGGTAAGGCTACCTGCATTTAAAAAAATCAAACCGTGTTGGACAAATCACCCATTGGAGAAACCAAATCACGCCCCAGGTGGGCTGGAATTGCTGTGTCCCTTCTGGGACTCTGGGATTCCCCTCTGGCCATGCCCCCAGTGCTCCCAGCACCTCCTGGGCACTGAGCCCCTCGTGCAGGGAAGATTCCTCCGCCCCCAGGGATTTTTTTTGCAGGGTTACAAGCACAGCACTGGGGTGAATCCAAATGTTTTAGGGCCACGTGGGCAAGGGCTGCAAGGAAAGGCGCAGGAGAAGGGAATTCCTGCCTGTCCCCTCTGCTGGAAGGGCTGCTCCTCCCCAACTTCCCTGCCCGTGCCCATGAATTTCCCAAAGCTGCTCCGCTTTTCCCTGATTGCTGGCTCTGCAGCAGGGCAGGGATTTGCTGCTGGGTGCCAGCTGCTGACCAGGGCCCTCCAGAAGGGCTGGGCTGGCAGGAATTCACGGGTTGTAAAGGCAAAAGCCCTTGAAGGTCAAACCCTGCTCGTCCCTGCACCCTTCCCTCTGCCCCTCCGTCTCCATCCTGGGCACTGAGTGGAAAAGATGCCCTGAGCTGTAATTACAGAGGATTATGGCACAATAACTCCCCTGCCAGACAGCTGAGGACAGGCCCAGGGCTCATCCATCCCAAAGCAATCTCCCAGCCCAGGCTGGAGCTGGGCCAGCCTCCCTGGCCCTGACGGATGGGCTGGGGCTGCTGATGGATGGCAGCAGACACTGCTCCATCCTCCCTGGCACTCCACACGGCCGCTGGAGGGGAGGGAGAGCTGGGAAAGGACACACCAGCGCCTTGGGAGGTTGTTTCCCGAGAACTCCGACAGAAAATTGCATTTCTGTGGTTAGAGCTGAGCCTGGGCTGGAGGCAGAGCTTGGATCCCCCATGCACCAAATTTCCACTGGGCAGGGCTAAAACTGTGGGGCTGGGGTAGGACGGCAGGGAATGGCCTCAGGTGGCACCAGGGGACAGCCAGGGGGGCACAGCAGGAATTGCCCCATGGAAAGGGGGCTCAGGCACTGCCCAGGGAGGGTTGCAGTGCCCATCCCTGCAGGTGGCACCTGGAGGTGGCACTCAGGGCTGGGGACAGGGTGGGGATGGGCACAGGCTGGGCTGGGAGGGCTTTTCCAGCCCCAGGGATTCCAGGATTCTGGAATAAAAAGCCTTTGCAGCTTCCAAAGGTTCTGAGATGGGGCAGCAGCACCAGGCCCAGCTCGCTGTGCTCATAACCAGAAATCTGGGGGAGCTTTAGGAAGATTGGAAGCCACAGCCAGGAATAAGGAAAAGCTCCAGGAAGGCTTTGAGGCAGCAGGAATTGCCCCATGGAAAGGGGGCTCAGGCACTGCCCAGGGAGGGTTGCAGTGCCCGTCCCTGCAGGTGGCACCTGGAGGTGGCACTCAGGGCTGGGGACAGGGTGGGGATGGGCACAGGCTGGGCTGGGAGGGCTTTTCCAGCCTCAATTTTGGAATTTCCTCTGTCCTAGGGTAGGACCAGCTCCCAGCTCTAGGGACACCACGGGGTCAGGCAGCAGGAGCCTCTGCAGCAATAATAATGATAATAGTGACAATAATGACAATAATGACAATAATGACTGCTGTGTGAGACATACACAACAGCCCTGTCCTGATGCTGTCCCCCAGCTCCTAACAGAACACCTCTGAGAGGAAAATGCAGCAATTTAGGGCAATTGAGGGTTCAGGCTGAGCTGCAGGGGTGGGAGGGGACAGGGGAAGGGACATCCCAGCTGCCTGGCTCTGTTCTCTCTGTTTCACAGAATTCACAGAATCCCCAGGTTGGGAGAAACCTCCAGGATCATCGAGTCCCACCCAGCCCCAACACCGAACTAAACCCTGGCCCCCAGTGCCACATCCAGGCTTTGTTAACACACCCAGGGATGGGGACTGCACCACCTCCCAGCAGAACATTCCAGAACTTTATCACCCTTTCTGTGAAAAACTTTTTCCTGGCATCCAACCTGTATTTCCCTTGGTGCAGCTGGAGACTGTGTGCTCAGGAAAGGAAAGGAAAAAGGAGAAAAGAGAAAGGAGAAGACGCTCCTGGCATGGCCAGTGTGCCATGGGAGCCATGCCCAGCAGGGCTGGGCTCTCAGGTGCTTCAGGAGCAGTGGGTGTTGCTGTTGCATTTCTGCCTGCTGGATCAGCCCCAGTGCCAGGCTAACAGGAAATCCACTGGGAAATGTCTGTGTGCCGCTGCTGGGAGCGGCAGAACGCACATTGTGCCGTTGGGGTAAAGCAGGGTGATGTTGAGGAGCCCCCAGGACACGGCTCCTGCCCTGTCCATCGGCCCAGGCTCTGCCCTGCTTCTGGGGGCTCTGTGCCCCTGTTGGCTGGGCAGGCTGCAGGGAACGCTCACTGTGCCAACCCAGGAGTGTTTGTGCCACGCAGAGAAGGGTTTCCCACTCAGAGTGCACCAGTCCGGGGACTGCAGGGGCTGCAGCAAATATTGAAAGGTGCAGGCAGGCAGTGCTTGGCTGTAATTCCTAATTAGGCAGGAGGGCAGAAAATGAGCGTTAGAGCCAAGGCTCATTTTATAGAGAGGGAACAGGACAGGTTGTAAGACTGATTTCAAAGGATTTCCCCCCAGCACAGAGGCTGGAAATCAGATCTGCCACTGCCAGAGCAGCCATGGAGATGTTCCAAGGGCTGGAGCCCCTCTGGAGCCAGGCTGGGACACCTGGGGGTGCTCACCTGGACAGGAGCAGCTCCAGGGAGAGCTCAGAGCCCCTGGCAGGGGCTCCAGGAGAGCTGGAGAGGGACTGGGGACAAGCATGGAGGGACAGGACACAGGGAATGGCTCCCACTGCCAGAGGGCAGGGCTGGATGGGAGATTGGGAATTGGGAATTGTTCCCTGGCAGGGTGGGCAGCCCTGGCACAGGTGCCCAGAGCAGCTGGGGCTGCCCCTGGATCCCTGGCAGTGCCCAAGGCCAGGCTGGACACTGGGGCTGGAGCAGCCTGGCTGCTCCTCTCCCCTCTCTGTTCCACACCTGCAGCTTTTTCACAGGAAAACTGAATTGATTGTGGGGCAGAACAGGGTTATAAATCAAGCTGTATTTCTGTTCCTCTGACAAAGGGAGAGCACACTTTCTATATGCTAAATATATTCATGGCTTATATTAGAGTAACATTGCCTAAATTGATGATATTTATCAGTGGGGGAAAACAAATTGTTATATACAGGAGAAAATAATTAAAGGGGGGGGAGAAGAGTGATGGTGGCATCCCAGCAGTGGGGTCTGGGCTGTCTGAACAGAAATATTGATGTGCTTTTGGGTGTCAAGGAGAAAGGGAGAGAGAGAGGGGCAATTTCTGCTCCGGTTATAACTGCAAACCCCCTTTAACCGCGGTCACACTCAGGCAGGGTGAGATTCCACCTCCAGCTGCCTGCCCTGCCTTTGCTGCCTCTGGCTGGAGTAGGAAAATCCCTCCCAGGAGAAGTCCTGCTCCTTTCCCCCTGCACACCCTGGGTGCCACCCACGCTGCCCTGCAGCTCCTGTGTCCTGGGAGAAGGGGGGAACAGCCTGGACCTTGGAGGGATCACTGCAGGGAGCCCAGGGGCTCCTCCACCCCAGCGAGGGCTGCACCGGCTCCCCCAGCATTTCCCCTTCTCCTCCCAGCCCCCAGAACCTGCTGTGCCCACCAGGGGAGAATTCCTGTGGGAATGCTGAGGGCAGGAGCTGCCTGCTTCCCTGGGAATGGGGGGATTCCATTCCATTCCCATCCCCATCCCATCCCATCCCATCCCTGTTTCCATTCCATCCCATCCCATCCCATCCCATCCCATCCCATCCCATCCCATCCCATCCCATCCCATCCCATCCCATCCCATCCCATTCCATTCTCCTGCAGCACAGGGGGGATTCAAGGCAAGCAGAGCACATCTGGCAACATCTGGAGTGCAGGAGGGGTTGCAGCACCCCTGTAGGAGTCCAGAAGGCGGCACATGGAATGGTTTGGGTTGGAGGGACCCCAAATCCCCCCCAGTGGCACCCCAGCCATGTCAGGGACACCTCCCACTGTCCCAGGTGCTCCCAGCCCCAGTGTCCAGCCTGGCCTTGGGCACTGCCAGGGATCCAGGGGCAGCCCCAGCTGCTCTGGGAAATCTGTCCTGCACCCTCTGAGTAAAGACTTTCTTCCTAATTGAAACCTACACCCAAAAATAGGAATGTTAAGAAAATGTCTCTCCAGCTTTTCCAAACTCCCCGTGCTTATTTTTCACTCAGGTTCCTTTACAGATGTTGTTCTGAGCAGAAAACAGCTTGTAAACAGGGGGAAAATGGAAATTTCCTCAGTGCAATAGAAATGGGAGTGATCTACAGCTCTGGATATAAAATATTCCGTGTGAAACTCCACTGTTTGCAAAAGCAGATGTGGCTCTGTGTTCTACATGGAGCTCACACATTCCATTAAGGAATATGAAATGCTGGCATCAATTGCAGGGGAAGAAGGGTTTGCTTGAGCTAATAGAGCTGGGGAAACAGGTGAATGGCATTTTGCAGTTGATGGAGCTGCTCTGGAGGACAATAATTCCTGGGCAGGCCGTGCAATCCATCACCAGCCCTGGGGAGAATGGGAACTGGGGAAAACTCCCAGCCAGGAGGGGATTTTGTGGTGGAGCTCAGCACAAATGGCTTTGTTGGCAGTGCCAGCAGCACAGGGGACACAGAGGCAGGGCTGGGCCCAGGGAGGTGGGATGGGAGCAACGGGGGCATTTCACTTTTCCATGTGCAAATACAGCAATTCCTGAAGTATTTGGGATTGTTCAGCATGGAGAAAGGAGCCTTGGGGGGAACCAATTCTGCCCTTCCAGTGCCTGGGAGAACAATGGAGAGGGACTGGGGACAAGGGATGGAGGGACAGGACCCAGGGAATGGCTCCCAGTGCCCGGGGCAGGGCTGGATGGGAGACTGGGAATGGGAATTGTTCTCTGGGACGGACTGGGATGGAATTCCCAGAGCAGCTGGGGCTGCCCCTGGATCCCTGGCAGTGCCCAAGGCTGTGGTGGTGTTCACAGGGGTCCCAGGATGAGGGGAGAGATGAGGATCTGACTCCATGGTTCAGAAGGCTGGTTTATTATTTTATTATATATATTATATTGAAACTTTACTAAAAGGATTTCATCAGAGGGCTGGCTAAGAATAGAATAGGAAGGAATGATAACAAAGGTTTGTGTCTCAGACTCTCTGTCCAAGCCAGCTGACTGTGATTGGCCATTAATTAGGAACAACCCCATGAGCCCAATCCCAGATGCACCTGTTGCATCCCACAGCAGCAGATAACCATTGTTTGCATTTTGTTCCTGAGGCCTCCCAGCTTCTCAGGAGGGAAAAATCCCAAGGAAAGGATTGTTCAGAAAATATCCTGGATACACAAGGCCAGGCTGGAGCACCTGGGACAGGGGAAGGTGTCCCTGCCATGGCACTGGGTGGGCTTTGAGGTCCCTCCCAACCCAACCCATCTGGAATTCTCTGACTCCCTGCTTCCACCATTTCTCTGTTTGGTGAAATCACGTTTTCATTGTCCTGCGGCTGCCCATGCCTATCTCATACAGAAATCTCCCACTCACCAAATGCTGAGTTGCTCTTATCAAACAGGAAGTTGTTATCAGGATCCCTGATTTCAGGGAAGGATAATGGGTTGGAAAGGAGATATTTATGAACTTGAGTGTTTCTAGTGCAGCACTTTGCACACAATTGAGAAATGATCAGCCTGACATTAAAGGAAGCCTGGTATTAAGGCAAAGAAAGCAATAATTTTTTACTAATGGATTGTTCCATTTCATTTACATATCTTTTCCCAACAATTTTATGCTTAAAAAATCATTGCCCTTTTGAATTATGTGAGGCTCTTTTGACTGTGAGGCTCCAGCAATTTGCCAGCCTCATGTGTGTAATTAGTTTAATTAGCACTACAGCTCTAACGAGAGGATCAGTGTCTGCTGTGTGCTCTGTTCTTTCCTGGACAAAGTGAAAAATTTGGTTTCTTAATCAGCTGCATCTGAAGAACTCCGGGCCTCGCAAGTCTTCACAGAGTGCCTGGAGACGGGGAGTCTGTTTTGGGTTTTCTCCAAGTCCTTTGCTTTCAGTGCTGCCTAATTCCTGCAGTTCTGTTTAGTTCCTGCAGTTCTGTTTAGTTCCTGCAGTTCTGTTCAACTCCTGCAGCTCTGTTCTGTTCTATTCAGTTATTCCAGCTCTGTTGAATTCCTGCAGCTCTCTTCAGTTCTGCAGCTCTGTCCAATTCCTGCAGCTTTGCTCAGTTCCTTCACTTATACTCAGTTCTTTCAGCTCTGTTCAGTTCCTTCAATTCTGTTCAGTCCCTGCATTTCTGTTCAGTTCTTTCAGTTCTGTCCAATTCCTGCAGCTCTATTCAGTTCCTTCACTAATATTCAATCCCTGCAGCTCTGATCAGTTCCTTCAGCTCTATTCTGTTCTGTTCAGTTCTTTCAGCTCAGTTCAGCTCCTGCAGTTCTGTTCAGTTCCTGCAGTTCTGTTCAATTCCTCCAGCTCTGTTCAGTGCCATCAGCTCAGCTGAGTATCACTATTGATGATCGGGGCAGGATCCAGCCCCTGGCTGTGTCTGTGCTGACCCCAGGCTGGGAGCTCTGCAGGGCTCTGGCCAGGCTGATCCATGGGCTGAGGGTCACCAGCTGCTGGCCAGCTGCCCTGGGAGCCCTGTGCCCACTTTGGCTGATAATGGGGAGCCCTGTGCCCAATTTGGTTGAGAATGGGGAGCCCTGTGCCCACTTTGGTCGATAATGGGAGGTTTTCAGTGGGGAAAGTCAGTGGCCAGGCAGGTCTGAGCTGTCCCGAGCCCTTGTCCAGCTGTGGGAATTGCTGGGTGGACAAGGTTGGCAGGCTCTGGCAGGGCTGCCGTGCCCATCTGTTCCGGTTTAAGGCAAATTTGGGAGAAAACCTCCAAAAGGGGCCCCTCCAGAAAACAAACCCACACGGCCCCTCCCTCCAACCGGGTCAGGAAGGATTCCTTGAGAGAAGTGGAAAGAACCTGTTCATTTAACAGGCACGGCACCCCCAGCACACAGAACCTGTTCATTTAACAGGCACAGCACCCCAGCACACAGAACCTGTTCATTTAACAGGCACAGCACCCCCAGCACACAGAACCTGTTCATTTAACAGGCACAGCACCCCCAGCACACAGAACCTGTTCATTTAACAGGCACAGCACCCCCAGCACACAGAACCTGTTCATTTAACAGGCACAGCACCCCAGCACACAGAACCTGTTCATTTAACAGGCACAGCCCCCCAGCACACAGAACCTGTTCATTTAACAGGCACAGCACCCCCCCAGCACACAGAACCTGTTCATTTAACAGGCACTGGATCCCCAGCACACAGAACCTGTTCATTTAACAGGCACGGCACCCCCAGCACACAGAACCTGTTCATTTAACAGGCACCCCCAGCACACAGAACCTGCATTTAACAGAACCTGTTCAGCACATTTAACAGGCACAGCACCCCAGCACACAGAACCTGTTCATTTAACAGGCACCCCCAGCACACAGAACCTGCACAGAACCCCCCCAGCACACACAGAACCTGTTCATTTAACAGGCACAGCACCCCCAGCACACAGAACCTGTTCATTTAACAGGCACAGCACACCCTGTTCATTTAACAGGCACAGCACCCCAGCACACAGAACCTGTTCATTCAACAGGCACAGCACCCCCAGCACACAGAACCTGTTCATTTAACAGGCACAGCACCCCCCCAGCACACAGAACCTGTTCATTTAACAGGCACAGCACCCCCAGCACACAGAACCTGTTCATTTAACAGGCACAGCACCCCCAGCACACAGAACCTGTTCATTTAACAGGCACGGCACCCCAGCACACAGAACCTGTTCATTTAACAGGCACGGCACCCCCAGCACACAGAACCTGTTCATTTAACAGGCAGGGACCCCCAGCACACAGAACCTGTTCATTTAACAGGCACAGCACCCCCAGCACACAGAATGAACAGTACCAGGTGACACCGCTCTGTCACCGCTCTGACAAAGATGACAAATTCAGAAAGTCTCTCTGGGGGTGCTCGCTCTGTTCTCAGTCCCTCCTGTGCTGGGGCAGCTGCTGCAGCCACAAGGTGCAAACTCTCGCTGTGCCCAGGTCCCAGTCCGGAGCAGGCTTGAGTGGGTTCAAAAAAGGGAAAGGAGAAACAGTCCTGGGATAAATTTGAACTGCTTAGGTAAACTAACTAATGAGCAGGAGCAAAAAGCAAGAGCAAAGCAGGAGCAAAGCAGGAGCAAGAGCGAAGGGAAAAGCAAAGCAAAAAGCAAAAGCAGCACCATGCACTGCCCTGTCTGTGTGTCCCACCAGCCATCGGGGGAGCGGCTGACAGCAAAACCCAAACAAAACATTCACTCTTCAGAGCCAGCCTTGAAGGCACAGAACGTGATATCCAGCATGAACAGAACACAGGAATGGGGAGACAAGCATCATAACCTCACCCTAGGACACCAGCCCTGGAGGTGTCCAGGGAATCCCTGGAGGTGGCACTCAGAGCCCTGGGCAGTGCCAAGGTGGGGATGGGCACAGCTGGGACTCTGATCCTGAGGGGCTTTTCCAGCCCCAGTGACTCTGGGATCCTCTGGAAGCACCACACTCCGGGTTTGGCTCAGGTATCTGCATCCAGCTGGGCTGCAGCAGGAAATGTTCATGGACTGAAGCGCTCAGCTGCAAAACTCTCTTCCCGTGGCCTTTCCAGCCCTCCCTAATTATTAATTGTCCTCCAAACAAGCAGTGCTCCTAGTGCCGGAGCAGGGGTGTGTGATGGATGGGGAGAAGGAGGTGCAATGAATCTTCCCAGGCAGGGAGGGATATTTCAGCAGCCCTGTGAAAGGCTGACATTGAAACAGCTGCTGGGGAGCTGTCAGGGCGACAATGGAGCAGCATTAGCCATTGATCAGGGGGTCATTAGCGCTGCTCATTAGCTCTGGCAGGGCCTGCTCCGGGGATCATTGCTCTGTCCCAACAGAGGAATTGGGCTGGCAGGGCAGGTGGGACCTCCGGGCTCCATTAAAGCAGCGTGAAGGAAAAGATCTTTATCTGTAAACGAGGAAATCATCATAATTCTGCTGGAGCGGGTGGATTTGTTTGTTCTTGTGTCACTTGGTTATCAAAGGAGAAACACTCAGCAGAACCTCGGCAGCTCGGAGAGAACCAATCCCCGAGAAGGAACATTGTCATTTCTAAAGGGAATTGTGCCTTTCTTTGTGCACCAAACTCCTCCTTCCTGGGGGCTGAGGCACCTTTGAATTCAGGCTTGCCCTTACAAGAAGACCTATTTAATGTCCTCAAAATGGGGAACAGTTTTAACCCATCACATCGCACACAGGTACAAACCCCAGCATTGCTCCCCAGTGCTTTTAGAAGGAAACTGTCTGGAAGGAAGGTGTGGCTGCCCCTGGATCCCTGGCAGTGCCCAAGGCCAGGCTGGACACTGGGGCTGGGAGCACCTGGGACAGGGGAAGGTGTCCCTGCCATGGCAGGGGCTGGCACTGGGGGGATTTGGTGTCCCTCCAACCCAAACCAGGCTGGAATCAGTTTCAGCTCCTTTGTCCAGAGGAGTCTGGCTTTGCTCACCTTGCAAGCACCACAATGCTTTATCTCCATGCTGGCTGCACAGAGTCTGGGCTCATCTGCTCCAAAAATAGACTTGCAAACGGCAGGATGAAAGTGTGCCCATCAAAGCAGGCAGAGTGAGTGCCTCATTGCCCAGCCCAGGGCCAGCCTGGGGGACGGGAGCTCCACCTGCAGGGATTTGCAATAAAGAGGCTCCCCTGGTGTTTGGGTGCTGCAGAGCCCATCCTGCGCTCAGCGTGGGCTTGCTGCTCCTCGTGGGGCAGCTCCATCCCTCTGCAGGCTCTGCAGAGGGGATTCCATCCTCGCTGCCCTGGCAGTGACTGGGATCTGTGCTGCTCCCAGGGAAATGGGGGTGTCCTGGTTCAGGGCAAATTTGGGAGAGAAATTTAAAGGGGCTCTTGTAGGAAAGCAGATTCAATCAGCTTCTTCTCAACTGGTCTTGGGGAAAATGTTCAACTCTTATCGCTATATTGTTAGCTTACTACTAAAACTAATATATATTCTAACTCTACAAACACATGCATTATACATTTAATATACAGCTATACATAGATAATGGTAACATTCAGTAAACAGTGATATTTACATATAGGTTTCACTTAATAATTAGATCTCTTTGAGGTGTACATTGTGTTTTTCTATTTTTTTGCATGTCTGTTATAGATACATGCTATAATACTGGCTTTTTGCAAGTATTAAATGGGATTCTATATGTGTGCTGTTGCAGCAACCTTGCTCTAAAGACCCAGTTGTTATTCCTACTGCCCATGAAGCTCGGTGCAATAGCTGCTGGCAGTGTGCTGGTGTTAAAATTGTGTTAAAATGCTTTAACACAAGCACAACACAGCGTGCTGGCGTTAAAATGCCTGCTGGGCTGGGATGAGCACAGCTGGACAGATGTGCCCGGCAGCGGCAGCACTCGGGGCTGAAGGCAGAACCGCAGGGGATGAGAATGGGCTGAAGGCACAGCCCAGGGACGGGCAGGCTCTGAAAAGGCTGGCAGGAGCTGAAGTTTTGTGAGAATCAGCCCAAACTCTGCTGTAAAAGTGGATTTTGTGCTGGGCTGGGGCTCATGGAGGGCAGATTGAGCTCCTGCTCCCTCCCAGATCAGCCAAGCAAAGCCCAGAGCTCTCGTTGCTTTATTGCATTATTGCTGCTTTACTCTGACAGCTTTATTGGGCCACATCCGTAAAAGCTGGGGCTGGGAGCGAGGGGGGAATGCAGGAAGGAGAAATGAGAATCAAACAAATGGGGAGAGCTGGGGAGTGGGAGGGCTTGGGGAGCTGTTCCTGGTGCTGGACATTGTGAAAAACACATTCATTCCCCTGTGAAAATGTAAAAAGTTCAATAAAGGAAAATGGGAAACAAGGAGCACAGAGCAAAGGTTGTTACCAGGTATTGTATTTGTATTTCTGTTACCAGGTATTGTATTTGTGGGGTGCCCTGATGAAGGAAGGAAGGAATAATGAATTTGACTTTATATTCTCAGAAGGTTAATTTATTATTTTATGATACTATATTATATAAAAGAATACTAAACTATACTGTACTAAAGAATACAGAAAGGATACTTACAGAAGGTTAAAAAGATGATAATGAAAACTTGTGACTCTCTCCAGAGTCCTGGCACAGCTTAGCACTGATTTGCCATTAAGTTAAAACAATTCATAGCAGAAACCAATGAAACAACCACCTGTGGGTAAGCAATCTCTAAACACATTCCAAAGGAGTAAAACACAGGAGAAGCAAATCAGTTGCTTTTGCCTCATCAAAACTCCAAAGGGTTTTCCTCATTTAATACAATTTTTCATCATTGTGTATTCCAGGGCCAGGCCCAGATTCTCCTGAACCTTCAATAAAAATATTCCAGATGTGTCTTTGCCATTTTACATGGGGATGCAGAACACAGGTAAGGAAAGGTGTTATTCTTTCCTAGCTGCAATTCCATTACAGCTGAGCAGCAGGATTGAATAAATGAAATTAACTCTTATTTCATGGATACAACCATCTTACAGCAGGGCACAGGCAGTCCAATGAGTATTGGAAATTAAATGAGGTCAACAATAGACCATGTTCTCGCTAAAATATCTATATCTCTATCTATATCTATATCTATATCTATGTCTATATATCTATATCTATATTTATATCTAATCTATATCTATATATCTCTATCTCTATCTCTATCTCTAACTATCTATATATCTATATATCATCTATATCTATATCTATATCTATATCTATATCCATATATCATCTATATCTATATCTATATCTACATCATCTATATCTATATCTAATCTATATCTATATATCTATATCTATATAATATTTTTAAACAATTTATACTCTGATTGCCATTAAATGGAAATTAAATTGGAAACGAAAGGTTGGGGCTTGGGTGATCATGTGAGCAAGGCTGGGCACCTTGGAGGAGCCAGGAGATGTGGTGGAGTGGGTGCTCTGAGCTTTCTGACCCAGGATGTATTTGTCCAGTTTCTTATCTAAAAACTCTGCTCATTTCTCTGAAACAAAATTTAATTGTTATGCAGGAAACCAGCCATTCATGGCCTTTCCTGAATAAAACCAAAGGAAAATATTTAGGTTTCCTTTTTCCAGGACTGATGTTTGCTGCACGAGTGTTCTCCTGCTCTGGGAGCTGTCCTTCAGCAGGTGATCAGGGCAGCAAAGGGTTTGTGTCGCTGGATTTTATTTAACCAGCTCAGATTATTTATGAGATGGCTGCAGTTCTGAGCCCCTCAGAGTAACAAAGTTCCTGATTAAATTAAGATGAAAACTTCCTTGATAACCTCCAAATCATCAAATTCTTCTGTCAGCAGCATGCCCCAAATAACTCACACTGACTTTGGGTTGTGTTTGTCAGTGTTGCAGGTTTAGCAGGAGACACAGCTCTCCTGGCTGCAGGACACTTAATTTCCAAATTACACAATTGTTCAGTTGATTTCCAAACCAAATAACATTTCAGTTAATTACCAAGTTAGAGAATTGTTCAGTTGATTTCCAAACTAAATAACATTTCAGTTAATTTCTGAGTTACAGAATTGTTCAGTTGATTTCCAAACTAAATAACATTTCAATTAATTTCCAAGTTACAGAACCATTCAGTCGATTTCCAAATCAAAGGATGATTCTCTTTTGCAGAGATCTTTCCTGGAGGCCTTTGGACAGCAAACCTGGGCACCAAGTGCTGGCTGAAACCCTGCCTGGCACTGTGGCAGCGCTGCTGAGCCTCACCTGGCCCTTCCAGCAGCACAAACTGCAGCACTGGGCTTCCCCCAGAGCTGTAATTGTGGGGTGAGCAGGGTTGGATTGGGTTTACCCTCAGAGCTTTAATTTTGGGGTGAGCAATGTTGGACTGGGTTTTCCCTCAGAGCTTTAATTTTGGGGTGAGCAATGTTGGACTGGGTTTCCCCAGAGCTGTAATTTTGGGGTGAGCAGTGTTGGACTGGGTTTACCCTCAGAGCTTTAAATTTGGGGTGAGCAGTGTTGGACTGGGTTTCCCCTCAGAGCTGTAATTGTGGGGTGAGCAATGTTGGACTGGATTTACCCTCAGAGCTGCAACTGTGGCGTGAGCAATGTTGGATTAGTTTTTCTCCCAGAGCTTTAATTTTGGGGTGAGCAATGTTGGACTGGGTTCTCTGCCCGTTTCCCCTCAGGGATCCTGGGCAGAGGAGGACACCCCAGAATTTGGGATGTTTCACCCACAGACCCGTTTTAATCAAACCCCTGAGGCTCCTGGAGCATCTCTGTGTTGGGAGCAGCACAGGCTGTAAATAACTGGAGCATTAAGGAGAATTTACACCCCTGGGGCCAACCCTGGAGGATTAAAACCTCCTGGAACCATTTACCTTGAGAAAATGATAAAACTTGCCAGGGCTGATGGTTGCTGGGGAGGAGATTGGAAGCAGAGGCTGTGCTTGGCCTGTCCTTACCAGGTATCAATTGCAGCTCCCCAAAGACATTTGCTGCCATTATTTTGATATCCCTGCCCTTTCCTGCCCTTGGAGTGCTGGGATTGTGGTGCTGGGACAGATTCAATTAACAAAGCAAGAGGGAGCTGACCTTTCCCAGGCTGTTATTCTAGCCCTGGTTTGCTTTAGGGGGGAAATACTTCTTTCTTTCCTGGATAAATATGAAATAACAAATAAATAACCCATTGATTTGTGGTCTGGGGAAAAAATAGACAAAAAAAAGAAGAGGAAGAAGGAGAGGGAAGAATGAAGAGGTGGGGCTCAGACACTGCAGTGGCTGAGTGGCTCCCAGCTCCCATCTGTCCCCATCAGGGAGGTGTGGGGGCTCCTGGAGAAGTTTCTCCAGGGAATTAGCTCAGCTCCTGCCTCTGCTGACTCTGGGGCTGCTTTCCTGCAGGGAATGTCCTTTCTGTGGCTCTCTCACAGGTGACAAACCAGGCTGTGACACTGGACAGCTCCTGGCTGGGCTGGGGATGTGGGATGGGATCTGGGGGGAGGTCACTGGGGATGGCATCTGGGGCAGGTTTGGCTCTGGGGTTGGGGATGTGGGATGGGATCTGGAGCAGGTTTGGCTCTGGTGCTGGGGATTTGGGATGGGATCTGGGGGCAGGAGGTCACTGGGGATGGGATCTGGGACAGGTTTGGCTCTGGGGTTGGGCTGGGGATTTGGGATGGGATCTGGGGGAGGTTTGGCTTTGGCTCTGAGGTTGGGGATTTGGGCTGGGATCTGGGGCAGGTTTGGCTCTGGGGCTGGGGATGTGGGCTGGGATCTGGGGCAGGTTTGGCTCTGGGGTTGGGCTGGGGATTTGGGCTGGGATCTGGGGCAGGTTTGGCTCTGGGGTTGGGGATGTGGGATGGGATCTGGGGCAGGTTTGGCTTTGAGCCTGAGCTGGGGATTTGGGATGGGATCTGGGGCAGGTTTGGCTCTGGAGCTGGGGATTTGGGATGGGATCTGGGGCAGGTTTGGCTCTGGGGTTGGGCTGGGGATGTGGAATGGGATCTGGGGGAGGTCACTGGGGATGGGATCTGGGGCAGGTTTGGCTTTGAGCCTGAGCTGGGGATTTGGGATGGGATCTGGGGCAGATTCAGCTCTGACCCTGGGCTGGGGCAGTCACCGGGGCTGGGGCACAGCCTAGGCTCCTGTCCCCTGTCCCTGTCCCCTGTCCCAGCCCAGGTGACACCCCTGGTCCCTATCAGCCCTCTCCTCATCCAGCACAGGAGAAGATGTCCTCAATCCCTCCTGTGTCTGCTCCTTCCCAGCCTCCCCCAGACCAGGGGATGGCTCCCATCGCTCTCCCTGGGATTCCTGCAGCTCTCCAGAGCAGGGAGCTGGGGATTGATGGAAATTACAGACACAGATAATAACAGCAACGTGTATTATTTATAGATCACAGAATCCAGGCTCCGAAAACAAACAATAAAGCACAATAAAGCAATTTTCTATTGCTCAGCTCTGACAGGCAGGCTATAACCCTTAGAGGTGTTTGGATGACCATTCTCAGAGCCAAATGAGACACTGCAGCGCTTCCCAAAGTGTGTTTGTGTCCTGATGAATGAGAACGAGCCGAGAGGAAGGCTGGAAATGTGTCAATCCGCACCAGCACTGTTAATTTTCCACAGCTTTGTCATTTACCTGCAGAACCCTAATCTATTTCTGGTATGGCTTTATGGTTGCTGCTTCCATCAGAGCCCCACAGACTGCAATATTCCGCTCAGTGAGCTGAGATATCTGTCGATGGAAAAGCAGCTCCTCATCAAAGCCCTGGGAGCTGCTGTGGGCCTGTTCTGTACACTGGGATTACCTGAGGAAACATTGGATGGGCTGAGAAACAGGCTTTTTTTTATTTAGAGAGAGCAGAATCAAAACTTCTAAATTAAAAATACAATTTTTTCTGGCTTTAATTCAATAAGGTGTTCTAGCCTCTCACAGAACTCATCTGCAAGGGGGGCAGGAATAATCCCTTAATGAGAAACAAAGAAGGGAAATGCTTTATTTGATGTCTGGGCTCAGCTGCCCCGAGCTCTCTGGCTCTAGCAGTGGTGCCTCATCCCCTGTGCTTCACTGGGTGTTCCCAGTCCTAGGGATCCCACACATCCCAGCCAGCTCTGTGCCCTGCTTTGTCTCTCTGAACCCTCAGGTTTCAGCACAAAGGGTTCTGTCCTCTTGGGAAACTCCCAGGAGCAGCCTGGGACAGGGGGAGAGGTCCCTGGCCGTGGGATGGGGATGGGGTGGGGTGGGATGGGGATGGGGATGGAGATGGGGATGGAGATGGAGATGGAATGGGGATGGAATGGGGATGGGGATGGGGATGGGGATGGGATGGGGGAGCCTTGAGGTCCTTCCCAGGCAGGTTTTTCCCCCCTGGCACATCCCAGGTTCAGCTGACAGGACCCACAGCATCTCCAGTGCCTCAGGTTCTCCTCCCTGTTAAACACAAACTGTGCTTGGAGAGAATGATGGAATGAGCTGAGCTGGGAGGGATCCCAGGCTGCTCCCAGCCTGCCCGGGGCACTTCCAGGGCTCTGGAAGGGTCTGCTCTGGGCAGTTGCAGCTGTTTCTGAATCCTGAGCTGTCCTTTAGCCCCTGCCCCAGGACCCCCGCAGGGGCAGATCCCAGCCCTGCCATGCATCCAGCCCTGCGTCCCTCATTTTCCATAAATCCCTTGTTCACAGGAACGTGCTGGCACCAATTCCTCTTTCCTGTTATCTCTGCCTTTCTGTTGAAGGCCCATTATTGGCTTTAATCAGTGAAATGAATTTGTTAATGAACTGCCTGATAAGCTTGCCGTGGCTAATGTTGGGAGGGCTTTATCTCCCTTTTTTGTTTTGGTTATTGTTTCTTCCATATCAAAGAGCTAAATAAATACATTAAAAAGCTGCTGCAGCTGATGGCAGCCTGGTCTCTTGCTTCAGGCAAATCGTGGGTGTAAATTCAGTTACAACTGCTCTGGTGGAAAGAGGAGCTAATGGGAATTTCAGCAGGAGCTGAGGAGGATTCGGGCTGCTGTGATTGCTCACCTGCACGGTCCCAGGGATGGCACAAACCCCCTGGGGCTGTATCATTATATCATTATTATTAAATAATTGTATAATTATTATATAATCATATATATATATAATAGTAGATTGTTCAGCTGACTTCAATGTAATGTTTTATATGTTTATATACATAATATACTATAATATACTATAATATACCATACTATACTATACTATACTATACTATATTATACTTATTATATAACTACACAATCATATTATTACATAGAAATGTATTATATATTGTTATTATAATAACATATCATTATATAATATTATATTATATAATAATACATTATTATGTATTATATATTATATATAATCATATATTATATTATATATAATTACATATTATCTACAGTTATATAATATTTATAACCATGAATATAATCTTTATATTTATTAATATAGTAATATTAAGCATTTCTGCTTCACCAGAGCACGAGAACTTTGGCGGTGACACCATTCCAGGCCAGGTGTCCTTGGTGAAACCATTCCAGGGCCAGGTGTCCCTGGAGACACCATTCCAGGCCAGGTGTCCTTGGTGACACCATTCCAGGGCCAGGTGTCCCTGGAGACACCATTCCAGGTGTCCTTGAGGGTGTCCAGGTTGTGTCCTTGACACCATTCCAGGCCAGGTGTCCTTGGTGACACCATTCCAGGGTCAGGTGTCCTTGGTGACACCATTCCAGGCCAGGTGTCCTTGGTGACACCATTCCAGGCCAGGTGTCCCTGGTGACACCATTCCAGGCCAGGTGTCCCTGGAGACACCATTCCAGGCCAGGTGTCCCTGGTGACACCATTCCAGGCCAGGTGTCCTTGGTGACACCATTCCAGGCCAGGTGTCCCTGGTGACACCATTCCAGGCCAGGTGTCCTGGAGGACACCATTTCCAGGTGTCCCAGGTGACACCATTCAGGTGTTGGTGACACCATTCCAGGGCCAGGTGTCCTTGGTGACACCATTCCAGGCCAGGTGGTGACACCATTCCCCAGGTGTGACACCATTCCAGGCCAGGTGTCCTTGGTGACACCATTCCAGACCAGGTGTTCTTGGTGACACCATTCCAGGGCCAGGTGTCCTTGGTGACACCATTCCAGGCCAGGTGTCCTTGGTGACACCATTCCAGGCCAGGTGTCCTTGGTGACACCATTCCAGGCCAGGTGTCCTTGGTGACACCATTCCAGGCCAGGTGTCCCTGGAGACACCACTCCAGGCCAGGTGTCCTTGGTGACACCATTCCAGAGTCAGGTGTCCCTGGTGACACCATTCCAGGGTCAGGTGTCCTTGGTGACACCATTCCAGGCCAGGTGTCCCTGGAGACACCATTCCAGGCCAGGTGTCCTGGTTGGAAGCACAGGAGGTTTCACAGGTTGACAGTGGGTCCCAGCAGCCCATGAATATCTGCAGTGTGGAAAGGCAGGGCAAAGGGAGATGTTTGTGAGACAAACAAAGCCCAGAAGGCTGCGGGACAGCAGGCTTCACCTCGAGCAGAGGAGGTGGGTTGGGAGCTCCTTTGTGAAGGCTGGGATGGTTTTCCCTTTCCCTTTGTTTGCCCCATTCATTTCCAGAGGATGGCCCAGAATAACAACGCCCTGCTTTGTCTGGCTGATAATTGCACTGATAATTGAGTGCAGTTTGGACAATCGCATTTCATCTCTGCAGATGCATATTCATGATGCCGTTGGAGCTCCACTGTCTGCTTCGGAGCAGGCAGCGCTGAAAGCAAGCCCAGAGCAGGAGGGGTTGGCTTGTCCTCCCTCCTGTCCCCTGTCCCCTGGTGCTGGATCTCTTCATCCATGCCCTCCCTCCCGTGGGAGCAGCTCCAGCCCATCCCACCTCTGTGCCTGCCCAGCAAATTCCTGCCCCGATGCTTCTGTCAGGAAAATCAATGCACAAACACCAGGGGTTTGTGTCCAGAAAGGAGACAGAGGAGTCCCTTTGCTTTATTCCAATAAAGGCAGAGGCCATGGGGCATCCCCTGGGATTGCTCACATATTTGGAGGATGCAGCCTCCTTTTTATCCCAATTTCCAGCCACATTTCCCTTCTCTCTTTCCCCATTTCTGAGGCACTTGAGAGGTTTCAGACTTCCCAAAACACCTGATACCAGAGATTCCCCTCTAATTCCCCTCCCTCTTAATTTTTAATTCTTACAGAGTTGAGGGTTTTCCCCATTGTTTCTTTCATCTTTCAATGTTCAGTTTAACTTACCAGCAAACCTAAAGTTTGTTTTTAAAGGCAAACATCTTTTTTTCCATTCATTTTCCATTAAAAACCATTCACATTTGGGATAAACAATCCCCAGCCCACATTCCAGAGCAGCAAACACAGGAGAAGCTGAGGATTCTCGTCTTCCCAGGAGAAGAAATCCTGGCGAATGGATTTTTCAGAAAATATCAGGGTGACAGACAGAGAACCCATGCTAAGAAGCTCCTCAGACCTTTAGGACACAATTTTTATATTGGATTAGAGCATTTCCTGGGTCAGTTTTTAACTGATTTATTGCAAAGGTAAGGAAAGCCCCCTAAGAAGCATCGTTATTGAACAGCCTTCGCTTCTGAAAGATGTTTAAAATGAAATGTTTAAAAAGAAATTACTGCAGGATATGAATATTGACATCCCCCAGGTCACACACCTGTAGTTTTGCAGAGTTTGGAATTAAATCTGGTACATTTTTTTTTTCAGATCCATTGATTTTGGCCCTTTGGGATAAGGTTCAGTGGGCACAGAGGAATTCAGTCAAAGGTCGGAGATGTTGGTCTTGGAGGTCTCTTCCAACCTTAAGGATTCTGTGATTTGAAAATGTTTTTTTTAGGAAAAGCAGCCACGGAAGAGCCCTGATTCCATTGGTGAGAGGGAATTTAACAGCAACAACCCCTGAATTCCCTGTGCTGGGGTATTGTCACTTTGAAATCCACAGCACAGAGTGGGGAAAACAGGAAAACACATGGGAAAATAAAATTTCCTATGAAAATTGGCTGATCTTTGGGCATGAAAACATTGCATTGGAGTAGCTGAACAACCTACAGACCGAAGTGATGCAGGAGCCGGGTGCATCATTTCATGGAAATTCCCGAATTAGCTCCTTTTGGCTCTTTGGTTCACAAATTGTCTGGAAGCAGCTCAGGGCTCTTCTCAATGGGCTGTAGCCTCTGTGCCAGTGGGCCTGGTGTGAGTGTGGCAGCTCTTTGTCCTGCATGCACTGGCAGGATGGAAAACGCAGCATTTCTGCATGAGCAGCTTTCCGTGGGCTCTCCAAATCTGCTCCCCATTATTGTTATTTAATGTTTGCACATAGCAGGGCTCGCAGGAATTGGAGGAGGATTCAAATAAAAGAGACAGAATTAAAACATATTTTCCCAGGAACAGGTAATTTCTGCCTTGTGCAGGGATAACAGCAGGGAGGAGGTGGATAAAATAATTATTCTCCATGTACATATTGATTTTTTTTAATATAACTTACTGAGCTGAGTGTGAAATATGGGAAATATGAGCAGTTTCCCTTGTGTCTTTCCCTGCTTGTTTTTATTTCCTTCCTTTCTGTATTTTCCCCCTTCCCTTGTCTCTCTGGCACAGTCTCAGCAGAGCAGAGAACACCGAATTTATTGTGTAAAGCACAGCCTGGCTTGTACCTGTGGCCAAAGCCCCTCTTGTTGTGGATTTTGGTTAAACTGAGCTTTAATCCCTGCAGGATTCCCTCTGTTTGTTCCAAGGCTGGGCTCAAACCACCAATTCCCAAGGGGGTAATCCAGAGAAGGGTTTTAACTTTATTTAATCCTCCATGGGGAAATGCTTCCAAAAATTGCTGCTGGTTGAAATACAGAGAATTGGAATTGTTCCTTCCATTCTGTCTGAGGCAATTAATTGTTTAATTACTGAGCACAGCTTTTTTCAGGATGAGGTGCAATGTTTCTGTTTGTTCAGACTCACCATCAAAGATTTTAGCTCCTGCTTTGAACAGGGAAACAAAATCCTCCGAGGGGGAAATACCTTCCAGGGATCAAATTAAATGATTGTGTGTATTTAAAAGTCTTGAAGGCACATTTAAATTAAAAAAAAAAAAGGCAAACTATTTAAGTTAGTCAAGTCATGGCATCCACTGATACAACTAAACCATTTTTAAAGGAATCCCCCAAGTCTATTATTTCTTACAAGTAATTTTGTTGTCCCAGGGGCTAAATTTTGCCTGATTCAGGGAAGCTTGGGAGAAAATTGGAATTAATACATTAATTTTTAATGTATTACATGCGTTAGAACATGAGGGTGCAGTGAGCGAGGAGGAAAATCTCCTGGATGGGAGAGGAAACCTGCGCTAAGCCCCGGCTGAAGAGCAGGGATTTGCTGCCTGTTCCCATGAACTCCCCAGCAGCTGGAAAAGCTGGATTGATCCAAGTCATTTTAGGGGAAAAACCAATTAATTCCCAGAGATTTCTCTTGCCTTATTCTCTCAGCCGCTCCAGAGAAGCTCAGACGAGCTCAGCCTCATCCTTTGCTTGAAATTCCCTGGAAAAATGGGAGATGCTAAAGGGAAATCCCTGTGGGGAGGGAAAGGTCCATGTGCTGGGATCTCTCAGTAAAACACAGATCCCCACTGGCTGTCCCTGTGGCTGGCAGAGCAAATACTGATCACCTCTAATTAATTAGCCATGGATCAGGGCTGGAGTTCCGGAAAGTGCCATGGAGTCAGGGCCCGTTTTCCCTCTGCTCCAATCTCTGCTTGCATTGAGGAGAGCCAAGGCTGCTGCTGGGTGGGTTTGCTCTAAAAGGGTCTAAAATCTCTGGGAAAAATGCGCATTTTATGACTGGCTTTTTGCAGATATTCAAACTAATATTATATGTGTTATGTTAGAAAGTAATGCTGTATTAATTCTCTTAAGTAGTGTGCTAAATACAGTTTTAGGTTATAACAAAATGTTAAAATAGAAACGATGCTATGTAGGATGCTTTTTTTAAAAAGAAAGGACTCGCACTGAGACAGCAGCCACAGGACACCTGAATCTTTGAGAGAAAGAGAATTTATGGCTCCATTATCAGGAGAAATGAACTTCTTCCCACCTCGCTCGGGCAGGATGATGCCGTCAGGATTCAGAGGTAGAGGCTGACACTGCCCAGACAGATTCCTGTGTTTGAATGGAATTTATGCATCATGGATGAGGTGTACGGATATGCAACAGGCTGTTGCTTTTAAGGATTAATACTCTGTTGACGTGGGGCCTTTTTAGGGCTTGTTTTGCTGCCCAGAAAAGGTACCCAGACCATCCATAACTCTTTATTCTTATAGTCTCATATTGTCCTAATCCAAATGGTTCAAGTTTTTATTACTCTAATTAAATTACTATTTTTATAACTATTTTATTACCATTAAACTTTTAAAATTTTAAACCCAAGTGCTTGGCGTTTTTCACAGTGATATCTGTGACCCCCAGGCACTCCCACCCAGGGGAGTTCTCTGGGGCTCACCCAGACACAGGGAAGGGGGAAATTCCTGTAGCAGGCAAGGGAAGAGATATCCAGAGAGAAAAGCAGTGGTGGTGCTTGGCTTTCCCAGCCTCCATCATTCTGTGATTCTGCATTCACCACGAATAACTCCAGCACGGGGTGATTTCCCTATTTTGAGACGCCTGCCATTCCCTAACAAAGCACCTTGCACCAAACACCCTGGATGGCTTAAAGCATGATCCATCTTCTCAATGTATTGCAGGAGAAAGTCTCTCTCAGGGAATATTAGTGACTCCACAACTGGAGCAAATAAATTCTGCTTTCCCTAAGTAATGCAGCTTATGGCGCAGATCTAATTTTAGATTCCCTCTGCTGCCCCTAAATCTTTGCTCCGTGTCTTTCCCAGCTTGATGGAAGGGCACATTTAATTATCAGGAGCCACATTTGTGTGGACAGATCCTCCATCAGCAAAGCACACGTCTTTGGGGTTAGGAGCTGCAGAAATCCCATCAGTGCTGAGCCTGGAGCACACCTGCAGTGGTGTGCAGCTGCTCAGAGCAGGAGGCAGGGAGCTGCCCTGGCAAGCAGGGCACTGTGCTGGGAGGTGCTCCCTGCAGCTTCCACTCCATTCCCAGCTCCTGTCCCAGCCAGGCCTGCTGTGGATCCCCACTCATGGAACGGTTTGGGCCGGAAGGGGCCTCAAAGCCCATCCAGTACCATGGCAGGGACACCTCCCACCCTCCCAGGCTGCTCCAGCCCGGCCTGGGACACTGCCAGGGATCCAGGGGCAGCCACAGCTGCTCTGGGGGGCCAATTAATGCAATTAACATAATTAAAATTGGTGCATTGGCTCTTGGCAGTGTGTTGGACCTGCTGCTCACAGACATGGGCCCAGACCAAATGCAGGGATCCAGCTCTGGTGGGCAAAGGGGGGAAGGAAAAGCCTTTTGGTGCAGCCAGAGCTTCCTGAGAAGGCTCTGAAGAGCAGGGAGGCCCTGTGCTGGTCCCAGTTTCAGTCCCATCATGGGCTCAGTGTCAGTGCCCTGCTGGTTTCAGTGTCAGTGCCATGGTGGTTCCAGTTTCAGTTCCACGGTGGGCCCAGTTTGAGTCCTATGCTGGTTCCAGTTTCAGTCTCATGGTCGTTCCAGTTCCAGTTTCAGTCCCATTCTGGTCCTAGTTTCAGTCCCCTGCTGGTTCCAGTTTTAGTTCCATACTGGTTCAAGTTTCAGTCCCATTCTGGTCCCAGTTTCAGCCCCATGCTGGTTCCAGCTTTAATTCCATACTGGTTCCAGTTTCAGTCCCATGCTGGCCCCAGTTTCAGTCCCATGATGGTTCCAGTCCCATGCTGGTTTCATTCCCATAGTGAGCCCAGTTTCAGTCCCATGCTGGTCCCAGTTTCAGTCCCCTGCTGGTCCCAGTTTCAGTCCCATGCTGGTTCCAGTTTCATTCCCATAGTGAGCCCAGTTTCAGTCCCATGCTGGTTCCAGTTTCAGTCCCATGCTGGTCCCAGTTTCAGTCCCATGCTGGTTCCAGTTTCAATCCCATGCTGGTCCCAGTTTCAGTCCCCGGCTGGTCCCAGTTTCAATCCCATGCTGGTCCCAGTTTCATTCCCATGCTGGTCCCAGTTTCAATCCCATGCTGGTCCCAGTTTCAGTCCCATGCTGGTCCCAGTTTCAATCCCATGCTGGTCCCAGTTTCAGTCCCCTGCTGGTTCCAGTCCCCTCACTTCCCCCTGTGCTGTCAGCTCCAGGGACTGACCCAGCCGTGCCAAAGGCTCCGTTAAATATGGAGCAGTTCCTGCAGACCCAAAATAATCCAGTCTTTGCCTTTTAATACTTACCTGAAAGGTTTCCCCACGTGAATTCTCGTGGCACGTTTCTTACAGGCAGGTATGTTTTGATAATTACTCAAGTAACATGATGAAAATCAATAAAACCAATCAAAATCCATTAAAAAGTCACAGATTGGATGTTTAGCCCCGAGTCCTGCTCACTGCCTGGCCAGTGTTAGAGCCTTGTCCAGCAGGTCCTGATCGTCCTCAAACCCACTGTGCCAAGAACTTCTGCCTCAGCTCCATTGCTCTTCCATTAAAAAGCTGTTCTTGAGTCCATAAATTTATTTTACTCCGACTGCTACATGAGAAGTCATAAACCAATTTATGAGCTGAGAAATGCTCCTCTCAGTGCCACGGCAATTTGACATCTGCCAGCTTTAATTCTGGCTCTCCTAAAGCCTGTGTGTGGCTTGGGGGAGCGAGGGGAGCCAGGGAGGAGAGGAGCTTCATCCCAAAGCCGAGAGAATGCTGGACACAGCCATGGGGTATCTGCCAGAGACACTCCCCAGGCTGCTCTGCTAGCAGGGCTACTCCAGGTAAGAATCTCAGAGAAGTTTTATAAAATCAGAGTCTCAGCCTGTTCCTCCTTCTAAGTGCAGCTGAGCAGCCAGCTAAGCTCCCATGTGAGGAAACCCTGAGAATGAGAATCCCTTTGCAGAGCAGCCTGTTCTTGGAGAGAAAAGTAAGTTCAGGTGTAAATAACAGAAGATCTGTCCCATGAGAATCCACAAAGAAAAAATGCAAACACCTGTGAACAGAAAAAGTCCTGACACCTTCTAACCAATGAATTGAGTGGCAAGAAACCTGCTGGCCTGTTGGAGCTCAGAGCATCCCTCCGGGTGCCCAGAGTTGCCAGGACCCCATCAGGGGGCTCAGGGACCCTGGCACACAGCCCAGAGCACCTGGGGGTTGGATTGTGACCCCTGGAGCGAGTTACCAGCTTGGTGTGAGGACATGGAAGTCACACAGGTTTGAATGGTGTAATAACAAAATATTCACAGGGTGAAAATGCAGATTTTGGGATTTTTGCAATGGGGGTTGTAGGGACAAGATGGAGGAATCTGGGCATGTCCAGCCTTTCTTCTTCTTCTTCTTCTCCTTGTTCTCCATTTTCTGCAGTGCTGTTGGCACTTTGGGACTGGTTTAGAGCAGAAGTGCACTGTCTAACACAGGGACAGGCATTGGGAATTCAGTGTAAATGTGTTATACGTAGTTTGCAGTATAAAAGGACAACACTGAAGAGCAGGGATTTGCTGCCTGTTCCCATGAACTCCCCAGCAGCTGGAAAAGCTGGATTGATCCAAGTCATTTTAGGGGAAAACCAATTAATTCCCAGAGATTTCTCTTGCCTTATTCTCTCAGCCGCTCCAGAGAAGCTCAGACGAGCTCAGCCTCATCCTTTGCTTGAAATTCCTGGAAAATGGGAGATGCTAAAGGAAATCCCTGTGGGGAGGGAAAGGTCCATGTGCTGGGATCTCTCAGTAAAACACAGATCCCCACTGGCTGTCCCTGTGGCTGGCAGAGCAAATACTGATCACCTCTAATTAATTAGCCATGGATCAGGGCTGGAGTTCCGGAAAGTGCCATGGAGTCAGGGCCCGTTTTCCCTCTGCTCCAATCTCTGCTTGCATTGAGGAGAGCCAAGGCTGCTGCTGGGTGGGTTTGATGTAAAAGGGTCTAAAATCTCTGCAAAAAATGCACATTTTATGACTGGCTTTTTGCAGATATTCAAATTAATATTATATGTGTTATGTTAGAAAGTAATGCTGTATTAATTCTCTTAAGTAGTGTGCTAAATACAGTTTTAGGTTGTAACAAAATGTTAAAATAGAAACGATGCTATGTAGGATACTTTTTTTAAAAAGAAAGGACTCGCAGTGAGACAGCAGCCACAGGACACCTGAATCTTTGAGAGAAAGAGAATTTATTGCTCCATTATCAGGAGAAATGAACTTCTTCCCACCTTGCTCGGGCCTGAAGATGCCGTCAGGATTCAGAGGAAGAAGCTGACCCTGCCCAGACAGATTCCTGTGTTTGAATGGAATTTATGCATCATGGATGAGGTGTACGGATATGCAACAGGCTGTTGCTTTTAAGGGTTAATCCTCTGTTAATGTGGGGCCTTTTTTGGGCTTACGCTGCTGGGACTGTCCTTAACTCTTTGTTCTTATAGTCTCATATTGTCCTAATCCAAATGGTTCAAGTTTTTATTACTCTAATTAAATTACTATTTTTATAACTATTTTATTACCATTAAACTTTTAAAATTTTAAACCCAAGTGCTTGGCGTTTTTCACAGTGATGTCTGTCACCCCCAGGCACTCCCACCCAGGGGAGTTCTCTGGGGCTCACCCAGACACAGGGAAAGGGGAAATTCCTGTAGCAGGCAAGGGAAGAGATATCCAGAGAGAAAAGCAGTGGTGGTGCTTGGCTTTCCCAGCCTCCATCATTCTGTGATTCTGCATTCACCATGAATAACTCCAGCACGGGGTGATTTCCCTATTTTGAGACGCCTGCCATTCCCTAACAAAGCACCTTGCACCAAACACCCTGGATGGCTTAAAGCATGATCCATCTTCTCAATGTATTGCAGGAGAAAGTCTCTCTCAGGGAATATTAGTGACTCCACAACTGGAGCAAATAAATTCTGCTTTCCCTAAGTAATGCAGCTTATGGCGCAGATCTAATTTTAGATTCCCTCTGCTGCCCCTAAATCTTTGCTCCGTGTCTTTCCCAGCTTGATGGAAGGGCACATTTAATTATCAGGAGCCACATTTGTGTGGACAGATCCTCCATCAGCAAAGCACACGTCTTTGGGGTTCGGAGCTGCAGAAATCCCATCAGTGCTGAGCCTGGAGCACACCTGCAGTGGTGTGCACAGCTGCTCCAGAGCAGGAGAGCAGGAGCTGCCCTGGCAAGCAGGGCACTGTGCTGGGGAGGTGCTCCCTGCAGCTTCCACTCCATTCCCAGCTCCTGTCCCAGCCAGGCCTGCTGTGGATCCCCACTCATGGAATGGTTTGGGCCGGAAGGGGCCTCAAAGCCCATCCAGTGCCATGGCAGGGACACCTCCCACCCTCCCAGGCTGCTCCAGCCCGGCCTGGGACACTGCCAGGGATCCAGGGGCACCCACAGCTGCTCTGGGGGGCCAATTAATGCAATTAACATAAATAAAATTGGTGCATTGGCTCTTGGCAGTGTGTTGGACCTGCTGCTCACAGACACGGGCCCAGACCAAATGCAGGGATCCAGCCCTGGTGGGCAAAGGGGGGAAGGAAAAGCCTTTTGGTGCAGCCAGAGCTTCCTGAGAAGGCTCTGAAGAGCAGGGAGCCCCTGTGCTGGTCCCAGTTTCAGTCCCATGGTGGTTCCAGTTTCAGTTCCACGGTGGGCCCAGTTTGAGTCCTATGCTGGTTCCAGTTTCAGTCCCCTGCTGGTTCCAGTTTCAGTCCCCTGCTGGTTCCAGTTTCAATCCCATGCTGGTTCAAGTTTCAGTCCCATGCTAGTCCCAGTTTCAATCCCATTCTGGTCCCAGTTTCAGTCCCATTCTGGTTCCAGCTTTAATTCCATACTGGTTCCAGTTTCAGTCCCATGCTGGCCCCAGTTTTCCCATGATGGTTCCAGTCCCATGCTGGTCCCAGTTTCAGTCCCATGCTGGTCCCAGGTCCCTGCTGGTCCCAGTTTCAATCCCATTCTGGTCCCAGTTTCAGTCCCATTCTGGTTCCAGTTTCAGTCCCCTGCTGGTTCCAGTTTCAGTCCCATGCTGGTCCCAGTTTCAATCCCCTGCTGGTCCCAGTTTCATTCCCATGCTGGTCCCAGTTTCAGTCCCCTGCTGGTCCCAGTTTCAGTCCCCTGCTGGTCCCAGTTTCACTCCCCTGCTGGTCCCAGTTTCAATCCCATGCTGGTCCCAGTTTCAGTCCCATGCTGGTCCCAGTTTCAATCCCATTCTGGTCCCAGTTTCAGTCCCCTACTGGTTCCAGTCCCCTCACTTGCCCCTGTGCTGTCAGCTCCAGGGACTGACCCAGCCATACCAAAGGCTCCGTTAAATGTGGAGCAGTTCCTGCAGACCCAAAATAATCCAGTCTTTGCCTTTTAATACTTACCTGGAAGGTTTTGCCATGTGAATTCTCGTGGCACATTTCTTACAGGCAGGTATGTTTTGATAATTACTCAAGTAACCTGATGAAAATCAATAAAACCAATCAAAATCCATTAAAAAGTCACAGATTGGATGTTTAGCCCCGAGTCCTGCTCACTGCCTGGCCAGTGTTAGAGCCTTGTCCAGCAGGTCCTGATCGTCCTCAAACCCACTGTGCCAAGAACTTCTGCCTCAGCTCCATTGCTCTTCCATTAAAAAGCTGTTCTTGAGTCCATAAATTTATTTTACTCCGACTGCTACATGAGAAGTCATAAACCAATTTATGAGCTGAGAAATGCTCCTCTCAGTGCCACGGCAATTTGACATCTGCCAGCTTTAATTCTGGCTCTCCTAAAGCCTGTGTGTGGCTTGGGGGAGGGAGGGGAGCCGGGGAGGAGAGGAGCTTCATCCCAAAGCCGAGAGAATGCTGGACACAGCCATGGGGTATCTGCCAGAGACACTCCCCAGGCTGCTCTGCTAGCAGGGCTACTCCAGGTAAGAATCTCAGAAAAGCTTTATAAAATCAGAGTCTCAGCCTGTTCCTCCTTCTAAGTGCAGCTGAGCAGCCAGCTAAGCTCCCATGTGAGGAAACCCTGAGAATGAGAATCCCTTTGCAGAGCAGCCTGTTCTTGGAGAGAAAAGTGTAATAACAGAAGATCTGTCCCATGAGAATCCACAAAGAAAAAATGCAAACACCTGTGAACAGAAAAAGTCCTGACACCTTCTAACCAATGAATTGAGTGGCAAGAAACCTGCTGGCCTGTTGGAGCTCAGTGCATCCCTCTGGGTGCCCAGAGTTGCCAGGACCCCATCAGGGGGCTCGAGGACCCTGGCACACAGCCCAGAGCACCTGGGGGTTGGATTGTGACCCCTGGAGCGAGTTACCAGCTTGGTATGAGGACATGGAAGCCACACAGGTTTGAATGGTGTAATAACAAAATATTCACAGGGTGAAAATGCAGATTTTGGGATTTTTGCAATGGGGGTTGTGGGGACAAGATGGAGGAATCTGGGCATGTCCAGCCTTTCTTCTTCTTCTTCTCCTTGTTCTCCATTTTCTGCAGTGCTGTTGGCACTTTGGGACTGGTTTAGAGCAGAAGTGCACTGTCTAACACAGGGGATAGGCATTGGGAATTCAGTGTAAATGTGTTATACGTAGTTTGCAGTATAAAAGGACAACACCGAGTGCCTGTGGCTGCCCTGCTGAGCAGATCTCGGCTGGGCAGAGAGAAAATTTTATAGATAAGGGTTAATAAACAACCTCAAGGCTGAAAAGTGAAGAGCCCAGACTCGTTCTTGAGCCGTGTCGGGCCGAAGCAGAGACATCCTGCACATCTGGGGGCTGCAATTAACAACCAAGGTCCGAGACTGGCCAACTGGATTTAAACACAAAGTCTGTGAAAGCCGGGTAAAAATGTCTTCTGTGAATAAAGAATTGGCTTTTCCTGCCTGAAGCAGCTGAGTCCTGCCTGCTGCACTGCAGGGTCCCTGCTCAGAGAGGGTCAGGGGGGTACAGAGGGCACAGCCCCATCCCCTGGGTGAGCGTCCTATTAAAAATTAATATATTAAATTACTATTTAATAATAGTAATTTAATTGTTATTATTAAATAAGAATGCTCTGTCCCCAGCCCGCCCTGCAGGGACCCTGTTCAGAGGGTCAGGGGGGTACAGAGGGCACGGCCCCATGCCCTGCTCTGTCCCCAGCCCAGGGGTTTGATCTGCTGTTCTTTGGGGACAGGGCAAAGGGCTCTCACTGTGCCACAGATGTTGGGACACATCTGCCTCGCTTCTGAGCCACCCCTGCGTCGCTGAGAAGGAGCAAAAAGCAAAAGGAGGGTTTGGGTGGGAGATCCCAGTGCTGGTCTCCTTTGGTCTCTCCTGAGCTGTGAATTATTTATGCTCAGTTTGCACCTGCTGCCAGAGCTCCTGCTGCTGTTTATGAACCATCTCTCAGCCTTCCCCGTGCTCCAGAGCCCGCCAAGCTCTGCTCCACCCTCAGCCTGTGCCTGTCACTGTAGGAACACAAATAACACAACGTGGACACGCTGCTCTTTTCAAGGCAAAAAGAGACTTTTTATTTTCTGACTCCAACATGTATAGATTTCCAAAAGTGACCCTGGATTGGAGGGTGACAGTGCCACCTCTCCAATGACACTGGACAAACCAACAGCCCATCAGATTTCTCCTCCTCAAGAAAGAATGTAAATAAGCTATCTACAGAAAGTGTGTGAGAAAGTTCCTTATAAGAATGTCAACATCAGAAGGCTTAGAAAAATCTTAAAAAATCAGGGCGGCACGTGCCATGCTCAGTTCCTCCTCTCTGAAAACCTTCAGGATTTTCCAGCTGCAGTGCTGGAGCCCCCTTTGCCCCCCAAAATCCTCCCCAGACCCTGAGCAGCCGTCTCCCACTGCTCAGCGCTTCCCCTCTGTGCCCGCAGCCAGCCCGAGCCTGCTCCCCCTGCAGCAGCCTGTGCCCCCAGCCTGACCTGGGCCCCTCCAGCCCAGGGCTCTGCCCCCAGCTCACCCACATTTTATTCTGCTCCTGCTCCTTTGGTCTTTTCGGCATCTCTGTGCACACATCTGAAGGAAGCTCAGGCAGGGCCATCAGCTCTGAGCCCAGGGTGGAAGTGCTGCTGTCCTCCCTCCCACCCCAGGGCAGGGCAGGCTGCAGCCCTTCCCAGCCCACCCAGAGCCCCCCTCCGCACAGCTCCGCTTGCATTTCCAGCACTGCTTGAAATAAAATACAAGTGCAGAGCCCAGAAAACATCACAACCAGGCTTGGGGAGACTGTGGAAGGGAGAGGACGCAGGGTTTCAAAGGAACCACAGAACGATCTGGGTTGGAAAGGACCTTAAAGATCACCCCAGCCATGGCAGGGACACCTCCCACTGTCCCAGGTGCTCCCAGCCCCAGTGTCCAGCCTGGCCTTGGGCACTGCCAGGGATCCAGGGGCAGCCCCAGCTGCTCTGGGCACCTGTGCCAGGGCTGCCCTCCCTGCCAGGGAACAATTCCTAATTCCCAATCTCCCAGCTAAATGTACCCATTGTCAGATTAAAGCCATTCCCTGTGTCCTGTCCCTCCATGCCCTGTCCCCAGCCCCACTCCAGCTCTCCTGGAGTCCCCTCAGGCCCTGCCAGGGGCTCTGAGCTCTCCCTGCTCCTCTCCAGGTCTCCCAGACCCTCCCAGGCCAGGCCAGGACCAGCCCCTCCGGAGGGAAACCCAGCAGAGCTGCAGCTCCCTCGCTGTGATCCCAGCAGAACCAGGCTCTGAGCTGCTTGGCCACATCCTTCTGTCGCCGTGGGGTAACAAATCCACAGAAGCCAGGCAAACACCGTTCCTCATGCTGTAATTTTCTGTCTGTGCTGTTCTCTCATCGCTGTGGCTGCTCTTTGCATGTACCTAATTTGTCTTTATTACCAGAGCAAAGCAAGGCTGATATTTACACTTCCAGCAAGGCATGCAAGAGACAAAAAAAATAAATGCTGGGTTTTGAGTCATAAATAAACCTTTTTTTGTAGTCAGTGCAACAAGACATCAGCATTTTCTTGGTAGCATCCCCACTGGAAACTGTTATAACATTGCCAATCATCAATAACTGCTCTGGAGCTCAGTGCCTTGAAAAACATACTGAAAATATTTAAATTTTAATTATAAGATACAAGTTTAAATTTAATTTAAATTAGTTGCAATCCACAGCCAATGCTGCAGGGACGTGAGTAGTCTATTTTGTTTAGGCCACGACTTGTCTTAGGGAATAAATATGGGGTTTAAAGATACTTAAGTGCTTGATTGTTCTTTATTTTACCTGGAATCAGGAGAATAAATTCCTTAAGGCTTTAAGGTACTCTCTAATTTATTATTATCAACACAATTCAGTAATGTGTGAGCAGATTATAAATTTCTCCCATTAAAAGCCCAGGTTGTTTGCAGGGGAAGCTTTTCCTCAGGGCAGAGTCACCCCTGGCTGCTCTTGGCTGTAAATCCGAGTGCAGTGTGGGGAGCACTTTGGAGCATGAAGGGTTTTACACGGATCTTACAACAAATCTCACTGCAAATTACCGCCAGCTTCTGGGGCTGCATGGCTGCTTGTGAAGCTCAGGAAACGCAGCCTGGCCCTGCTCCCAGCTTGGCTGGGAATCTGGGGAATGCTGCAGGACACAAAGTAAAGGTCAGCTCACGGGAAATCACAGAGCCTGGCTGGAGGGAGGTCCTGGGGCGATGCCTCCCAGGAAATGCCCCAACACCAGGTCTGAAACCCCCCAGCACCAGGTCTGAAATGCCCTAAACCGGGTCTGAAATGCACTAAACCGGGTCTGAAACCCCCCAGCACCAGATCTGAAATGCCCTAAACCGGGTCTGAAATCTCCCAATGCCAGGTCTGAAACCCCCCAGCACCAGATCTGAAATGCCCTAAACCGGGTCTGAAACCCCCTAAACCAGATCTGAAATGCCCCAAAACCAGGTCTGAAATGCCCTAAACCAGGTCTGAAATCTCCCAATGCCATGTCTGAAATACACCAATTCCAGGTCTGAAACCCCCTAAACCAGGTCTGAAACCCCCAGCCCCAGGTCTGAAATGCCCTAAACCAGGCCTGAAATCCACCAATTCCAGGTCTGAAATGCCCTAAACCGGGTCTGAAACCCCCCAGCACCAGGTCTGAAATGCCCTAAACCAGGTCTGAAATCTCCCAACATCAGGTCTGAAATACACCAATTCCAGGTCTGAAATGCCGGCAACACCAGGTCTGAAGTGCCCCCAGTATCAGATCTGAAATCCTCCAAACTACAGGTCTGATATCCCCCAAATATCAGGTCTGAAATCCCTCAATGCCAGGTCTGAAAACCCCCAACACCAGGTCTGAAATCCCCCCCAACACCAGGTCTGAAATCCCCCAGTTCCAGGTCATAAACCCCCCAACACCAGGTCTGAAATTCCCCCAGTATCAGGTTTGCAATCTCCCAAATACCAGATCAGAAATGCCCCAAACTCCAGGTCTGAAATGCCCCAAACTCCAGGTCTCAAATGCCTCAACACCAGGTCTGAAATCCCCCCAAAACAAGGTCTGAAATCCCCCAATTCCAGGTCCGAAATCCCCCAAACTTCAGGTCTGAAATTCCTCAAACTCCAGGTCATAAACCCCCCAACACCAGGTCTGAAATTCCCCCAATATCAGGTCTGCAATCTCCCAAATACCAGATCAGAAATGCCCCAAACTCCAGGTCTGAGATCCCCCAATTCCAGATCTGAAATCCCTTCAACACCTGCTCTGAAATCCCCCAACACCAGGTCTGAAATCCCCTGACACCAGGTCTGAAATGCCCTAAACCAGGTCTGAAATCCCTCATTGCCAGGTCTGGAATGCCCCAAATTCCAGGTCTGAAATCCCCAAACTCCAGGTCTGAAATGTCCCAACTCCAGTTCTGAAATGCTCTGAAACTCTCCTTCCCCACTGCTGAGGGTCTGAAAGTGTCAGAAATCTCTGAAACGCGCATTTCAGTGCTGCTGCTTTTTCTCCCCTTTTATTAGATCCCAAGGAAAAGGTGACATCTGCTCCACACTGTCTGTATTCTAATCACCAGTGAAAGGCTGAATTAACCTGCAGCTAATGAGACTTGACAGTTTTACTAATATTAGAAATGGCTTTGAAGGAGGAACAATTCCCACGTACGTTCTATAGATCTTTGAAATATATACTGGAAATATGTTCTGGAAAATGTGACTGCAGCTCTCAACCCATGCCCATCATTTCCTTGATAACAGACATAAAGTTCTCATTTTCTTGTCAGCAATTAATCAGCAGCCTGATAACTGGGTGTGCTGGAAAAGGGAATTCAGGGCAGGCAGGTGACACACAGAAACCAAAACACACCCGGTTGTGGCGAGTTCAGGAGAGAAACCTTCATTTATGGCCTTCAGCTGAAGGGCTGGATGGGATATTGGGAATTAGGAATTGCTCCCTGGCAGGGTGGGGATGGAATGAATTCTCAGAGCAGCTGTGGCTGTCCTGGATGGAGCTTGGAGCTCCCTGGGGCAGGGGAAGATTCCCTGGATAGGCTTTAAGGTCCCTTCCCACCAAAACCAGTCTGGATTCTGCTGTTATTGGAAAATCCCATTACTGCTCCCTGTGGTCCTGCAGTCCTGGCCCGTCTCATCTCCAGCCTGCCATCCCCAGGGCAGCTCTGCTTGATCCCCTCCAGAGAGGACTCTGGGTGGTTAAAAGCCAGAATTACCTTTATCAAAGTCCCTCCTGCATTACTGAAAAGCCAGAATTACCTTTATCAAAGTCCCTCCTGCATTACTGTGGGCTGACAGCGCTGGGCACTCCCAGCACAGCCCCCAGAGCTGGAGCAGGGTCCCACCCCGGGGCTGGGGGCTCTGGGGGGCTCTGGGGCAGGTGGGAGTGCTGCAGCCCCCTGGCAGAGCAGCTCAGGGAAGTGCTGCTCCACTCCATTTGCTGTAATTGCAGGCCTAATTGAGAAGAAAGACTAAACAGACAGGTCAGATCTCCTTATCCAAGTAATTATGTGTGATTTATACAGAGGGTGCAGCGGCAGAGACAGAAGAGTATGTAAATCCTGGAATGATTTCCTAGAGAAAACGATTATAAGGTTAACAGTAGCTTGGCGGCCTAAAATAAGAAATTATTTTAAACCCTGTGCATTTGGGGAATTGCCTCTCCCATGGAAACGTATATCCATCTCGTTAGAGGCAATTTGGGAAGCAGAGAGGCTTTTTGATTACTGTAAATGGCTCTGAGAGAGAAGCAGCTCCTGGCTGATGTGGGTGATGGGCTGTGGTATTTTCTGGGTCCCATGTCTTTGGGAGGAATGATCAATCTGACTCCACGTTCTTAGAAGGCTGATTTATTATTTTATGATCTATATTATACTAAAGAATGCTATACTAAACTATACTAAAGAATAGAAGGCTAAAAGATAATAATGAAAACTCCTGACTCTCTCTTCAGAGTCTGACACAGCTCGGTCATCGTTGCCCAATGAGTGAAAACAATTCACCTGTTGGATAAACAACCTCCAACCACATCCCAAAGCAGCAAAACACAGGAGAAGCAAATGAGATAATACTGTTTTCCTTTTTCCCTGAAGCAAACGAGATAATATTGTTTTCCTTTTTCCCTTAGGCTTCTCAGCTTCCCAGAAGAAGAAGAATCCTGGGCAAAGAGATTTTTCAGAAAATAGGATGGTGGCAATGGGCTGTGCTGGTGGGTGACACCCTGTGCTCGTGGGTGACACACTGCTCGTGGGTGACAGGCTGTGATCGTGGGTGACACACTGTGACCATGGGTGACACCCTGTGCTCATGGGTGACACACTGTGACCATGGGTGACACACTGCTCATGGGTGACACACTGTGACCATGGGTGACACCCTGTGCTGGTGGGTGACACCCTGTGACCATGGGTGACACCCTGTGCTCGTGCCCTCAGGCACAGCCTGGCTGGCCAGGGCAGGACATGGAGCCACTTCCCTCTGTCCCTCAATAAAATATCCCAGAGGAAACAGCAAGCCCAGGGAGCCCCAGGCACGCTGCCATATCAGCACTGGCTGCTCTGCAAACAGAGACCCCTGGCACACATTGAACAAGGGACTTTTACCCCAGAGCCAGCCCAGCTCCCCTGCTCGTGGATGCTCTCCTCACACAGCACTGGACTGAGGGAAGCCTGGGCCAGGACGGCAGCAGAGGGCTCAGGAAGTGTGGGAACCCAGAACATCCCCCTGGCTGTCCTGGATGGCCAGGACCCTGCCAGGGGGCTCAGAGCCCTGGCACAGAGCCCAGGATGCTCCTGTGGGTTTGATTGTGACCCATGGAGCAAATTACCAACCTTAGATGAAGACCAGCAAGCCACAACAGTTTAAGTAGAATGATAGTGAATTTATCACAGGGTGAAAAAAATAGATTTTTGGGGTTTTTAGAATGGGGGTTCAGGGGGCAAGATGGGGCAAGCTGGGCACATCCAGCCTTTCTCCTTCTTCTTCTTGGCCTCCATCTGCTGCAGTGATGTTGGCACTTTGGGATTGGTTTAGAATAGAAGCTCGCTGTCTAACACAGGTGATAGGTATTGGAAAGTAATTGTAAATATTGTACAGGTAGTTTTTAGTATAAATACATAACACTGCCCTGGGGCAGGCAGAGTGCCTGGAACTGTCCTGCTGGATGGACCTTGGTGGGACAGGAGAAAGAATTTCACAGGTAAGGAACAATGAACAACCTTGAGAGTGAGAACTGAAGAGCTCTGACTCCTTCAAGCACCGGGCTGGGAAAAGAGACTTTGTGACACATCTTGGGGTCACTGTGGGCAGCAGAGACCCCGAGAAGGAAGGATGGCTGGGAGGTGCTGGGTGGGCCAGGGAAGCAGAGGGAGCTGGGGACAACACCCATGGGATGGACAGGGCACAGGACACCCCTGAGACCCCCCTCTGGCCGTGCCCTGTGAGACTCTCCAGCTAAAGGGAAAGCCTGGAGAGCTCCAGGATTGCAGAAGATTTTAATTCCCCCAGAGCTCTGGATCAAGGGATGCTGCTGAGCTCTGAAAACTGGGAGGGGTAGAGAGGGGAAAACATTGCTCATGAATTGTGAGGTTTGTTTTGCTATAAAGGAAGATCAATGAGAAGGAAATAAAGGATATTCCTGTGCTCCCAGGAAGGGGTTTCTGTGAGGAACTCCCTGGAACCAAACCACACTGGCCTTGGAGCAGTGTGTGCACCCAGAGCTGGGATTTGCTGTGACCCAGAGAAGTGGGCAAACCTCAAAACAGAAACCCCTCATCTCCCTCTGTGGGTTTTCCCTCTGTGCCCACAAGAAATTCTTCCATGCTTGGTGAAGTCTGTGCCCAGGGGTGGAGCATGGGGCTGGAATTAATTGTAGTTTAATCCTGGAATGGTTTGGGTTGGAAGGACCTGAAAGCCCACCCAGTGCCAGCCCTGCACGGACAGGGACACCTTCCCCTGTCCCAGAGTGCTCCAACCTGGCCTTCCTTCATTTCTTACATTTCTCAAGGAACTGGGAGCAAATTTAAGAAGAGAACTGAGAGCAAGCCTTGCCAAATCCCTCTGCTCCTGTGTAGCTTTGTAGCCTCATGATAAAATGGGAATTACATTTGTTAGACCCTTTCCCATCCATGGACTGAAATGGGCTGATGGGAGCTGAATATGAAGATGTTCCCTCTTCCCCTCTCACTTCAGGAGGAACACTCTGCTTTGGGGGAAGCTTTTATTGAATTCTCAAGTTCTGGAATGCTCAGCTCCAGGATTTTCTTTATTAAACTCATCTGTCAAAGCAGAAATACTTTCTGGAGAAGACTGGGTTGCAAAGGACACATCAGATGGATGTGTGAATATTATGTCCATAAATGTTTGTTAGGAAGATTATTCCCAGCTGATATGACAAAGAGATGAGAAATTAGATCACAAATCTCATTAACGACCCAGACACTGAAGGAGAAATGAAGCCAATTAATGTTGATGGGACTTGTCAGGAGAATGTCATGGCTCTGCTCTTCATGCCAGTCACACAGCCCAGCTGAGCAGCCTCGGGAGCCAGGCTGGGGGACAGGGATGGAATTTAGGGGGATAGTAACGTAATTTGGGGGATAATGATGGAATTTGGGGAATAACAATGGAATTTGGGGGATAATGCTGGAATTGTGAGTGGATAATGATGAAACTTGGGTGGATAATGATGGAATTTGGGGGGATAGTGATGGAATTGTGAGTGGATAATGATGGAATTTGGGTGGACAATGCAGGAATCATGAATGGATAATGCAAGAATTGCAAGTGGATCATGCAGAAATTGGGAGTGGATAATGATGGAATTTGGGTGGATGATGCAGGAACTGTGAGTGGATAATTCTGGAACTGGGAGTGGATAATTCAAGAGTCAGGAGTGGATAATGCAGAAATTGTGAGTGGATGATGCAGGAGTTGTGAGCGGATAATTCAGGAATCATGAGTGGATGATGCAGGAATTGGGAGTGGATAATGATGGAATTTGGATGGATGATTCAGGAGTCAGGAGTGGATGATGCAGGAATTTGGGTGGATGATGCAGGAATTGTGAGGGGATAATTCAGGAGTCAGGAGAGGACAGTGCAGGAGTTGTGAGTGGATAATGATGGAAATCATGGGTGGACAATGCAGGAATTGTGAGTGGATGATGCAGGAGTCAGGAGTGGGCAATGCAGGAGTCAGGAGAGGACAGTGCAGGAGTTGTGAGTGAATCATGCAGGAATTGGGAGTGGATAATGCTGGAATTTGGGTGGATGCTACAGGAGTCAGGAGCGGATGCTGCAGGAGTTGTGAGTGGACAATTCAGGAGTTGTGAGTGGATGCTGCAGGAATTGCGAGTGGACAATTCAGGAGTTGTGAGTGGACAATTCAGGAGTTGTGAGCGGATGCTGCAGGAGTTGTGAGTGGATGATGCAGGTGTTGTGAGCGGATGCTGCAGGAGTTGTGAGTGGACAATTCAGGAGTTGTGAGCGGATGATGCAGGTGTTATGAGTGGACAATTCAGGAGTTGTGAGTGGATGCTGCAGGAATCATGCAGGAGTTGTGGGAGTGGATCAGGATGCGGATGCTGCATTTGGGATGGATGAGTGGACAATTCAGGAGTTGTGAGTGGACAATTCAGGAGTTGTGAGCGGATGCTGCAGGTGTTGTGAGCGGATGCTGCAGGAGTTGTGAGTGGACAATTCAGGAGTTGTGAGCGGATGCTGCAGGTGTTGTAAGTGGATAATGATGGAAATCATGGGTGGACAATTCAGGAGTTGTGAGCGGATGCTGCCGCCCCTCTCTGCTCCCAGCAGGGACGCTGCCCTGGGGTTCCGGGGCAGGGGAGGCAGCAGGGCCGGCTCTCCCCGACCCGGCAGAGCCGCTCTGCTCCCACCCTCGCGGGTCCTTCCGCGGGATCCAGGCCGCTCTGTTTCCATGGCGACTTTTCTTTCCGCGAGAAAAGCCCAGCGAGGCGCGGGCTGCGATCTGAGCGCTCCCTAAATGTGCCCATTGAGCATCATCATCATCCTGGCGCTGCGGGAAAAGCAAAGCAGGGAACGCAGCCTTCCTTCCACGCCCGGCTGTAAAAGGGACTCCTGCACCCGAGAACCAAACCAGAAAACGCTGGGATGGTCACAATGAGCAGCCCTGAGGGCTTTTTGTTAATGGTTACAACGAGCAGGCTTGAAGAAGGCTTGCTTCCACCTGGAGACACAAATGGGATTTACGGGAGTTACAGCTGCAGCCCCAAGGGGTGGCTACGGGCAGGGTTGGTCTCTCGGGATGATCCAAGCTGGAAGGGAACAAACCACGGACAGGAAAGGAATAAACTCGTTTTTTTACTTTTGAGAAAAAATCCATTTCAGGTGGAAGGGACCTTCAAGCCCATTCCCAGTGTCCTGTCCCTCCATCCTTGTCCCCAGCCCCTCTCCAGCTCTCCTGTGGCTCCTTCAGGTGAGGCCCCTCCGAGCTCACCCCAACCTTCTCCTGTGCAGGTGAGGAGCTCTCCCAGCTCTCCCAGCAGAGCTGCTCCATCCATCCCCTGATCATCTCAGGTGATCACCACCTGCCTAATGCAAATATTTCCTCTTTAACAGAGAATAACTGAGTGCTTCAGCACTAAAATCTCCTCTGCAATGGCTGCAGAACTGAATGTGACTCTAGAGGAGTTATTTTTCAGAAGCAGAATAAAATACAGAATTGATAGTTCTGTATATTAAATACAGGTGACTTCACAAACCACTCTAAACATAATTCAGAAAAGGTGGGAATTATTAGAAAGTTCTACAGACTGTGGAATATTATTGGAGTTCCCCGTGGTGTTTCAAGGTTTAGGTTGAATATTTGGGGAAATTCCTCCCCAAAAAGGGCTGCCCAGGGTCGCTGGGAGATGCTGAAGCTGCTGCTGCCCTTCCCTCCGAGCTCAGCTGGAGCCAGCCCCTCCCGGAGCTCCGAGCATGGAAATTCCCTTTATGGCCCAGGCTCACAGTGCCCGTTCGTGAGGCGCTCTCTGGAAACACTGGTGTGCTGGCTGAGGGTAGCTGCTTCCCTGCTCCTTCACAAGAGGCTGCCTGGAAATGGGGTGGAAATGAGTGGGGACCTCGTGGATGGGGCAGCTGTGCAGGGACAGCTCTGCCTTGGGTCCTGCGTGTGGAACTGGGGCCATTTCTGAGATTTGGCAAGAGCTGTGTGCAAGCACACACAGGAATGAGAGAAAATGACATTTTCAAGGGTTATTCAGCAGTGGGCTGCAGAATACAGACGCTGGATGTGTTGTGCTTGCACTAAATTGGATTGTGGCTAAATGAAGGGCTTGATCTCAGATTCAGGGCTGGAATCCTGCTCTGAGCTCAATGGGAAACCCACAGGCTCTGTGTCACTGCTGCAGCTCGTTCAGTGAATGTCTTGGCATCCCTGTCTGTTCTGCTGCCTTAATCTCCCCTTCTGGAGAGCAGAAATGAGCATTTGCCATTTATTCAGCAGGGGAAGCGGAGCGCAGGCTGGGATGGAATGGCCCAGAGACTGCCCAGGTGCTGAGCCAGCAGCAGGAGCGGCACAGGTTCACTCCTCTGGGCAGAACTGCATGCAGAGGTGCCCAGGAGTGGGGAGCAGCTTTTGTCTGGGGTGCACTGAAGCAGAGGAGACTCCAGCGCACCCCAGACCCTTGTGCTGCCCCTAAATCAGCATTGCCCAGGCAGCAGCTCAGCCACAGCCTGTCCAGGACCCGGGCTGCAAAGTGGAGTATTTTGGGTGCCTGCTGCCACCAGAGCAGTTTGCTCTCTGCCTTTGCCTTCCCTGGGGCCGGGCAGGACTTGCTGGGTGCTGGAGTAACACCCAAGCTGCCAAAATTTGCTCTCCCTCTTCAGAGACGGCTTCCCCCCTCTCTCGAGCAGATTTATCCCTGGACTCACTCCACAATGCTCCCATTGTGGTGCAGGAGCCTGCCAGGCTGAGGCCTCTGCTTCCCTGCACTTCCCTTCGTGTTTAATTGTAATTAATTTACCATTTATTTGGGGGGTAAAAGCAGCCTTTTCCTACCTGAGAGGATTGGGGGATCAGGCTCTGCTCCCAGGGGACAGCATGAGAAGGAACCAAGTTGCACCAAGGGAGGGTAAGACTGGAGATTTAAACAATTATTTAATGGAAAGGCTGTCCAGCCAAGGGAAGAGTAGACTGGAGATTTAAAGATGTTATTTAATGGAATTAACCATCCAGCTGTCCAGCCCTGGCACAGCTGCCCAGGGAAGGGGGGAGTCCCCACCCCTGGAGCTCTTTTTCAGAGGTGAGGAGTTTTTAGACTCCCAGAACGCTTGGGTTGGAGGGGACCTGAGAGATCACCGAGCCCTGACATGTCCGGCGAGTGACTCCTTGATCAGAGCTGAGCAAATCCTTCCTGAGCATCACCTCTGGAAAGAAAACACAGATTAACTTCACACCCTGAGCGCCCTCCCTGCTGCCTCCCCAGCATGGGATAAAAACACATTCACAGCCCTTGGTCTCAGTTCTGCCCTTGGTTTGGGTGTGGTGTTTGCTGGATGAAGGAGGAATTGAGAATCTGACTCCATGCTCTTAGAAGGCTAATTTAGAAATTTATGGATATATTATATTATATTATATTATATTATATTATATTATATTATATTATATTATATTATATTATATTTATTATTATATTATATTATATTATATTATATTATATTATATTATATTATATTATATTATTATATTATATTATATTATATTATATTATATTATATTATATTATATTATATTATATTATATTATATTATATTATATTATATTATATTATATTAATTATATTATATATTATACAGACATTATATTATTAATTAAGATTCTAATTAAAAACATATCATATCATATCATATCATATCATATCAGAGTATCATATCAACAGATCTGGCATATTATATTATATTATATTATATTATATTATATTGTGAGGTTTGGTCTAATTAAAAAAGTTAAAACAATGTGACATTGAAACCCATCAAAGAATCATCTGTTGGATAAACAATCTCCCACCACGTTCCAAAGCAGCCAAACACAGGAGAAGCCATCAGATAATTGTTGTTTTCATTTTTCCTCTGAGTCTCCTCAGCTTCCCAGGAGAAGAAATCCCGGCAAAGGGATTTTCCAGACAATATGACAGTGACATTTGGGTCCATTCTGTGCTGCGTTAACAACATCAGATGGGCACAGAGCTGAGACAGAGACAGAGAGGGGCTGTGGGATGGGTCTGGTAATGCTGGCTGTGGAGCTGGGGAAGCTCCTGTGCTGGGAAGGAGGAGAGTTTGACAAGGAAGTCTCACAGATATGTGTGTGCTTGGCAGAAAGACTTTTAAATGCAGATTCTGATGAAGGAATAGAGATGGAAGTGAGTTTTGATATAGAAAAGAATTGCTGAGCCAGTCTCACTGGCTAACCAAGGAGGCACAGGCTGTGTTGGTTAGAAGGGTTTGTATGGCTTAGAGCAAAGGACAAACCCACCCCAAACAAGAAGATGTTTTTACCAAGCAGGAAGGAGCACAGACAAACAAGGCAGCAAATGGGGCAAGTAGGAAAAAGGTCTCAGAATTTTCCACTGCAAGAAAACTGAAAAACAACTTCTAGCTGAAACTGTAATGTACTGTTAGTGATTGGAGAATAGTGACATGGATATGGTAATTACAGCAGTTATGATAGGCTAGAGATAAAAGTTGAGGTATAGGTTGGTTCTACTGGATAAAGATGCTAAGCAAAGAAAAGTTTATAATGCATTGTAACCAAAAGAAAAGTTTATAATGCATTGTAAGCAAAAGTTTGTAATGCAGGGTCAAAAGGTTGCCTGCAGCTGGAGCTGAAAACCAAAGGGTCACAGGCCTGCCACCCACAACCCTGGACTGCTGTAACAGCTTGGATGGAATAAACCATTTTGGATGCAATAAACTGCTCCTGGATGGAATAAACTGCATTTTGGATACAATAAACTGCATTCTGTATACAATAAACTGCAGGTTGTACACAATAAACTGCATTTTGTATGCAATAAACTGCATTTTGTACACAATAAATTGCATTTTGGAGAGCCACCTGGAGTCCCACATCTCTCATTCAGGCTCTTACTCTCCTGCTCCCAGCTGGGGCAGGACTGGCCCTGCTGCTCCTGGAGCAAAACCCATCAAACCCAGCCCAAGCTGGGGCCCCTCCAGCTGCCCACAGGCCCTGCATGCCCATAAATGCTCCATGCAAAGTGCCCATTGTCCCCTGCGAGGGGCAGAAATCACCCCAGAAACCATCAGCAGCCCCAGCCCTGACAGCCTCCCCCAGCCTGGGCTGTGGCTGCACCCCACGCATGGGGAAATGATTTAATGCAGACTGAAATGCTCAAACAGAGGCCAGTGTCCCCCAGGCAGCAGAACAGCCTCAAAAATGCCCCTTTGGAAAAGGGAGGTGCTTTAAATGATGCATTTTAGAAAGGGAGATCGTTTTAAAGGTGAATATTCTGGATTTCTAAAGGAGGTCAAGGGGCACCCAGGCTCCCAAAGTTCCCCTGGAAAGAGGAATTCGGGCTGCTCGTGGTTTCTATCAGTGAATATCAGAGTGTTTAGAGGCAACAGAAGGGACCTGGGCTGAGGGGCAGAGCTGGAGCTCCCCAGCCTCGGGGGAGGCTGAGGCGGATGAGAATTCCCAGGCTGTGACCCTTTAACAGCAGCAATCCCCCACACACAGCCTGCACCTCTTCCCCCAAACCCCCTCCTGGGGGGCTGCATTTGCCCATTTCCCTGCAGGGGCTGGCACGAGGGGCTCTACAGCATCCCTGCACCTCAGCTAATAAAAAGACACAGAACTCTTCCCAAGAGGGAAAAATGAAGAGCAAGCACGGGAAGTGCTGCTGGATCCCTGGGATCTGGGGACAGGGAGTTTGGTTTCGCTGCTCTCAGGTAATTTGTTTAAAGCTGCATGGGGCTGGAGCAGGGAGGAAATGAATCCAATTAGAGACCCTCATTAGGATGCTCTGTATCAGAACTTTGCAAAGTCGTAAGAGGACATGAAAGTTCTGTCTGAGCACAAGGGAATGGCTTCCCACTGCCAGGGGCAGGGTATTGGGATAATGAATGGGGTTTTGGGCAGGAATTGCACCCTGTGAGGGTGGGCAGGCCCTGGCACAGCTGTGGCTGCCCCTGGATCCCTGGCAGTGCCCAAGGCCAGGCTGGATGGAGTCCACCCCATTCCAGCCTTGCTTTGATGCCTCAGGGTTTTAACTTTTATATTTTCATCTGTTTGTATATATTCATCTATTTGAACCCTGCAGTTCTTCAGTGGGTAACTCCAAACTCCATAGCCAGGGTCAGCTGCTGCTTCCCCATTTGGGACAGGCACAACAATTCCTCTCCAGGCCTGGCAGCCAAGGGCACCTCACTGCCTCAGGGCCCAGAGATGCAAACAAGACTTTTGGGGGGACAAAACTTGGGGTCGATGACTTCGTTAGCTGAAGCTGTAATTGGCAGATGAACCCCCGATATGCAAATGGACCAAACTTACAGAAATGTGAAAACCTGTGACCTGAGGTCCATTTTGGGTGCAGCCCCTGGGGGGCTTTGTCTGCCCTAAATGCACCTGAGGGCCCTGCAATAAATGCAACTGCTTTGTGTTCCCTTAATTCTGTCTGGCTCTGGTTTTAGGTGGCCCCCAAAGGCAGGAGCTGCAGGAGCACTCCTGGTGCTCCCTGCCTGGTGCTGATTATTCACTTGCTCTGGCTGTTAGTGACAGCCATAAAACCTGACAATGCCTTGGGGGAGCGCTTTCAAAAAGGCTTTTTAATAAACTGTGAAAACTGTTGTTTCAGCAATTGGAAAATAATTAAGGAGCAATTATGGGAGCAAACAGAAATCCTGAGCATATAGGCAAGCTATTAAAATATGTTCTTTAAGAAATTATTGCAGTCACACTGGAAAGAAAAGCAGCTTTTAAATAAAGTTATGGTTACAACAGACTGAAGGGAGGAGGGAAATGAAAGGAATAATTCATGCTGGAAGGAGGAAATAAGGAAATACTCACTGCCCTCCCAGCACACAGTTCCTCTGGGAATTGGCCTTCCAGAGTTTCCCTGTGCACAAACAGAATTGCATCTTTCCCTGGCAGTGCCCAAGGCCGGGCTGGACACTGGGAGCACCTGGGACAGGGGAAGGTGTCCCTGCCCTGGCTGGGGTGGCACTGGGGGGATCTGGGGTCCCTCCCACCCAAACCAGGCTGGGATTCTGTGCCTGCCCTGAGCAGCCCTGGCACAGCCCCATGGGCCCCCAGGGAGGAATTGTGGCTTCCCCATTCCAAAAGGAGCAGGAGCTGTGGGAAGCACATGGATGAGCTGCTGGGGGCTGTTCCCGAGGGCAGGGAACGCTGCTATGGATGAACATTCCAAGAGCAGGGAATGCTGCTATGGATGAGCATTCCAAGGGCAGGGAATGCTGTTGTGGATGAGCATTCCAAGAGCAGGGAATGCTGTTGTGGATGAGCATTCCAAGGGCAGGGAATGCTGCTGTGGATGAGCATTCCAAGAGCAGGGAATGCTGTTGTGGATGAGCATTTCAAGAGCAGGGAATGCTGTTCTTTGTGGCAGCACCTGCTGCCAGCTCCTCCTGCTCTGAAGGGCCTGAGGAGGTCACCTGGCACAGGTCACCCCAGGCTGCTGTCACCAGCAGGAGCTGTGCCACTGTCCCCTGGCTGTCACACATGTCACTGTCACCTGGCTGTGTGTCACTATCACCTGGCTGTGTGTGTCACTGACACCTGGCTGTGTGTGTCACTGACACCTGGCTGTGTCACTGTCACCTGGCTGTGTCACTGTCACCTGGCTGTCACACATGTCACTATCACCTGGCTGTGTGTGTCACTGACACCTGGCTGTGTGTGTCACTGTCACCTGGCTGTGTGTCACTGTCACCTGGCTGTCACACAGCTCCTCCTCCTGTGCTGCAGAACCAGGAGGAAGCTGCATTGACCCCATAATCCCAGCCTGGTTTGGGTTGGAGGGACCCCAAATCCCCCCCAGTGCCACCCCTGCCATGGCAGGGACACCTCCCACTGTCCCAGGTGCCCCCAGCCCCAGTGTCCAGCCTGGCCTTGGGCACTGCCAGGGATCCAGGGCATTTCCAGCTCCACAGAATCAGCTCTGCACCTTCAGCACATCCCCACTGCTCAGGTGTCACCTTTACCAGCCCCGGTGGAGTTTTCCTGCTGTTCCCTTTCCTGCAGTGGGGTCACAGCAGCCATCCCTCCTGCAGCCCAGAACTGCTCTCAGTTGTTGTTTCTGGATCAGCTGATTCTGCAAACAGCGTCACAAGGGAGAGAGTTCTCGGTGCATCCCCTCCCTGTCAAAGCAACCAACGCCTTACGTACCCAGGGAGCACACAGGAAAAGCTGGGATTTCACCCAGGAGCTGGCTCCTGACAGTGATGGTTGTTAAAGACTATCACATGGAACATTGAATTATCAGCTCAGCCTGCAGAGCTGCAGTGAGATAACAGAGAATGCTGAATAATAATTGATAACTCCATGCTGAAATCAATGCTATTAGACTGCACTGATGTAGAGACTCCTTTTACCCATAAAGCACAATTAAAAATTGAGCTGGGAAGAGCTTTAATGTGGGGATCTCTGTCACGTGTGTGGCTGCCAGCACCTGCCCTGGCGAACGTGAGAGTGCAAATCCCTGCTGTGGAAATGCTCCGAGAGCCCTGTGCAAAGCCAGCTTCCTTTAGAGCAGCCCAGCTGGGGCTGGGAGCACAGCCCTGGCTCCAGGAGGGTTTCCCAGCCACAGACAGAGGGCAAGGCCAGGTCCCTGCAGCCCCTTGCCCACCAGGGATCACCCTGGGCTCCCTCGGTGTCCCCTGCATCCCCGAGTGCTGGAGCAGGTGGGGCCGTGCTGGGCTGGATCGCAGCTGTGCCTGCTCCAGCCTCCCCTTTCCCAGCCTGGAACCCCTTCAGACAGGCTTTGCACGCCCTCCCAGGCACAGGGGGCATTGCTGGGCATTGCTGGGCATTGCCAGGGGCTGCTCTGGGTGCTCCCTGTGGGTCCCTTCCAGCCCAGCACATTCTGTGAAATGAGATCTCACAGCCCCATCTCGGTACAAATAACAGAAACCCCACATTGCTCTAAGACAGCATTCCCACAGGGATCTTATCAATATCTTATTTTATCAATAATCTTAACAATCTTAATCTTACCAACAGCACAGAGAGGATTTCAGGGTTTTTCCCTGTTCCAGCCCCCAGAAATGGTGAATCAAAGCAATGATGCCACTTCACCCGGTGCCAGCTCTCACAGAGACAGGCAGGGACACCTGCCACTGTCCCAGGTGCTCCAGCCTGGCCTTGGGCACTGCCAGGGATCCAGGGGCAGCCCCAGCTGCTCTGGGCACCTGTGCCAGGGCTGCCCACCCTGCCAGGGAACAATTCCCAATTCCCAATCTCCCATCCAGCCCTGCCCTCTGGCACTGGGAGCCATTCCCTGGGTCCTGTCCCTCCATTCCCTGGGTCCTGTCCCTCCATCCCTTGTCCCCAGTCCCTCTGCAGCTCTCCTGTGGCTCCTTCAGGTGCTGTGGGGCCACTCTGAGGTCTCCCCAGCCTTCCCCTGTCCAGGTGAGCCCCCCAGGTGTCCCAGCAGAGCTGCTCCATCCTCTGAGCATTTGGTGCCTCCTCTGGATTCTCCAGCAGCCCCAGGTGCCTCCTGGGCTGGGCTCTGCAGGTGGGGCTCACCTGGGCACAGGGCAGAATCCCCAAACCATGGGAGGAGTCCCAGGGCCCATGTGTCCCCCCAGAGCCCCAGGAAGGTGCCTGAGGCGTTCCTGCACCCCAGGTTTCCCCCAGCAGTGCTCCAAGCCCTTCCCAAGGCTCAGGATGCATTCCCAGCGTGGAGCTGAAGGCAGTAAATGGCCCTGAGCCCCCAGAGCAGCCCAGAGCCATCAGAGGGGATTTGTGCTCCAGAGCTGCTCTAATGAAGAGCAAAGCCCAGCTCTGGAGGGAGCAGCAGCTTTTTCCAGCATTATTTGCTGTGCCTAAAGGTGACGGAGGAGCCCGTGTCAGTGCTGGGAGCTGTGATGGATGGAGCCCCACGCTGCTTTTATTGGAACAAATGCTCCAACAAGCCCCATAATGTGATTGTATCTCTGCCTGCTCGGTGTTGTACAAGTGCACATCGCTCCCAGCCTCCTGCAGGAGCCTGGCAATCATTTCCTGCAGCAAATAAAATAATTCCCTTTTACTCTCTCTTATGAAAATGCCATTTGTTTTGATTTGATAAAGTGACTTCTGTTTAGCATCTTCACAAAGCAGAAGGGTTGATGGGTTTGATGGATTCTGCTCTCCTTTTTGCAGGTTTAGTTGCACCTGTTAAACACACAGACACTCATCATTCTCAGATATTGCTGGTTTGGGGACTGGGGGTGCCACGCTGATACAGAGCATTAACTCCCACAACGGCTCTGGGAAGGGATGGGAATGGATCCCCCTCAATCACATTCCTGTGAACAAATGATCTCTGGGCCTACAAAGGCAATTTATAGGGATACAACTTTGTTATTCGGTGTTTCACAACAAATGCCAACCAGAATTCCACGGAATAAACTTGCAAAAAAGAAAGATCAGCTGTGTTGGAAGAACAAATCGCTCAAAACCTTTCAAAGGCTAAAAAAACCACAGCAAAACGTTTTTAGGGAAGTAGCACATCCCCAGCACTGAGGGCTGGGCCATTCCTTCAATCCCTGTGCAGCCCTGAACCCTCCATGGCAGAGCTCTGCCCATGCTCCCTGTGCTGGTGCTCACAGGGGCCCAGGGTGAGGGCAGAGACAAGGATCTGACTCCATGTTTCAGAAGGCTGGTTTATTGTTTTATGATATATATTACATTAAAACTATACTAAAGGAATAGAAGAAAGGATTTCATCAGAAGGCTGGCTAGGAATAGAATAAGAAGGAATGATAACAAAGGTTTGTGTCTCGGACTCTGTGTCCGAGCCAGCTGGGCTGTGATTGGCCATTAATTAGAAATAACCCCATGAGCCCAATCCCAGCTGCACCTGTTGCATCCCACAGCAGCAGATAACCATTGTTTGCATTTTGTTCCTGAGGCCTCCCAGCTTCTCAGGGGAAAAACCCTGAGGAAAGGATTTTCCATAAAAGTTGGCTGTGACAGCTCCCCAAAGCTCCTGTACAACTGCAGAAAGGATTCCCAAACATTCCACCCTTCCCAGGCAGTTCTGGGGGGTTCCTGCAGCAGGGCTGGGGCATCTGGGGCTGCTCACCTGGGGCTGCTCACCTGGGGCTGCTCACCTGGGGCAGCTGGGGCTGCTCACCTGGGGCAGCTGGGGCTGGCTCACCTGGGGCAGGCGGGGCTGGCTCCAGCAGCTGCTGCAGGGGTGCAGAGGTGAGCAGGGAGCTCCAGATGTGCAGATCCTGCCGGCAGGAGCCTGCAGGACAGGCTGCCTCATTACAGGGGATAATGAACGACAGCTGCCTCCGCAGTTAATTACTGCCAGCAATTAAACCCAGAGACACATCGCAGCAGAGCCAGCAGGGCTGGGGATTGGGTGAGGCCGTGACCCTGAATTCCTGCCCATCACTTAGAAAAGGTTGGAGTTTTGTCCAGGACATTGCTTGCATTTCCTTATGGAACTTTGAGGTTGGAAAAGCCCCCCAGAGTCCATCCTGTCACTGCCCCATCCCCACCCTGTCCCCAGCCCTGAGTGCCACCCCCAGGTGCCACCTGCAGGGATGGGCACTGCAACCCTCCCTGGGCAGTGCCTGAGCCCCCTTCCCATGGGGCAATTCCTGCTGCCTCAAAGCCTTCCTGGAGCTTTTCCTTATTCCTGGCTGTGGCTTCCAATCTTCCTAAAGCTCCCCCAGATTTCTGGTTATGAGCACAGCGAGCTGGGCCTGGTGCTGCTGCCCCATCTCAGCACCTTTGGAAGCTGCAAAGGCTTTTTATGCCAGAATCCTGGAATCCCTGGGGCTGGAAAAGCCCTCCCAGCCCAAGCTGGGCCCATCCCCACCCTGTCCCCAGCCCTGAGTGCCACCTCCAGGTGCCACCTGCAGGGACGGGCACTGCAACCCTCCCTGGGCAGTGCCTGAGCCCCCTTCCCATGGGGAAATTCCTGCTGTGCCCACCCTGAGCTGCCCTGGCCCAGCCTGGGGCCGTTCCCTCTGCTCCTGTCCCTGTTCCCTGCAATCCCGGGGTGGCTGAGGCTGGAACTGCACCAAGCCCAGCCCTGAGCCAGCCCAGGGCTCTGAGCCCTTGCAGGGAAGGAGATCCAGCACTTCCCTGGCATCCTGCTCCTCAGAAACCTCCACCTGCAAGGAAATCCATGCACAGATGGTGCCAAGGCAGATCCTGGGCTGGGAGCTGAAATCCATTTATCACACACACACTGAAATATTTCACATTACAGCTTTTGATACAGGAGGAAACAAGAAATGTGTTCTCTCCCTCAGGAGAGGGGAAACAAAAGAAGTGTAATATTAATTTTAATATTATTTGTTGCCCACAACAGCTTGCAGAACACAGAGAGACCTCGGCGGGGTTGGAACACGCTGCTTTAGGAAGCTGCACCCAGGGTAGAGTTTATGAAAAATTAAAATTACACCACCAGGATTTTCTGATAAAAACCCCTTAAAGTTTCATCATAATCAACGGGAACATTTGTCATCTTTATAATGTTTTAGCTTACATTTTCCCAAGTTTTATCATCCTTAGGATTCCCTTGGGAAGGGCAGAGCAGTGACAGAGCGTTCAGCAGAGCTCCAGCTCGCAGCCAAATATTCCCATTAAACACAACCAAATACGATCCATTATTATACATGATAATAAAATATACTCCATACAACAGATATAAATAAAATTAAATATAATCCATGAGCAGCTTGCAAGCAGCAGAGTCAGGCAGAGCGGGGGGGGACAGCTCCATCCCCTGAGCTCCCCAGGACCCCTGCCCTTGCCAGCACCACCCACCTCCCAGCCTGTCAGAACCCAGCACATCCCTCTGAGCAGCCAGGACCCTGCTGGGGGCTCAGAGACCCTGGCACAGAGCCCAGAGTGCCCCTGTGGGGTTGATGGTGACCCATGGAGCAAGTTACCAACCTTAGATGAAGATCTGCAAGCCACAACAGTTCAGGTAGAATAATAGTGAAGTTATCACGGGGTGGAAAAGTAGATTTTGGGGTTTTTAGAATGGGGGTTCAGGGGGCAAGATGGAGGGATCTGGGCATGTCCAGCCTTTCTCCTTCTTCTTCTTGGCCTCCATCTCCTGCTGTGATGGTGGCACTTTGGGATTGGTTTAGAGTAGAAGCTCACTGTCTAACATAGGTGATAGGCATTGGGCAGTAATTGTAAATATTGTAGTTTTTAGTATAAAGACACAACACCGCCCTGGGGGCAGGCAGAGTGCCTGGAACTGTCCTGCTGGATGGACCTGGGTGGGACAGGAGAAAGAATTTTACAGGTGAGGAACAATGAACAACCTTGAGAGCGAGAACTGAAGAGCTCTGACTCCTTCAAGCACCGGGCTGGGAAAAGAGACTTTGTGACACATTTTGGGGTCACTGTGAGCAGTTAATGATCCTGACACCAGCCCGCCCAGGGATCCCAGCCTGGGGTCCCACCTCATCCAGTTCCAGGTGTCTCTGCCCTGCAGAAGGCACAGGAAGGTGGCACAGGAAAGCCATGGGAGCTGATGGGGGGAGGCTGTGATCCATGAGCACAACTGGTGTCAGCCTTTGCACTGCCCCAGCTGGGTTTGAAAATGTGAGACAGAGAAATGGCTCAGCCCCATTAATGCCCGTCAGCAGCACTGGGGGAAGGAAGGAAAATGACCCTGTTTAAAGGGTTTTCCATAGGCAGCGTCCTTAAAGCACTCATTAGCCTGCAGAAAACTGAAATCCAGGCTCCGGAGGGGCTGGGCGGAACCAGGAGGGGCAGCAGGGGCAGCCCCCCAGGCCAGGACAGCTCTGCTGCCCCTGCCCCAGCTGCAGGAAGGGCCAGGCTGGCACTGGGACAGGGGAGGTGTCCCTGCCAGGGCACAGGTGGCACTGCGTGGGGTTTAAGGTCCTTTCCCACCCAGAGCACCCATGATCCTGGGGTGATCCCTGCCAGCTCCGGGAGCCCCAGCCTTGGCAGCCCCTGGCACGAGCTCAGGGCTGGCTCTCCAGACACCTTCCTGTAGCCAGGATATTTTATGGAAAATCCTTTCCTTAGGGTTTTTCCTCCTGAGAAGCTGGGAGGCCTCAGGAACAAAATGCAAACAATGGTTATCTGCTGCTGTGGGATGCAACAGGTGCATCTGGGATTGGGCTCATGGGGTTGTTTCTAATTAATGGCCAATCACAGTCAGCTGGCTCGGACTCTCTGGTCAGTCACAAGATTTTATTGTCATTCCATTTTTCTACTCTTAGCTAGCCTACTGATGAAACCTTTTCTTCTATTCTTTTAGTATAGTTTTAATGTAATATATATAATAAAATAATAAAGCAGCCTTCTGAAACATGGAGTCAGATCCTCATCTCTTCCCCCATCCTGGGACCCCTGTGAGCACCACCAGACCTTTCCAGGAGGGAGGAGGTGAAAATCCCCAATTATTTTCCCTGCCTGGGTTGTTTTCCCTCCCTGTGGCAGGTTTTGAGGAGCAGCTCCGGGTTTGTCTGCCTGCAGAGTGACAGCTTGCTCTAGGAACAAGCAGAGGCTGTAAAAGCTCTGATTTGTCTTTTGGACACACACTTCCAGCAGGAGACTCTCTGGAAATATAAATCTTGAAGTCTGCACACTGCCCTGGCTGTATGGGTGTGCAGAAGGACAGAGCAGCCTTGCCCCACTTCACTTCCACTCTGATGACTGATGCCAGCTTTTATTCCCTTTAACACTCCAAGAAATCACCCGAGGAGTCACAAATAATAGGAAAACATCAGGCCCAGGAAGTTATCTCACTTATCCCATCTGAGAAATCCCTTCCCTGTGGGCACTGCTTCATCTGCCCCCCAGAAAATGGCCTTATAATGAGGCAGAAAAACCAAGTGGCTCTGGGCTTATCTGAAAGGGCATAATTGATAATGACAGGGTTCCTGTTCCAGCCCGAGCTGTCCTGGCTCAGGATGAATTTGTTGAGAGGGGAAGCAGGAGCTGGGACTCCCCCTGCTCTGTGCTGGCAGGGCAGCACAAAATCTCACGTGGAATGTGTCTGGAATTCCAGCACGAGCGCCAGCAGCAGGCAAGGGGCAGTAAAAGTGATTTATCCGTGCCCATGGAGGATGCAGTTTGACACGTACACCCACGAGCTGGGGAAGCTGCACTTGGAATAAATGGAAGTGAGAATAAATAAATAAATGGTGTTTTACAGGGGAAGCAAGTGGACAATGGGGAAGTACCTCAGGCTTTTAAAGCCTGCCTGCAGGAATATCACTTCACCTCCCACAGCTCTGATAGGCTTTTTATGCCAAATCAAGCAATGTTTTTGTCACCCTAGGAGAGTAATGATGAGAATGCCCAAGGGCTCTGTACCTGCCTGCCAGCGCCGTGTGTCACCCTGACACAGACCTCAGCCCTCTGCACTCTGCTGAAAATATCAGCTGGCACAGCTCCTGAAAAGCACAAAAAGCAGCTGGTTTACCCGAATCGTTCCAATTCCAGGCATTACTGGATCCCCACCAGTTCCCAAATTGTCACTGTCACTCCCCGTGCTGTCAGCTCACTTAAGAACCAAAGTCAATAAAGATGAAACTGCTTAAGGAGCAGGAGGGTTTTTTCCTTTGCTAATATGCTCTGCCTTCAGAGCAAACATCATTTTACAGCACCTTTAAATATTAACCCGTGTGCAGCGTTTGTTCCGTGCTGAGCACAGGCAGCAGAGACAATCCCCAGGAAAGGATGGGCTGGGGCTGCTTCCCCTGCCCCACCGTGGGCAACACGGAGCATCTATTGTGGGCAGAACTGGGCAAACTGGGCAAACTGGGCATGGCTCTGGGCTGGTGACAAGCTGGGGAGCAGGCACAGCTGGGATTTGGGGGGTTCCTCCAGGCCCATAAATGACCGGCAGCACTCCCTGCATCCAAGCTCCCCAGATCCGAGTGAAATCCTGCAGGAGCAGGGATCCCCCTCTCACCTTCCCACCTGGGCTCCCTCCTGCCCCCTCTGCCTCTTTCCTGGCCTTTGTATAGAAATGAGGTTAACGAGGGAGCCACCTGCAGCTGAACCCAGCTCTCCGGCAGAGGGGCTGAGCGGACCCTGCTGGTGCCAACTGTTTAAAATGGGGTTTGGAAAAAAGAATCAGTGACGTTCAATGAGCTCCACAGCAAACTGGGGTCTTCAGACCTGTCATTTTATATGAAATGTGTAAAAAAATAGATACAAAAGATGTGAGATGTTCTTTTGCAAAATGATTTACCTGTTTTCTCCTGGTCTCCTGTGTGTCAGATGAATCATTTTCTCCTGTAAGGATGTGCCCAGAGACAAAGGTGGGATGAGCTCTTAGAGTGGAATAAAAAAAATTGTATCAATAATTTAATATAAATAATAAATTTATCTATCAATTATTTAATATAAATATCAATTATTTAATATAAATAATAATTTTCAATATTAAAAATTAAATTTCCAATAAATAATCAATTTTGATATAAACAAATACAATTCTATATACAAAAATAGATAGAAATACAGATATGCACCGCCTTATCCCTACACTCATTGAATTAATGGATTAATTGGCGATGGCAGGGTGCAAACACTCGTTTGATTCCCTGGCCCACCCCACACACGCCCACAGCAGGAGGGGAGCATCCCCTGCGGGACAGAGCAAACCCAAATGGGACAGGAGAGTTTCCTGAGCAGCTCCCCCCAGCCTGACAGTGACTGACGGGACACCACTCAATAAAGATCCCACATTTTGTGTAAACCAAGGGCATTCATTAGGCTAAAAGGCATCATTCACTCCAGGTAATTTATATTGCACAGGTAATTTAGGTAATTACCTCAACAACCAGGTAATTTATATTACACAGCAAACTTGCCTCACTCCCCCCTCGCCCCATGGGTTTGCTGTTGTTATCCTTTGTTAAACGACACTGAACCTTCCCATAAAAGCTGGAATGGAGCCTTTGATGGGCTTTGTGTGTTCTCACATGGAAAACAGCTCCTGGGCAGGAGCTGCAAGCCTTGCACTGCTATTCTACTGGGTCTTATTATTTCCAGGAGAGGATTTATGGGATTGCTTGTAGCAGGTAAAAGCTGCTCTATGCAAACAGTCCCTGCAGCTTTCTGAGGAGGAATCTCCTCCTTTCCTAGGGTCAGCTGCTCCAGAGCCTGGGCAAGGGCAGCAGGCAGGGCCAGAGCTGGGACAGCCCCTCCTGCCATTGTCATTCCCAAATCCCAGTGAGCCATTCCCAAATCCCAGTGCTGCTTTGGACAGCCCCTCCTGCCATTCCCAAAATCCCACTGCTGCCTTGGCAGCCCCTCCTGCCATTCCCAAATCCCAGTGAGCCATTCCCAAATCTTGGTGCTGCCTTGGACTGCCCCTCCTGCCATTCCCAAATCTTGGTGTCCTTCCTGCCATTCCCAAATCCCATTGCTGCCCTGGACAGCCTCTCCTGCCATTCCCAAAATCTTGGTGCTGCTTTGGACAGCCTCTCCTGCCATTCCCAAATCCCAATGTGCCTTGGACTCCATGATCTTGGAAGTGTTTGCTCATCAATGTTCCTGATTTCTTCTGCAGCTGGAGTGTTTTGGTACCTATCAAATGTCCTTGCCTGGGAAAAGAAAGCCAAAAACCCCTCCCAGGGCTCCTTAACAAGCCCAAAAGATCTGGGAGAAGGGATGGGAAAGAGCCAAAGCTGAAATATAAAGGGGATTGCCTTGTTTTGAAGGAAGCCCTTCGATGGCACTGCGCTGGACCCAGCACATCCCTCTGGCTGCCCTGGGGGCTGCAGACCCCGGCAGGGGCTCAGAGCCCTCGGCACAGTCACAGACCCCTGTGCCTTGGATTTAGCCCATGGAAACCATTCCCTGCTTTGTGTGAGGAGTTACAAGCCACAGGGGTTTGAGTAGAATGACCGTGAATGTGTCACAGGGTGAAAAAGGAGAATTTTGGGTGTTTAGAATGGGGGTTCAGGAGGCAAAATGGAGGGATCTGGGCATGTCCTGTCCTTCTTCTCCTTCCTCTTGGCCTCCATCTTCTGCTGTGCTGGTGACACTTCTGGATTGGTTTAGAGCAGAGACAGAGTGTCTGACACAGGTGATAGGTATTGGAAAATTATTGTAAATAAAGTTCAGGCAGTTTTTAGTATAAAAAGATAACATCAGCCTGAGTGTGTGGAAAAAGTAGAATTTTGGAAAAGTAGAATTTTGGGGATTTAGAATGGGGGTTCAGGAGGCAAGATGGAGGAATCTGGGTATGTCCTGTCCTTCTCCTTCTTGCCCTCCGTCTTCTGCTGTGCTGGTGGCACTGCTGGATTGGTTTAGAGCAGAGACAGACTGTCTGACACAGGTGACAGGGGTTGGGAAATGATTGTAAATAAAGCACAGGTAGCTCTCAGTATAAAAAGCCAACGCCACCCCAAGGGCAGGGACTGTGCCACAACCCGGCCTGTTGGACAGATCTCAGCAGGTCAGAGAGAGAATGTGATGGATAAAAGAAAATAAACAGCCTTGGAAAGCAGAGCTGAGGAATCTCAGCTGCTTCTTCAGTTGTGGGGCTGGAAAAAAGAGACTTTGTCACACCTGGGGTCATCTCAACCACGGAGACCCCAGACCCCTGTGCTGGCTTTGAGGGGCCACAGAGGGGCCCCAGAGCCCCCTCCTGCCCCCTGTCACAGCAGCAGGGCTCAGGGCTGGACAGGGGCTGGCTTTGGGTGCCCGTTCCACCCAACCCTGCCAGGGCTGCCCTCCCACAGGAGCTGGGTGCGAGCACAGGGCAGGGGAAGGCTCTGCCCCAGCCCAGGGCACATTTGGGACACAGAGTTTGTGACCTGCAGCCCAAAAGGAAAGTTCAGAACGAACCTGTCCCTCGTGCCAAGCTGCCGGTTTGTGTCTGATGGATGCTGAGGGACTCGGCCCTGCTCCCTGACAGCTTCCAGATTAAACTTGGGGCTGCTTAGGAGGCTGTCAGTCAATAAATCCATGTGTTTTAGAGGGCCAAGGCTGTTTCTCCTGCCTGTTAGACAGGATGGATGGTTTGGTCTGTGGGAACCTGGAAGCACCAACCACCTTGGCTTTCCCTGCTTCTGGCTCGTGTTTCTGTGGCTACTGAGGGAGATTTTGTGCTTTACAAAGATCTCAGGAGCTGTTATTTGCTTGGGCTGAAATAACTCTGATTCCTGCCTGCACCACTGCTGCGAGCAGGGCAGGAATTCCCAGGGGAGTCCCCCCTTACCTGTGCTGCCCAAAGCCTATCAGGAATAACCAGTTTGAAGGCAAACCGTTCATTTTCCCTGCCAGGCTGCTGGCACACCTCTCCCTCCCCCAGAATTCACCCAGCAGCTCATCCCAAGCCACCTTTGGGGCTCCAACAACACCCCTGAGTTGTGCTCCTGTCATAAAGCCATTAGTTCGCTTTCTGATATCCACAGAGTCCTCATCGTTCTCTCCTGTGATGGTGCTCACAGGGGTTTTGGAGTGGGGAAGAGATGAGATCTGACTCCATGTTTCAGAAGGCTGGTTTATTATTTTATGATATATATTACATTAAAACTATACTAAAAGAATAGGAGAAAGGATTTCATCAGAAAGCTAGCTAGGAATAGAAAAAGAAAGAATGATAACAAAGGTTTGTGTCTGGGACAGAGAGTCTGAGCCAGCTGACTGTGATTGGCCATTAATTAGAAACAACCCCATGAGCCCAATCCCAGATGCACCTGTTGCATCCCACAGCAGCAGATAACCATTGTTTGCATTTTGTTCCTGAGGCTTCTCAGGAGGAAAAATCCCAAGGAAAGGATTTTCCATAAAAGATGTCTGTGACACTCTCCCCTTTGTCGGAGTCACCTTAGATTTACAATAGGAGGTGTCACTGGAGGTGGCACTTGGGGACATCTGGAACCAAAGCCTGGAGGGTTTTTCCAGCCAGTGGGATTCTGTGACTCCCTCAGATCCGAATCCTCTCCTGGGCTGCAGCTTCCCTGGCTTTCCTCGGTCTGCCCAGTTCTGGTTCCAGCAGATTTAATGAAGACATTCTGGGAATGAGGCCTGAGACAAGTGACAAGCAAAGTGCCCAGCCTGGGCTGAATAAAAGCCCTAATGAGGCCATCTGGGGGTTCCACGTGTCAGCTTCAGGGCCCTTCCCAAGGATTGTCTCATCAGGCACCTCCATGGAGATTTGGGAAATTGTCCCCACCCAGGCTGAGACACCTGTGATGGGCAGTGACCTGTGGTGCCAGTGTGAGTGAATCCATGGAATAAAGCAGAGCCTCTGCAGGAGGCAGCCACAATTCCCAGGTTCTTCTGACAGCAGCAGAGGGGCATGAGGGGAATGTCCCCATTCCCAGCAATGCAAGAGCTCCGTGACATCCTTGACAGCTCTGATGGCGTTACAGAGCAGCTCTGACTGCTGGATCCATCCCTCAGCTCACAGCCCAGCTCTGAGGCTCTGCAATGGGATCATGGGGCCATAATTCCCTGGAAGTCGCAGGGAAATTCAGGCTGTGAGACAATTATGTCATAGTTGATAAGGCTAATTGACATTTCAGGGCAGGACTTAACTGAGACTGAGGTTAAAGCTTTAGGAAGTGATAGAAACTCTTTAAAATGTGGTTTAGAAAAAAGAATCAGTGATATTCAATAAGCTCCAGAGCAAACTGGGGTGTTTAGACCTGTTATTTTATATGAAATATATAAAAAATAGATACAGAAAACATGAGATGTTCTTTTGCAAAATGATTTACCTGTTTTCTCCTGGTCTCCTGTGTGTCAGATGAATCATTTTCTGACTGTGAGGATGTGCCCAGAGACAAGGGTGGGATGAGCTCTTGTAAGGGACTTGGAGTCAAATAAAAAATAAATTATATCAATTTCAATATAAATAAAGCAGTTCTATATACTCAAATAGATGGAAATATAAATATGTATTGCTTTATGTCTACCTTCATTCAGTGAAATTCTCCTTTTCTGATCTCTCAGCTCTTACAGGCAAAGTGCCTTTGAATTTGGGACCTTCCACCATCCCAGGGTGCCCCAAGCCTCATCCAGCCTGGCCTTGGGCACTTCAGGGACCCAGGGCCTGCCCACCCTCCCCAGGCACAATCCCCAATTCCCAAAATCCCACCCATCCCTGGTCCCTGGATGCCCCGGGAAGAGCAGCTGCAGCAAAGACTGACCACGTGCTGCTGACATGGACCATAAATTCCACGTTAATCCAATGAAAGGTGTTTCACATTGGCTGTTATAATGCAGTAACACTGGGTGTAATTTTCCCGTTTAAAATCCCATTCAAATCCTGTTTGTCTGACCTTTTTGTAGGAAACACAGAGCCAGGGGAAGGCTCCTGGCTGGGCACACTGAGGTTTCCCCAGGAGCACTGTGAAAAATGTCAATCACTTGTTTTTAAAATTCTAATAATTTAGTAGTAATAAAATTGTTATAAAAATAGTAATACAATTAGAGGAAAAATAATTTGGACAATTCAAATTAGGACAATATGAGACAATAGAAACAAAGAGTTCTGGATGGTCCGGGTACCTTTTCTGGGCAGCATGAGCCCGAAAAATGACCCACGTTAACAGAGGATTAACCCTTAAAAACAACAGTCTGTTGCATATTCATACACTTCATACATGATGCATAAATTCCATTCAAACACAGGAATCTGGCTGGTCAGTGTCAGCTTCTTCCGAGTCCTAAAAGCGACCTTCGAGGCAGGAAGAAGTTCATTTGTTCTGATAATGGAACAATAAATTCTCTTTGTCTGAAAGATTCAGGTGTCCTGTGGCTGCTGTCTCACTGCGAGTCCTTTCTTTAAAAAAAGCATCCTACACAGCATCGTTTCTATTTTAACATTTTGTTACAACCTAAAACTGTATTGAACACGCTACTTAAGAGAATTAATACAGCATCACTGTCTAACATAACACGTATAATATTCATTTTAATATCTGCGAAAAGCCAATCATGAAACACGCATTTTTCACAAGCGCCTCTCAGCTGGGCTGCCTCACCCGGCAGCTCCACAGCAACCTCTGCATTCCCTGCAGCCTCCACAGGTCCCAGCGCGCAGATCCTCAGCAGGCCTGAAACCCGGAGGGGTGAACCTGCTGGTTTGGGGCCTCAGGAGGGAAATGCCCACGGGCCGCCCTCCTGTGCCAGGGCTGGAGACAAACCCAGGGGTTTCCTTCACCCAGCTGGGGAACAGTGCAGGGTGGGGAGAGGAACGCCTCCCTTTTTGCCTGGGACGGGTTTTGTCACCCTGCAAGAAGTGAAGGCACCTCAAAGAGCATCGTGGTAGGTGAAGAAGAACATGGTGTGGGTCAACATTCCTTTAAAATCCTAAAAAATCAAAAATCCAGAGTTCTGAGGAGCCCTGAGGACAGCAGCAGCTGAGGAGAGAAAGATCTGGGTTTATCTGATGTGAATTTTGGGAGCTGCAGGAGTCAGGCAGCACCACAAAAAGGGATGAAGGGTTGCACCCCAGCCCTGGAATGAAATGTTCATGAAGGGATTTCCATTTCCACAGCTCCCCTCCATTTCCCTGTTACCTGGTGCCTTTGTTCCGCTCTGCGGGGCCTTCCCAGCTCATCCCCAGCTCCTGGGCTGGCCTTTGATGTGGGGCTCCAGCAGCTGCCAGGATCTTCAAAAGGAAATAAATTCTGCTGTGTGAAAGGCACTGGAGCTCCAGCCACGCTGGGATCCCCTGAATGCTCCGGAGGAGGATTTATCTGCAGATGGAAATCACCATCCAGGGCTTTGTGTCCCTCTTGTCCTGCTGCCCGAGGGGATGGCTCCTCCGGGCTCACCTCTGACACCCACGCAGATCTCACACAGGGGACTGGGCCAGAACATTGCTGACAACGGGTGTGAATGGGAATTCAACCCAAACATTCACCCCGGGGGCTCAGGGATGCTCCAGGGTTCCACCAGCTTCCAGTCGGGCTGGGAGCGGAACCCGGAGCAGAACCAGGAGCAGTCGGGAGGTGAGAGCAGAGCAAGAACCTGGAGCAGAACCAGGAGCAGAACCGGGAGCAGAACCAGGCGCTGGGAGCAGAACCGGGAGCAGAACCAGCCCAGTCCAGTCTGGGGCTCTGCCATCCCCAAGGCCCCTCCTGCTCCCTCCTCCCTGAGCTCAGAGGGCTGGGCAGAGCCGGGCTGTGCTGGGCAGAGCTGGGCTGGGCAGAGCTGGGATTAAGGCCCAGTTTAGCTGGGGTTGTGCTTTGTAGCCTGACAAAGAGCAGCACAGGGCTGGTTTGTGAGGAGAATAAACAGGGATTGGAAGTGCTCTCCTAACATTGGAACTCTCCTGAATAAAAGGGGAAAAGCAAATGATTGTTGTTTGCTCTGTAAGCAGCTTGAGCTCTGTTCTCTTCCAGGGAAACCAATTAGGTTTTTCACCTACTTAAAGAAGGGACTGGGGGAGTGTATGACCACAAAAATCCCCATTCCTGGCTGTCCTTCTGCTCCTGCAGGTCCCTTTGCCAGGAGAACCCACACCGGGAATTTCCTAAAGAGACTATTCCCAGATTCCCCTCCAGTTGCCTTCTCCAAGCTCCATCCTCCTCCTCCGGGACAGGAGGCCACCCCAGCCAGGCTCTGCTCCATGAAATGTTCCATGAGGTGCTCAGGGTGTAACTGGTGGTGACCACGAGCAGGTTAATGCTCACCTTAATGTCAGGGCAGTAATTAGTGGCATCAGGAGCAGGTTAATGCTCACAGTTCATGGGTAATTAGTGTGTAATTAGTGGCATCAGGAGCAGGTTAATGCGCAGCAGCCTCCTGGTGACAGATAGAGCGGGTTGGTGGCTCCTGTCACCCGTGCCATTGTCCCTCCCCACAAACCAGTCCCACTCCTCCCAGTCCCAGCCTCTGCCTGCTCTGACATTTCTCTTTCAGCTCCTGCTCGTGTTATTTATTCCATCTGATATTCTCAAATCCAGCCGTGGATCTTCAAAAGAAACCCTTGATCAAAGTGCAGCTCCACCTGGGCCTGGTTCTGGCCAGGTTCAGCCCTGACTTCCCTCCCTGATGGGAATGTGATCATGGAATATTTCACTCTCAGGCTCTGAAGGAAATGCTGCTGATTGATAATTTCCCATTTCATTCCCATTCCCTCTCATCTCCTTGGACTAAAGTGAAACAATCTTCTTTTTTTAGAGAGCCTGCTTTGATGTTGCTGGGAACGTTGGACTCAGCTAATTCAGAAAGATTTCGTATTTATTTTTTAACATTTATTTTAATATTTATTTTTGCTGTTATTATCCCTGGCTGGGGGATAACAACCTGCACTGGCAGCTCTGGAATAATGGGGATGGTGATTCCATGCCAGCAAGGGAGCAAGTCTGGGACATTTTGGGAGGATGGGAAGAAGTGGGGGAAAAAAAATCCTTTGCAGCTTCCAAAGGTGCTGAGATGGGGCAGCAGCACCAGGCCCAGCTCGCTGTGCTCATAACCAGAAACCTGGAGGAGCTTTAGGAAGATTGGAAGCCACAGCCAGGAATAAGGAAAAGCTCCAGGAAGGCTTTGAGGCAGCAGGAATTGCCCCATGGAAAGGGGGCTCAGGCACTGCCCAGGGAGGGTTGCAGTGCCCATCCCTGCAGGTGGCACCTGGAGGTGGCACTCAGGGCTGGGGACAGGGTGGGGCTTTTCCAGCCCCAGGGATTCAGGGATTCGGTGACTCTGGCTCCTGGGACCAGGGTCAGTGTTTGCAGTGCCTTGGAGGAGAGCTGGGTGACCCTGCTCAGTTTGAGCCTTTGCAGAAGCAAATCTCCTTTTCTGGGGCAGTTTGGCTGTTTAGGGCTGAACACACATGAAATAAGTGCAGGTTTGGAGCCTGTAGAGATCACCAACTAAAACAACCACGCGAGGGAAAAGCAGAACGCCAAGTGCTCTCCACGTGGGGATTTACACTCCACGTGCTCCCTGATTACAGCACAATCACTGCAGACTCGGGAGGATAAACCCACCATGGCAGCACTTCAGGGAAGGCACAGAGCCCCTGGGGGAGCCCAGAGCCCTGCAGGCACCTTTCCCTGCTGCCACAGCCCAGACCCCACAGCCCGGACCCCAAACCAGCCCTGGAGCTCAGAGACAGCAGCAGTGGCACAGGGGGAAGCTCACCTGGCACTGCTGGGCCGTTTCACCTGCTGTCCTTCACAATGGAGAAGAAATTACATCTGCCAGCTTTCCCCATCCTGGACCTTGGCAAAGTGCTCAGAGATTGGGAAAGTGCTCAGAGACAGATCCCAGCTGGATTTTCCTGCAGAATGTTAGGAAAATTAATGCACAAACACCAGAGGTTTGTGACCAAACAGGAGACAGAGGAGTCCCTTTCTGCCTTTATTCCAATAAAGGGAGAGGCCATGGGGCATCCCCTGGGGTCTCTCCAATATTTGGAGGACACAGCCTCCTTTTTATCCCAATTCCCAGCCACATTTCCCTTCTCTCTTTCCCCATTTCTGAGGCACTTGAGAGGTTCAGACTCCCAAAACACCTGATACCAGAGATTCCCCTCTAATGTACAACCCTCCCTCTTAATTCTTAATTCTTACAGAATTTAGAGGTTTTTCTTCCCCATTGTTTCTTTCATCTTTCAATATCCAATTTCATTTATCAGCAAACCCAAAGTTTATTTGTAAAAAGCAAATATCTTTTTTCCATTCAGCGATCAGTGGAATCCTTCCCATTGTTTCTTTTCTCTCCCAGAGCTGGTTTTGTCCACCAGCAGACCCACACACAGCTGGTTTGGAAAGACAAATCCTCCCAAATCCGCCATTCCTCCCAAGAGTGTGCCAGAAAAGGGATGCAGCAGGCAGGCAGGACGTGGTGCTGAAGCTTCTCCTGTGGCAGGCACTGCCTGAGAGCAGAGCCCAGCTGAGGAGGGCTCGGCAGAGGAATTCTGCCCGGGGTGCTCCTGCCTGCCCTTCTGTGATGGTGCTCACAGGGTCCCAGGGTGAGGGGAGAGATGAGGATCTGACTCCATGGTTCAGAAGGCTGATTTATTATTTTATGATATATATTACATTAAAACTATACTAAAAGAATAGGAGAAAAGAATTTCATCAGAAGGCTGGCTAAGAATAGAAAAGAATGATAACAAAGGAGCTGTCCCAGACTCTCTGTCCAAGCCAGCTGACTGTGATTGGCCATTAATTAGAAACAACCCCATGAGCCCAATCCCAGATGCACCTGTTGCATCCCACAGCAGCAGATAACCATTGTTTGCATTTTGTTCCTGAGGCCTCCCAGCTTCTCAGGAGGACAAATCCTAAGGAAAGGATTTTCCATAAAATGTGTCTGTGACGCCCTTCCCCTGTGCCCCAGCATGGACCAGAGCCTGTCTGCCTGTGCCACCTGGGAGAGGGCACTGCCACCACCCCACATCACAGGAGGGGCCAATAACACAATCCTGGTACGTTTCTGAACCGCTGGGAGAGGAGTTTCTGCTCCAGGGGTCAGGAGTTTTCCAGTCAGAATAGCCGCTGATAACAAGGAGGAAATTGGAATAAGCCAATACATCTCATGCTGCCACAGAGCCCCTCACTGAGCTGCCCGCATTTCCATCTGCTCAATGTGATGGATTTATTTCCTGAGCTTTGGGGGCACTGAGAATTTGTATTGAGGTTGTATTTGGAGTCATTAATACAGCCCAGTGACAGCCTAATGGAAATCGGTGTGAGCAGAACAGGAGACCATGGATGCACCCAAGGGCTGGGGCTGGGAGGGACCTCAGAGCCCTGGGCTGGTGGCAAGGAGGAGCAGGTTTGTTCCAGCTCTGAGGAACAAACCCTCCTCTGGCCCTGAGTTCCTGCTCTGAGCCTGCCCAGCTCCCACAGTGGGGATAAAACAGATAAAACAACCACGGGAGGAAAGAGCAGCCACCAAGTGTGCTCCAAGTGGGGATTTACACTCAGCTCAAACCTCACCTCAGCTCAGCACTTACCCTGAGCTCAGACTCAGCCTGGGCAGGCACCAAAGGGGCTCTGGAAGCAGGAGGGATGGGAACGGAAAATGCAGCATTTATCCCTTCTGCCTGCTGCGTGGAGGAACCCAGAAAATTTACAGACAACACAGATTAATCCTGGAAATGTTAAAGTTCAAGTCATTCCTCCTGTTCTTCTGGTGAGGCTCACAAAGAGCTGAGATCCTGCCCAGGGCACCCATAGCCCTCCTCCCCCTGCAGCACATCACAGGGGAAAGGCGGGGATCACAAACCCTGCTCAGACACCTGAGCGCCTGTGGCCGTGTTCTCAGGGTCCCAGGGTGAGAGGAGGGATGAGGATCTGACTCCATGGTTCACAAGGCTGGTTTATTATTTTATGATGTATATTACATTAAAACTATACTAAAGGAATGGAAGAAAGGATTTCATCAGAAGGCTGGCTAGGAATAGAAAAATGGAATGATAGTAAAATCTTGTGACTGACCAGACAGTCCAGACAACTGGGCTGTGATTGGCCATTAATTAGAAACAACCCCATGAGCCCAATCCCAGATGCACCTGTTGCATCCCACAGCAGCAGATAACCATTGTTTGCATTTTGTTCATGAGGCCTCCCAGCTTCTCAGGAGGACAAATCCTAAGGAAAGGATTTTCCATAAAATGTGTCTGTGACGCCCTTCCCCTGTGCCCCAGCATGGACCAGAGCCTGTCTGCCTGTGCCACCTGGGAGAGGGCACTGCCACCACCCCGCATCCCAGGAGGGGCTGATAACACAATCCTGGTACGTTTCTGAACTGCTGGGAGAGGAGTTTCTGCTCCAGGAGTCAGGAGTTTTCCAGTCAGAATAGCCTCTGATAACATGGAGGAAATTGGAATAAGCCAATACATCTCATGCTGCCACAGAGCCCCTCACTGAGCTGCCCGCATTTCCATCTGCTCAATGTGATGGATTTATTTCCTGAGCTTTGGGGGCACTGAGAATTTGTATTGAGGTTTTATTTGGAGTCATTAATACAGCCCAGTGACAGCCTAATGGAAATCGGTGTGAGCAGAACAGGAGACCATGGATGCACCCAAGGGCTGGGGCTGGGAGGGACCTCAGAGCCCCGGGCTGGTGGCAAGGAGGAGCAGGTTTGTTCCAGCTCTGAGGAACAAACCCTCCTCTGGCCCTGAGTTCCTGCTCTGAGCCTGCCCAGCTCCCACAGTGGGGATAAAACAGATAAAACAACCACGGGAGGAAAGAGCAGCCACCAAGTGTGCTCCAAGTGGGGATTTACACTCAGCTCAAACCTCACCTCAGCTCAGCACTTACCCTGAGCTCAAACGCGGCCTGGGCAGGCACAAAAGGGGCTCTGGAAGCAGGAGGGATGGGAACGGAAAATGCAGCATTTATCCCTTCTGCCTGCTGTGTGGAGGAACCCAGAAAATTTACAGACAACACAGATTAATCCCGGAAACGTTAAAGTTCAAGTCATTCCTCCTGTTCTTCTGGTGAGGCTCACAAAGAGCTGAGATCCTGCCCAGGGCACCCATAGCCCTCGTCCCCCTGCAGCACACCCAGCTCCTGCTGCAGCACATCACAGGGGAAAGGCAGGGATCACAAACCCTGCTCAGACACCTGAGCGCCTGTGGCCGTGTTCTCAGGGGTCCCAGGGTGAGGGGAGAGATGAGGATCTGACTCCATGCTTCAGAAGGCTGATTTATTATTTTATGGTATATATTACATTAAAACTATACTAAAAGAATAGAAGAAAGGATTTCATCAGAAGGCTGGCTAAGAATAGAAAAATGGAATGATAATAAAATCTTGTGACTGACCAGACAGTCCAGACAGCTGGGCTGTGATTGGCCATTAATTAGAAACAACCCCATGAGCCCAATCCCAGATGCACCTGTTGCATCCCACAGCAGCAGATAACCATTGTTTGCATTTTGTTCCTGAGGCCTCCCAGCTTCTCAGAAGGAAAAACCCTGAGGAAAGGATTTTCCATAAAAGATGTGTGTGACAAGCACTGGCTCAGGCAGCAGCTCTGGAACGCGGAATTCGGCCCCAGGCTGGGCTGGGAGTCCCTCCCAGCACCCTGCAGCCTCCTCAGTGTCTGGTGAGGAGCACGGTGGGCGCTGCTGGATTCCAGCCCTGGGCTGGAGTGAGCAGCACAGCTGGAATTTGGTTACAGAGGGAAGGGAAAGCCGACCACGATCGAGATGTACTGCAACTTTAATTCCAGGTTTGGAGAAATAAATTTGAGCTAATTTGCTAAACACCATTTAATGGCTTGGGAAATTAGTTTTCCTGAATTAAGACATTATTGAATCCTGGTGTTTATGAGTTTGGGAACCTGGCAGAGCACAGAGCTCAGTGCCTGAGCTTTCTGCTCCCCTTGTACTGAAATACACAGTGCTGTGGAGGGCTGTGCGTGAGCCAGGCCGGGCACCAGCACTGCCCAGGAGTGGGCTGGGGGCTGCAGGGTGGGACTGGAGCTGCCCCCACTGAGGGCAGGGCTCAGGCACCAGCCCGGGGGGATGCTGGGGGCTCCTCTGTGGAGGCAAAACCACCGGGCTGCTCCTGATGGAGCCAGGATCCCGGCCTGGGTCAGCCTGGAGGGGAACCCAGGGCTCCAGCAGGGCCACCCCAGGGCACAGCAGCGTGTCCCTGTGGGCCTGGAATGTCCCGGGAGGAGACCCCAGCCCTCTGTGGGCTCTGCTCAGGGCTGGCACTGCCTCCTGTGCCCGGGGAGATGCAGGGACCCTGGAATGTCCCCAGGAGGAGACCCCAGCCCTCTGTGGGCTCTGCTCAGGGCTGGCAGTGCCTCCTGTGCCCAGGGAGCTGCAGGGACCCTGGGCAGGGGTCCCCTGGGAGGAGACCCCTGCCCCAGGGCTCTCCTCCAGCTCTGTCAAAATGCCCAGGGGCAGCAGTTCTGCCTCCTGGGCAGGGGAATTGCTGGGATCAGTCCCTGCCCCAGCACCTCCCAATCAAAGCTGTCCAAAATAACAGAGGTGGCAGCCATGGCTGTCCTGGGCACAGTCAGGGCTGTCCTGGCACAGCCAGGGCTCTGCTGGGCACAGCTGCTCCCAGCAGGGTGAAAATCCCAAACTCCCAGGGAGAAGGAGCAGCTGGGAGCCCCAGGCAGAGCTGGGGGTGGCCCAGCAGCCGTGGGGGCTCCAGGGCAGCAGGAGCAGTGCTGGGCCCCCCTGCTCCTGACCCTGAGAGATGCCAGGAGATCCCCAGAGTTTCAGCAGGAACTCCAGGCCTCTCAGCCCCCCTCTCAGAGATGCAGGGCAGGAGCAGCCAGGATCTGCTGTGGTTTCAGTTTGTGCCCTTTGCTGTCCGAACTCCCTGGTGAGGGAAGGGCTGGATTCCCTGAGGGCAGGCCGAGGTCAGGACAAGCAGAGTCAGAGCATTCAGAGGGGCCAGAGCAGCCCTGGGAGGATGGAGCTGCGGGAGCCCAGCCTGCCAGAGACACTGGCACAAATCCTGGGGGATTCCTTGTAGGGATGGTCTGGAATCACTTCCAGGCTCCTTTGATCCCTCCGTGGCACCGCTGGCTGCAAATGCCAAGGGCTGCATCCGACCTGGTGCAGAACCTTTGTCCCAACCTAAATCTGTATTCTGTAAATCAGAGTGGCCTCACTTGGAGAATGCACTGAGAGTTCCCCACTGCCTCAGCAGAGCTGGGCAGGTGTCACAGACAACTTTTATGGGAAATCCTTTCCTTAGGACTTTTATGTCCTGAGAAGCTGGGAGGCCTCAGGAACAAAATGCAAACAATGGTTATCTGCTGCTGTGGGATGCAACAGGTGCAGCTGGGGTTGGGCTCATGGGGTTGTTCCTAATTAATGGCCAATCACAGTCAGATGGCTTGGACAGAGAGCCGAGCCACAAACCTTGTTATCATTCTTTGCTGTTCTATTCTTAGCCAGCCTTCTGATGAAATCCTTCCTTCTATTCTTTTAGTATAGTTTCAATGTAATGTATGTCATAAAATAACAAACCAGCCTTCTGAACCATGGAGCCAGATCCTCGTCTCTTCCCTCATCCTGGGACCTCTGTGAACACCGGCACAGGCAGGCAGAATGTTGCCATGATCAGTCAGGAGGTGAAAAACCAAAACCTGGGCGAGCTCTATTCAAGAGGAAATGAACCAGAGGGGATCCTGTAGGGATTGATGGAATTACACAGAGAAGAGCAAGAGGCATCAAACCTGGTACTTGATATCTCTTGCTGGGTATAAAACACCAACTTTTAACCCAGAACTAATTTTCCTTCTGACTTACTTTGCTCACGGAGGACCCAGCCTTGCAGGGAGTGGAGCAGCAGCCTGCAGGGGGATACCCCTGGGAAAGGAGCTGCCAGACCCTCCCGGGAGCCCATGGGCACGGAGCCTCCTGCCGCAGCCTCTCCCGTGCTGGGGAGGTGCCTGGGCTGCCCCGAGGATGCTCTGGGCAGGGCACCAGGGGCCGCACAAGGAAATGCCATCAAACAGCCTCTGCTGCAGCTCCAGAGGGTCCCTCCGCCTGGGCTGGCTTAAGGAAACACACCCAGGTTCAGTGCCACACTCCAATTCCATGAGCAACTCATTGGCTTTGCCAGGAATAGTCCCAGCTCAGCGGCTTTTCCTCAGCACAGCTGAGGGGACGATCACAGGAGATCATCACAGTATGTACGGGTCAGGGCGCTGGAGGTTTGCCAGGAAGAGCTTGGCTGGGCTGCTGTGACCCAGCGGGTTTAGGAGCTCCGCGTTCAGGGGAGTCCCAGGAGCATCGCAGGGTGGGAAGGATGAACCAAAAGTTTCTGCTTTGAGCAGATTTTAGCTGAGAGGCGTCAGCAGCATCTGCCACACCTTCCCCACCCAGAAAACTGCAGCTCATTCCTGGGACACCCCCAGGGATGGGCACTGCAAACCTCCCTGGGCAGCCCCTGCCAAGGCCTGGGCACCCTGATTAAAAAAACAAAACAAAACAAAACAAAAAAAACACCACACATTAAAAAAACCCACAAAAAAACCACCAAAAAACAAATAAACAAAAAACAACAACAAAAAAAAACCCAAAAAAACAAACCAAAAAACAAACAACAAAAAATAAAATACAATAAAAAAAAAAAGCCAACAACCACAAAAAAAAAAGAACAAAAAAACTAACAAAAAAACCCCAAACAAACAAATTTTAAAAAACCAAAACACTGATGCTTTGAGCAGGCTGCCCCAGAGCAGAGGCTGGGCAGAGTTCCAGAATAAAGCAGGGATTTATTCAAAGCATCTCCTCCATGGATCCACCTTGGGCAGCACCAGAGCCCAGCCAGGGCTGCACCCAAGATGAACCCAAATGGCCCCAAAATGCACGATGGGCACGGGCTCTGTCCCTGGGATCAGCTCTGCTCCATTGGCACCTTGCAGTTCATTGTCCCATCCCAGCTTTAGCCCCTGCAGTCCCACCCTGCTTGTTTTTCTCTCTGCAGCCCACGGGGTTTGTGCTCCTGGGCTGAGATTTGGGTCATTTGTCCTTGGTGCCCAGCTGGAGCAGGAATTGTTTTGTCTCCCTGCTCTGGGCACAGAGCTCAGCATCCCTGATGTGAACACAGACCCACACACTAAAGCAGCTCAGAATGGGAAACACAGAAAAGCTGAACCTGAGGCATCAACTCTTTCCTTGGGAAATCCCTGCTGAGTTCAGGAAGGGGGAACATCCCCAGGACACCTGGCAGGATGCTGCCACACTCCTTTATCCACTCTTTGGAAAATGATTCCCTCTCAGCCAAAAGAATGTGAAATCCAGATCAGTGCCCATGCCCCAGAATGCCAGTGCAGGGATCAGAATGAGCCAACCATCATTAAATTACATTCTGTTTATTCCATTTTGCTTATGATGTCGTTTTTCTCCCCATTCCAGCCACGGGATAAATGATTCCATGGTGCAGCCCCGCTCTGAAGGCCTGCCTGCGAGGATGGGATGTTTGTGTTAATCAGCCCCGTGCCTGCCTGCCATCCCCAGCCCTGCTCATTCGTCTCCTGGTGCCACTCCTGATTGCCCACTTTGGGCACAGATTGCTGCAATCAGGGGGCAGGAGCAGCTCCCTGCACAGGGGCCTTGGATCAATCTCCTGATCACAGCCACCATCCATTTCCTGGATTAATGCCTGTAATTTTGCACTTTGGGCATTCATTAACTAATTAATGCCACTGATTGCCAGGAGGGGCAGGTAGAGCTCTGAATCAACACGCAGAAGCGGCATGGAAAGAGTAAATGAAGAGCAGAACTGGGGCTGCTGGAGACACAAACTGAGGGGGTTTGGTGGCTCCTAACTCAGCACCCCTGAAAATAAACCCTGCTCAGGCTCAGAGCTCCCCCAGACCCTGCTTGGAACTGCAGCGTTCACCTGCTGCTCTGCCCAATTTGTTCTTGATTCCTTCATGGTTTGCACCCACCTTGAGCAGATCGTCCCTGGGGAGCCTCAGCTCAGAGCCAGGCTGGGTTTGGGGTCCCACAGCCAAACCCAAACCCCCGTGCTGCTCCAGGGCTGCTCCTCCCTGAGCGCTCCCAGCACAGCTCCAGGGATGCTGAGGCTGGAATGCAGGGCTGGGGAGTTCCAGGCAGTGCCCAGGTACCACCAGGCCCAGCACCTGGAGCGGCTCTCTCAGCTGGGGGGTTTGGTCACCTCTGTGCCCCACAGCACAGCCCCAGGAACACAGAATTATTTAGCTTGGAAAGGACCTCAAGGTGTTTGAGTGCTGCCAGCACTGCCCAGGCCGCACTGCCCAGTGTCCCCAAGTGCCACCCCCACAGGGCTGCTGAGCCCCCGGGATGGCTCTGCCCCAGCTCCATGGATGAGCTCCCTGAGATGCCTCAGGTTGGGCTTTTCTGTGTTTCACATTCTGTGCTGCTTTAGTGTGTGGGTCTGAGCTTCACATCAGGGGATGCTGAGCTCTGTGCACAGAGCAGGGAGACAAAACAATTCCTGCTCCAGCTGGGCACCAAGGACAAATGACCCAAATCTCAGCCCAGGAGCACAAACCCCGTGGGCTGCAGAGAGAAAAACAAGCAGGGTGGGACTGCAGGGGCTAAAGCTGGGATGGGACAATGAACTGCAAGGTGCAAATGGAGCAGAGCTGATCCCAGGGACAGACCCCGTGCCCATCGTGCATTTTGGGGCCATTTGGGTTCATCTTGGGTGCAGCCCTGGCTGGGCTCTGGTGCTGCCCAAGGTGGATCCATGGAGGAGATCCTTTGAATCAATCCCTGCTTTATTCTGGGACTCTGCCCAGCCTCTGCTCTGGGGCAGCCTGCACAAGGCATCACCAGCGCATTGTCCACGAGGACAGGAGGGCAAGGATGGCACAATTGTCATTAGCTGAGAGCAATCAATTGTGGGATCAATTAAGCAATCTGCTGAGCTGTGGGAGCACAGACCCTGCTGATGCCCTTTACTGGTCCCGGATAACCTGGATTGTTGCCAGGCTCCTACTGACCCTTCAGACAGGCACTGTGCTGAGCTCCGAGATGGGGAGGGGCATTACAGCTATTTCCCATTTGCTTACTTACAGTAATACAACATAGCATAGTATAAAATTATATAAAATCATATTACAATTGAATAGAAATAATGCAAAATTATAGACAATCTATCAATATATTAATTATATATTATTATAATTATTATATTAAGTATTATTAATTATTAATTAATCCATAGTTATATAGCATAATAGAATAATGTTAAAATAGAAATAATACAAAATTATATACAATCTATCAATATATAAATTATTCTATATTATTATAATTATTACATTAAGTATTATTAATTATTAATTGATCCATAGTTATATAGCATAATAGATTAATGTTAAAATAAAATATAATACAAAATTATATACAATCTATCAATAGATTAATTATTATGTATTATTATAATTATTATATTAGTAATTATTAATTATTAATTAATCCATAGTTATATAGCATAATAGATTAATGTTAAAATAAAATAGAAATAATACAAAATTACATACAATTTATCAATAGATTAATTATTATATATTATTATAATTACTATATTATTAATTATTAATTTTTAATAATCAATCCATAGTTATATAACAGAATAGATTAATGTTAAAATAAAATAGAAATAATACAAAAACATAAAATAAAATACAATAAATTCCATATTTAATTTATAAGCGGTGCCCAGAGAAGCTGTGGCTCCCTTTGGATCCCAGGGAGGAGCCTGGGCACAGGCCTGGGAAGGGGCTCACGAGGAGAGACCCCTGCCAGAGCCCCCGGGAGGAGCAGGGGGCTGGGGCTGGGGGTTTGGGTTTGGGGCTGGGTTTGGGGTTGGGTTTTTGGGTGTGCATTTGGGGTTGGGTTTGGGGGCGGGTTTGGGTTTGGGGTTGGGTTTGGGGTTGGGTTTGGGGCTGGGTGTGGGTTTGGGTTTGGGGCTGGGTTTGGGGCTGGATGTGGGTTTGGCGTTGGGTTTGGGGGCTGGGTGTGCATTTGGGGTTGGGTTTTGGGGCTGGGTTTGGGGTTTGGTTTGGGGGCTGGGTTTGGGTTTGGGGTTAGGTTGGGGCTGGGTTTGCGGCTGGGTGTGGGTGTGGGTTTGGGTTTGGGGCTGGGTGTGGGTTTGGGGCTGGGTTTGGGTTTGGGGTTTGGTTTGGGGCTGGGTGTGGGTTTGGGGCTGGGTTTGGGGCTGGGTTTGGGGTTGGGTGTGGGTTTGGGGCTGGGTTTGGGGCTGGGTGTGGGTTTGGGGCTGGGTTTGGGGTTGGGTTTGGGGCTGGGTGTGGGTTTGGGGCTGGGTTTGGGCCCAGCATCCCCCCTGAGCTCTCTCCCGGCTCTGCATCGTCTCCCCGGGCATTCCCAGGGCATGGAGCAAAGCCTCAGAGCCTTCCTGGTTTGCCCGTGCCCGGATTTCCCCTTGGGCAGAGGATGGGTGTGGAATGCCCAAGGACACGGCAGGGCTGGCAGGAAATGCTGCCTTCCTCTCTCCGAGCAGCTCCTGCTGCTGCTGGAGCCCGGCTCTGCAGCCAGCCCTCCCAATAAACAGAATAATTCACACAGAAACCTGCCCGCAGCTCATGGAGGCAGTGACAGGATAGTCCTGCTCTTCATTTCTGCATTGGAATTCACAGTTTCTGTTGGTTTTTTTTAATTGAAAGTCAAAATGGAATTTTTTTGGTTTTTTTCAGAAAGTGCCCAAAGCAAAGCCTTTAATTTTTAAGCAGTTCACTGTTCTGCTTTCCCCAGGGCATCCCAGGGCAATGGAGGTTTTGGTGCAGCAGTTTCAGAGGCTGACATGGAGCAAACTCTCTCTGTGCACTGCTGAGACCTCAGCCACAGAAAGCAGAGGCAGTGATGTGGAAGATTTACTCACTTTTAATTAGTGAGAAGCCAAAACCCATCAGTGCCTCACCTGGACTCCTGTCCTGTCAGTGCCAGAGAGGAGAGACCATCCATGCTCCTGGCCCTGCAACCAGAGCCACGCACCCTGCCTGGGCGCACAGCCAGGGGACTGCAGGGCCCAGAAACCCCCTCCGTGTACAGGAACCCCCTCCGTGTACAGGAACCCCCTCCGTGTACAGGAACCCTCTTTATTCCCAGAAATTCATTCTATGTCCAGAAACCCCCTTTATGTCCAGAAATTCCTTTTATGTCCAGAAATCCCCTTTATGTCCAGAAGTTTCCTTTATTTTCAGAAACCCCCTTTATGTCCAGAAATCCCCTTTATGTACAGATATGCCCTTTATGTACAGAAATTCCTTTTATGTCCAGAAACCCCCTTTATTCCCAGAAACTACCTTTACGTCCAGAAACCCCTTTATGTCCAGAAACCCCCTTTATGTCCAGCAATCCCCTTTATGTCCAGAAACCCCTTTATTCGCAGCAATCCCCTTTATGTCCAGAAACCCCCCTTATTCCCAGCCATCCCCTTTATTCCCAGCAATCCCCTTTATTCCCAGCCATCCCCTTATTCCCAGCCATCCCCTTACTGCCAGCGGTGCGGGCAGAGTGCTGGGGCTGTCCTGTCCTGGCAGGGCACAGCAGCTCCTGCCCAGCGCCCCCAGCCCAGGAGCCACGTGCCAGCCTCACTGGGACAGGGCAGGGCTGGAAACGCTCCCAGGGAAAGCAGTCCCAGTGTTGCACGGAGGTAAAAACCCACAAGGGAAAGGCTTTGTGAAAGGTGGCTTAGGCCCGTAACCCCAGCCAAGGGCAGCTAGCCGCTAAAAATCCCCCAAGGAATCTGTGCTGTGATGAAAATACATAAACTGCGCGGAAACAGAGCTTGGTAGCCATGTGCAACAGCCATCCCGAAACAATGAGCTGAGCTCCAAAGCTTTGTTAAGCAGCTGGATTTAGCATGGTTCCTCCTGACATTCCTGTAGAACATGGGCTGTGCAGTAAAGGTCCAGCTTTCCTGCAGGAAGGAACAAGGGTCCTGTCTGTTTGTATTGTGACATCCCAGTACCCCTTGGAGGGACAGGTGAGGGGTGAGAGCAGCACCTGGAGCTGCTCAGGAGCAGGACCACAGGAATGGGGAGGCTGGAGAAGCCTCCAGAGCCAGGCAGCAGTGCCCAGGCCGTCCCTTCAGTTCCAGCTCTGCTATTCCCAGGTTCTGCCCTGCCCCAGGGTGCCCCTGCACCAAACTTTGCCAGCAGCTGGATTTAGCACAGCCCAGCACACACAGCAATCCTTCACAGCCCATGGGTGCCCCTAAAGGTCCAGCTTTCCCAGGAACACACAGCTGTCCTTCACAGACCCCAGGTGCCCCTGCAGGACAGCCCAGGGGCACACACAGCAATCCTTCACAGCCCCAGGTGCCCCTGCACCCCACAGCCCAGCACACACAGCAATCCTTCTTCAGCCCCAGGTGCCCCTGCTACCAGGTTCAGCCCAGCACACAGGGTGTCCCTTCACAGCCCCAGGGTGCCCCTGCACCCCACAGCCCAGCACACACAGCAATCCTTCACAGCCCCAGGTGCCCCTGCACCCCACAGCCCAGCACACACAGCAATCCTCCACAGCCCCAGGTGCCCCTGCACCCCACAGCCCAGCACACACAGCAATCCTTCACAGCCCCAGGTGCCCCTGCACCCCACAGCCCAGCACACACAGCAATCCTTCACAGCCCCAGGACCAAGGACAGCGCTGCGGCTTCAGCCCCAGAAGTGCCAAGAGCTGGGGATGGGGGGGAGCAGCCTGGGAGGGTGGGACTGCACCCCTGGAGCTGGGGTTGGGCACTGAACCCAGCCCGGACATGGAGCAGAACTGATCCGAGTGTGAGACTGGGCTCTGGCACTGCCCCAGGTGTGCCCTGTGAGCCTTGGAACAAATCCCTGCTTTATCCTTTAACCCTGCCCAGCCCTGCCCCAGGGAGCTCTCAGCATCACTGCCCCAGGTGTGTCCTGTGAGGGCTTTGAATAAATCTGTGGAGGGGCTGGACAGCTGGCCTGCCAGCAGAGCTGAGTTAATGGAAGAAATACCAAGAGTTAATAGAAGAAATAACAAGAGTTAATAGAAGAAATACCAATTGATGATTTTCAAGTATATCCACAGCAAGGAAGAAGACAAGGCCAACAGCATGGGAAACAGATTAGGAAAGATGAAAATTTTTGTAAGGTAGGCTATGTGCATAAGTAGATGTGTGTATGTGCCTTATTAAATTCCTGTAAAACTTTTGCCAATTATATTGATGCTAATTGCTTTGCACCAATGAATATAATAAGTTATTGTGATGTACCTAATGACTTAAGATCACACTTTGTTGGGAGAACATAATCTGGAGAACACACAGAATAAAACCTTTTCCTTCTTAGACCCTGATCACGTGTGTGTGTGCCATGTCTGACCTAACAGTGACATAAATCCCTGCTTTATTCTTTAACTCTCAGCATCACTGCCCCAGGTGTGTCCTGTGAGGGAATGATTCCCTTGGAACAAATCCCTGCTTTATCCTTTAACCCTGCCCAGCCCTGCCCCAGGGAGCTCCCAGCATCACTGCCCCAGGTGTGTCCCCAGGTGCCACCCCCAGGGATGGGCACTCCCCAGAGCCCCCAGAGCCGTTTCCCCAGCCCTGGGCAGGGCTGGGCTCTGCCCCCTGCACTCCCTCTCTGTGGATCAGCTCTGCAGGAAGAGGGTTTCCCCTGCCTTGGTAACACCTCAGCTACATTGAGATGTTCTGGAGGATGCAGGAGCAGCGTTTGTTTCACAATAAAGCCATAAAAACACACAGCTGCAATTTGTAAGGAGATCTGTGCAGAAGAGCCAGACACATCAACCTCCAGCTGACTGTGTCTGAATTATTAAATCAATATTTTATTCTTTTAGGAGGAAAAAACATCACATCTGAGGGGAAAATTATTTTTAATACAAACAAAACACGGGGCTTGAAAGGCTCAGCCTACCGTGTCTACACTCACAGCCCCCTCAGATGGAGAAGGTCTTTATTAAAAATGCTCTTTAAAGTTAAATGAATTCTTGTTTTGCAGGCAATGCCTGTTCCAAGCAGAAGCACAGCTTTGCTGTGATTCCAGGGAAAGGCTTTTCTCTTCAAAGGAGAAAAAGGAGAAATATATATAAAAAAAAGAAGATATTTTGGTTCATGGGGTAAAGCCTGGTCTAAGAACTGACTGGTTTGGGTTGGAGGGACCCCAAATCCCACCCAGAGCCCCCAGCCATGGCAGGGACACCTTCCCTGTCCCAGGTGCTCCAGCCTGGCCTTGGGCACTGCCAGGGATCCAGCGGCAGCTCTGGCAATTTTGATGGTTCATCCCCACCTGGTGTCATTGGTTGAAAACCAGTGCTGGCCACACTGGTTCCAACAGGCAAACCTGGAAAGTTCATTTGGAGAAGTTTCAGGGAGCCCGTCCAGCTCAGCAATGCCCCAGCAGAGCTGGAGACCCCAGGTCCTTGAGAAGCTGCCTGGGATGGGAGCTCAAGCAAGCAGAATTTACAAAGACTGGGTTTTTCTCTCTAAATAAATAACAAGCTGAGAAAGGAGTGTTCAGAGAATGTTCAGTGAATTGGCAAAGATTTCCTTGCCTTTCTGAAATCAAACCCTTCATTTTATCAGCAGCTGACTCTAAAATGAGCTACACAAGGCACTGGGGGAAGGAGGTGATCTTTAAGGTCCCTTCCAAGCCAGACCATTCAATGATTTACCTTGAAAATTACCCTCAGACTTAAATATTGGCAAATGATTCACTAATATTAAAGAAGGAGAAGGCAAAGGGATGGGGTTGTGGTCTGCAGTGAAGGTGAGAGCACAGGATCAGCTCTCCGACTGTTCATTATTTAAAGAAAGAACAAAAACTAAATCCTTGATTCTCTCCCAAAGCCAAGCCCTGCTGAGCGCTTGGATGAGGGAATGCAACAATCAAAAAGCAATTGAGGCTCCTCCCTCCCTCACAGGAGAGGAGGGGAGAAGGTTCAATTTAGAGCAATTTTGGCACTTTGAAGCATCCAGTCAGGGCTGAACCCAGCTCCCTGTCTGAGAGGAACTTCGCACAAACTCCTGAAAGCTCCCAGCCAGCTCCAGGTCCCTCTCTGGGAAGGGAAATGGGAGAAACTGGGAATGCAGAAATGATGTTTTTCCTTGGAAAGGGGACGGAGTTTTTCCTTTCAAGGAAAAACATCATTTCTGCATTTCCAGCATTCCCAGTTTGTCCCATTTCCCTTCCCAGTGTGGAGACTTTAAACCCAGGAACCTCAGGTGGAAGGAAGCCATGGGGAAGTGCCTGGATCCTGGATTGCTCTGAGAAATGCGGATTCCTCGGGAAGGGCCAGTGCAGAGGCAGCAGCGCCAGGGAAACTCAAGGCAGGGACACTGCACTGGCCCTTGAGCATAAACCAGCTGGAATTGCTCACAGAAACACGCCCGGAGCATCTCTCTGTGCATCCAGAGGAGAAAATTGGGAGTCTCCTGGGAACTCTGCCATCATTTGTTCTCATTTCTCTGACTTCTCTTCATTTCTGCTCGGATTAGCTCTCCCAGCAATGATCACAGCCACAGGGAAACCTGCTCCCAGGGGGGTGCCATGAAAGCAATATTTACCAAAGTAAACCCAAGCACAGAAATCAAAATACGAAGAACTAAGTTAAAACAAAAAAAAAAAAAACAGTCACAAAGAACTTCAAAAGAGAATCAAAATGGCTTTAACTCTTGCTCAACCACTAAAATATCTGTAGCCTTGTTGGGAGGCTGAAAAGCAGAGAAAAAACCATCCCAAACTGACCAAAACCTCCCAAAATCATCCTTTGCACATCTTCACATTGCCCACATTGTGCAGAGTTTGTTCCCTCGGGATTTTACCTAAATGAAGCAAAGCCACATAACATTATCACCTTTGGTTTTCCCTCCTATTTATCTTGGGTGCAGACCAATACAAGCCAGCCCAGGATGCCAGCACACAAACTGCTCCTCACATTACCCTAGCAAAACCATTATTTTATTGGCATGTGAAGCCAAAATGAGCAAGCTCGAGCCCTTGGCAGCCCCCTCCACCCTAATCTAGCTTTTAATAACAATTTCCTAATTTTTAAAGCCTTGTCCTTGGGGAGACAAACCCTGAGCTCCATATGGAGATACCCTGGGCTCATTCTCCTCCCTGTGGTCCAACCAACTCCAAATGAAGCTGCTCTCCATGGCCTGGTCTGGCCTGGCTGTCTGGGGAGCTTCCAGGGCTGCCTCTCGGTGTTCTTGGTTGAACTGAAAACCATTAAAAACCACTAAAAACCAATAAAAATCACTAAAAACCTTATTAATCGCTAAAACCAAAATTAAATCCATTCCACGCCTTGGCGTGTTTCTCCACCTTGAAAACGGAACAAAATGCAGGAGCCGCAGGGCACTGACCTGAGCAGGAGCAGTTCCAGGAGATCCCTCAGGGATGTGAAGCCAGGGAGCAGCTGGAGGCTGGGGGCAGTGAGAGCAGCACCTGGCCCAGCCTGGGGCAGCCCTTTTCCTGGTCCCTGCCCACCCACAGCCAGGAATCCCTCCCCAGTGTGCCACCGACCCTGCCCTCTGGCACTGGGCAGCCATTCCCCCTTGTCCTGGCACTCTCAAGTATTCCCAGCTCATTTTTCAGAGGCAGCAGAAAGTTCCTTTATCGCCTTGATTATAAAAATATCCAGCACACACCTAAATAAAAATTACTGGGAGTTGGAGAAAGTATCTCACTCACTGCAAGCAAACAGAAGTCTGTGGATTTAAGGAGCAGTAACTTAAAATTTAGGTCTCCTGGGAAAAAAAATCACAGTCAGAGCATCTTTGGAGCAGCACAGAGATATCCTGATGTCCCTCCAGCCACACCCTACCTGTGCAGCCAGAGTGACTTTTATTCCCAATATCCTCAGATTTCCAATGGATCTCACTGAATTTGCACACAAATCTTGATTGGCAGGAGCCCCCTCTGGTTTTCCATATCTCCAGTAAAAATCACCAGCCCTGCGTTATCCTCCCCATTATTTTCTGGAATCCCAGAGTGTCCTGAGCTGGAAGGGACCCACAAGGATCCAGTCCAACCCCTGGCCATGCACAGAGACCCCCAACAACCCCCACCCCGTCCCTGACAGCATTTTCCACTTCAGTTTTGGCAAAATAAAAAAACCTCTTCAAAAAGTTTCACCCCTGAAAACAGGCTTGAAATGCTTCTTAATTACAAAAGTTAAATATTTATTTATACAAATATGATGAGAAAAATCTCATGCAGACTCTTCACACACAGGAACAGAACCCAAATCCAACTGGGATGGCTTCACCACAGAACTGGGTTGGAAGGCTGAGGGGAACCCTGCCCACGGCAAGTTCTGGGCCGGAGAGTTCTCCCATGGAACATGTGCCAAGGTTTCCACACTCTTCACCAAGATTTACAATGAATAGCTGATTACTACTACTCAGAGGACTGGACAGAGACGGATGAGCAGCGGGAGCAGGTCCTGCAGACCACCAGACCCCACACACTTGGTGGAAATGCAGAGGTGCCAAAAGATTGCTTGAGATAATTCCCCTAAATGATGGAAATGCCTTGAGATTGCTCTGGATGGCATCTGCTTCTGCTTAATTACAAATCTGCATCGGAGTCATAACTTGTGTATATTACAAGTAATTTGCATAATTAAAACAATTAAGGGATCGACATATCATGGCAATTAGAAATGCATCGAACTCTGGATGTTGTACAAAAGAGAGCTTCAATATGAAACATTAATTCTTTGAGAACAGAACATCCTTCCCACTCCTGCAGAACAGCCTTCCCCACTGCAGTGGGTGCTCCCCAGACTCCGTTCTGAGGCAGCTTTGACCCCCACTCCTGGTGCTGCTCTGGGACCCCGAGCGTTTCCTCCTTCCCTGGAACCCCTTCCCGCAGCCCAGCAGGGCACGCGTCTTTATTGCCAGCTCCACTTGCTCTTATCTCATTTTCCGCAGCCTTATCCTGTTTTCCTTGTCCCTCTTTTTGAGGATGAGGATGAACTGGTTGAAGAAATGCTCCTGGTCCTTCTTCTTTGGGACGAGGCGGAAGCGCTGGTCCCGGCCGTGCTTCTCGGCAAACTCCTTGAAGGTTGTCCTGTGGAAAAAGCAAACTCCTTGAAGGTTGTCCTGTGGAGAAAGCAAACTCCTTGAAGGTTGTCCTGTGGAGAAAGCAAACTCCTTGAAGGTTGTCCTGTGGAGAAGGGACCTGGGGAGCTGGGGCAGTGCCTGCCACCCCCGGGCTCCTGCCCTGTACCCAGACATCTTTTATGGAAAATCCTTTCCTTGGGATTTTTCCTCCTGAGAAGCTGGGAGGCCTCAGGAACAAAATGCAAACAATGGTTATCTGCTGCTGTGGGATGCAACAGGTGCATCTGGGATTGGGCTCATGGGGTTGTTTCTAATTAATGGCCAATCACAGTCAGCTGGCTCAGACACTCTGAGACACAAGCCTTTGTTATCATTCTTTCTTTTTCTATTCTTAGCCAGCCTTCTGAGGAAATCCTTTCTTCTATTCTTCTAGTATAGTTTTAATGTAATATATATCATAAAATAATAAACCAGCCTTCTGAAGCATGGAGTCAGATCCTCGTCTCTCCCCTCATCCTGGGACCCCTGTGAGCCCGGTCACAGCCACCCCCAGGCTCGTGCCCTGCACTCACACCAAGAAGCAGGGCATGGCAAAGGGGACTGGGGAGCTGGGGCAGTGCCTGCCACCCCCAGGCTCCTGCACAGCCCCACACCAAGAACCAGGCAAGGGGCATGTGTGGCAGGGACAGGATGGAGAATCCTCCTCCTCCTCCTGGGATGGAGCAGGGTGAGCCCCCACGAGGGCTCTGGGCACTGGGGCAGCCAGCAAGGGTTAAAATGGCATTTCAGAAGGGTTGGTGGCTGGCAGGAGGCTGCTGAGCCATTAAAGCCACGCTCACAGAGCAGCGGCAGGGAGGTTTTATTTCAGCTCCTGCATGTTTTGTATTTCCAAGGCGAGCTCTCTCCTAGCAGGGTTTTCTACCTTCATTGCCTTTCAGGCTGCATGCCCGGCTCCTTTCCCCAAGGTGACTTTTTGCTTTTTATTGGAAATATTTGGGATTTATTCCTCTCATTGTGTGCCTAAATCAAGGCAGGGAAAGGAAAGGAGCTTCCTCAGTGCTTTGTTGTCACAGTCAGCTCCCAAAACCCTTCAGGGGTGAAATGCTCCAGCCTCTGGGCCAGCTCAGCTTCTCCCCTGGGCACTGGGAATATCAGTGCTGAAAGCAGAGTTTGGGTGGGACATCAGCCCAGAATATCCCTAATTTTGCTGTAAAATGTTTCTTGTAATTACAATTATTCCAGCCCCACGTGCTGTTTGTATCCGTGTGCCCACGCAGGTCGTGCTGAATAATTATCTGCATGTTTTATCAGAGAAAACAGTCATTTCTTTGTTCCAGCAATTTAACAATATTTATAATATAAACCCCTTTATTTTCATGTAATTTACAAATAAGAAAGCACTGCCCTAAGCACTGCCACTGCCACTGTGTGAGTCTGGATCCATCACTAGAAAAACAAAGTAAAACATAAATTGTGCCTTGCACGCTGTATTTTAATTTAATCACAGAACTGAGGAGCCACAGAAGGGTTTGGGTTGGGAGGAATCTCACAGATCATCTTGTTCCAACCCCCTGCCATGGGCAGGGACACATTCCATGAATTTAATGGCATGGCATTAACAGGAACTTTGAGAAATTATATTTCTCTTCCACCAAAGCCCAAGACTAAATGCAATTTCTGAGTAATTACACCTGCATGTGTAATATGGATGAGCCTGAACATTGTGGTACTGATTTTCCATAAGTAATGTGTGTTCTGTAATCACTGCATATACAGGAATATAAAATAAATGTGATGTGCAAAGTGCTGCACATTCTGAGGGAGAGGGGGAGAGGGGAAGGGACAGAGAGAGGGAGAGTGGGAGACACAGATGGAACATTTCCTCTCCCAGGAATACAACAAAATTCTGGAAAATACCAGGGAAAAGATGCCACCCCAGCATTGGAACTGGCATCTTCCTCTTGCTAGGAAGAATTCTGGGCTGAAAAGCTCAGCCTAAATGACAAAGCTGAGCTTCCCAACCCTTCCTAAGGCAACACCCACCTTGGGGATAACTTGGATTCTTCCAGAAGCTTCTTGAACTCTTCCTTGGCCAACAGCAGCTTGTTCTTCTTCTCTTTGTACTCCTCCCTGACCCGGGTCTTGACAAACTGCTCGAAAATCTGGCCAGGGAAGGGAGCCAGGACAAGGAGTTATGGACAAAGCCTTGGGGGGTTTGGCAAGCCCAGGGCCTGCAGTCCTCATCTGCCTCCCCACGTGTCCAGGAGTTTGTATCCCATCTCCTCCAAGGACTGGCCCTCTGTCCTGGCAGTAATTGGGCATTAATTAAAGGGTGGCAGTGTTGGTGCTGATCCCAGAGCCCCAGACTGGTTTGGGCAGGAAGGACTCAAAGCCCAGCCAGTGCCAGCCCTGCCATGGCTGATGAAATGATTCCATGGCTCCAAGGGATGTCTCTGGATTGACTCATGGTGCCCAGGTGCTGTCCCTGCCCATTCCCTGAAATGAATCCCAAACTCCCTGCTCAGGCTCTTCAGCAGCCCTTTCCATCCTGGCAGCTCCTCATACATTTTCATTCCTGTGTTTCCTTAATATTTTGTTTCGCTTTTTTTTTCCTTAGGAAAGGAGATATTGGAAAGGGAGCAAATGAAGATGTATGTGCCCAGTCCTGTGGTAAATACCTACAGGAAGCTCTCTGGAGAACCACGGGACAATATGGAATAAGTTCATTTTTCATCCTGTTTATTTAAAAAATGGACGATTCAATATTAAAAATTATTCCTTCTGCAGGATGACAAAAGACTTTTAAGGGAGAGAAATAACCACAGAACAGCACATTCACCTTCTCTGCAAATCCCTGCATCTCTCCTGAATTCTGTAGACTCATCTGCAGACTTTGGAACCCTTAGTGATAATTAATGCCCAAATTTCCAAGGCAGCAAAGCCCCACATCCCTTTGGAGCTCCCCAGAAAAACCCAGCCCTTGCAGAGAGCCCCAGTGTTCTGTCCAGTGGGGTCAGCACCAAACCCTGCCAGACTCCTGGGAAAGGTCCTAAACAGTGGGAATCCAGCAGTGTCTCTGCACCATCCCAACAATCCGGGCTAGAACTGTTCCCCTGGGGCCATTTCCCTCCCACTGCCAGATCCCTATTCCCAGGTTCCCCATTCCCAGGTCCCCATTCCCAGGTTCCCATTCCCAGGTCCCTATTCCCAGGTTCCATATTCCCAGGTCCCCATTCCCAGGTCCCCATTCCCAGATTCCCCATTCCCAGATCCCCATTCCCAAGTCCCCATTCCCAGTTTCCTATTCCCAAGTCCCCATTCCCAGGTCCCCATTCCTAGGTTCCATATTCCCAGGGTCCTCATTCCCAGGTCCCCATTCCCAGGTTCCATATTCCCAAGTCCCCATTCCCAGGTCCCCATTCCCAGATCCCCCAGGCTCAGGAGCTGTTCCTGCACCCCAAGGGTCCCTGTGATCAAACTCCAAGCACCTGCTTGTCCAAGGAGAGAGCCCTGGGAACCACAGAATATCCTGATCAGAAGGGACTCACAACTCCCAGACCCCCAAACCCCACAGAGCCCAGCCCCCTGACCCACAAACCCCATCCCGTGCCTGGTGAGCATCCCCCCAAGGGGCAGAGCCAAACCTGTGAGTGTCCCCAGGGAAATTCTGATTTTATGGGATTCTTTTCCCCTCCCAGGGTAGCTGCTGCAGGCTCCTGGTCAATCTGGGGGTGTTGGCTGCAGCAGGGCCATGGGGCTGGGGCTCGGGGCACTCACCTGGGGCACTCACCTGGGGCTCGGGGCACTCACCTGGGGCACTCACCTGGGGCACTCACCTGGGGCACTCACCTGGGGCTCGGGGCACTCACCTGGGGCACTCACCTGGGGCACTCACCTGGGGCACTCACCTGGGGCTCGGGGCACTCACCTGCTTCCTCTCCTCGGGGTTGAGCAGGAGGTAGCGTGGGTCAAACACGATCTTGTGCAGCTCCTTCTCCCACGTGGAGAACGCCGACACCTGGGGGCACACAGAGCATTTTGTGAGGATGGGCAAGGAGTGGGTGAATGCTCCCGAACTGAGCAGCCCTGGGCAGCATCCTTGGCGTGGCTGATTTTAACCTCTGGCAGAGCTCTGGTGGCCCCTTGTCACAGACATCATTTTATGAAAAATCCTTTCCTTAGGATTTTTCCTCCTGCTCATTCACTGGCGACAGAAAAATCTGAAGGAAATAAAATATTCTAATCACTTCAACTAATTACAAAAGAATGAATTCACGAAAAAAAAGAAAAAAAAAAGGATGTGAAGTATAATTAAACAGTAATTAACACTCCAGCAGGAAAGCTCTGATGAAGCAAAGTGCCTTTAAGTGGACTCGTTTTCCTCTTAGAGCGGCTTGAGAGTGGAAAATCCAAAGCCCAGGCTGCCTTGGGGATCTGGGGCCATTGGAAAATCCAAAGCTCAGGCTGCCTTGGGGACCAAGGAAAATCCAAAGCCCAGGCTGCCTTTGGGATCTGCAGACGTTGGGGTACCCAAAGCTTGAGCTGCCTTTGGGATCTGAGACTGGGATACCGAGAGCCAAGGCTGCCATTGGGATCCGCAGAGCTCAGGCTGCCTTTGGGATCTGGGACCTTTGGGATCCCCAGAGCCCAGGCTGCCTTTGGGATCCCCAGAGCCCAGGCTGCCTTTGGGATCCGAGACCCTTGGGATCCCCAGAGCCAAGGCTGCCTTTGGGATCTGAGACTGGGATACCCAGAGCCAAGGCTGCCTTTGGGATCTGAGACTTTTGGGATCCCCAAAGCTCGACCTGCCTTTGGGATCTGGGACCCTTGGGATCCCCAGAGCCCAGGCTGCCTTTGTCTCCCCCAGCATCCCTTGCCACAGCCCGAGCTCCCGTCCCTGTGCCCCCTGTCCTGGCTCTGGGGTTTCCAGCACCAGGAATTCTCTTCTCCTGGTGCCTTTCACACTCTCCTGGACATCAGCTCTGCTCCCTGCACAAATCCCCCTCTGAGCTAAGGCTAATTAGGCTCAGACTAGTTCATCACATAATCATTCCAGCTGATGATTCTGTGCTTAGCAATTATTACCCTGCACATTTGGCAAACATCACCTAAAATAACCTGGTAATTCTGATTTCATTCCAGGTACACCTCACACACAAATACCCCTCTCTCCCCGGGATTAAGAAGGGAAAACCTAGAGAAAAAACAGCCCCTGGAATCCTTTCAGAAGCCTTGAGAGCACCCAGCAGGGAGAAGACCTTCCTGGAAATGCTGGCTTAGAACGTGGATATTTTGATGCTGGGTGGGAGAGGGAGCCAGGAGGAACCTTAAATTTTCCTCTTCCTCTTGGAATTTTGTGGAAACTTTGAAACTTCCAGAAGAATATCCAGATTCCATTTTGACAGAGGAAAACTCACCCCAGACTTTAGAATAAAGAGTGGCTGTGTCTTGGAGCTCCCCCAAGCCCCCTCTATTTTTAAAATGTTACAATAAATATTCTTCTCTTGACATAATTTCTGTGGGAAGCTGCAGAACTCCACTGGCAAACTCCATCTGCTTCCAGCTCTTTGTGATTCCATCCAGCAGCTCCTTGAGGAGGAGAGGGCAGGGGATGGTCATTAAATAATCAGATTTAAATGGCATTAATGGTCTCCTTGTGCATCAGCCACGCCAAGCATCTGCTGCTGAGCTGGGCAGTTGGAAAATGTTCAGGGTAAAAGCAAAGTAACCTCTTCTCTCCCCATTTTTAAACATCAGCGAATCCAAACTGTGATTTTCCCAAATTTCTTTATTTTGGGAGCAGACCTTACATAGAAACACCTGAGAATCCTGTTCTAGAACACCCCCAATCCTTCCAAATACTGACTTATTGCCCCCCAAGTTCCAATCTGCCAGCAAAGTCCTCACCCAGGGCTCCTTCATGGCCCTTCTGCATTTCTGCAGCATAAATAACAAGCTGTATTAATAAAGCAGCTCTGGCGTGGGGATAATTCATTGCTGGGCTGCTGAAGCTCTAATTATCCCCCTTTAAAGCCTGCTGATTGCTGGGATAAATTTTATAGGCTTTAGTGCCTGGCAGGAGCCACCTTGGGCTGTGTTTCCTACAGGAGTGACATTCCCTTTATGGGACGCACGTGGCAGTGTGGGGAAGGCAGAGGATCTGCCCCACTGCTCATTTCACCCCTCCCTGTCCCCTGAGCCCAAACCCAGAGCATTCCCTGCTCCCAGCACAGCTGGAACCATCTCCAGAACATCCTTCCCCAAGGATCTGGATAAGCATTAATGGCTTTATGCTGCCAGAGGGCAGGGATGGATGGGATATTGGGCATTGGGAATTGCTCCCTGGCAGGGTGGGCAGGCCTGGCACAGGTGCCCAGAGCAGCTGGGGCTGCCCCTGGATCCCTGGCAGTGCCCAAGGCCAGGCTGGACACTGGGGCTGGGAGCACCTGGGACAGTGGGAGGTGTCCCTGCCATGGCTGGGGTGGCACTGGATGGGCTCTGAGGTCCTTTCCACCCCAAACCTCTGATGATCCCAGGATTTTGGATGGGCAGTCAGTGGAATTGGCTCCCTGGAGTCCCTGGGGTCTGGGGTGATGGACACCCCAGAGCTGGCCAGGACAGGGCAGTGCCCACAGCCCCACGTCCCTCTGAGCCCCTGCTGGGAGAGCTCCTGCCCCTGGACATCCCCGGGATTTGTCTGGAAAGGGTCCCAGCTCCCAGGGGTGGCAGTGGGGACATGGACAGTGTCACAGGGCTCAGGGCCAGGACCCCAGTGTGGTTCCCCAGGGCATGGCTCCAGGGCTGTGCTGTGTCCCAGGGAGGGCCATCCCTTACCCCCCTCTCCAGCAGCATGTCCCTGAAGTGGGTGATCCTCTCCTCCAGGGGCGGTGACATCCGTGGGGCTGAGCCTTCCTCCCCTGCCTGCTCCTCCTCAGCACTGGCCGGGCCCACAGCCTGGCACTCCTCTGTTCTGCACAGGAAAGGACACACAGGGTCAGCCCCTGCTCTGTTCTGCACAGGAAAGCACACACAGGGTCAGCCACTGCTCTGTTCTGCACAGGAAAGGACACACAGGGTCAGCCACTGCTCTGTTCTGGGCAGGGCACACACACAGGGTCAGCCACGCTCCCCTGCACAGGGACTGCATCCTTTGGATCCTTTAATCCTCCCTGGGACACCCCGGAACCTCCCACGCCCACAGCTGGGCCCCAGACCTGGGCCGGAGGGGCTGCAGCAGCTCCTGCTGAGGCAGGAGGGGCACTCGGGGCCACCAGAGGGATCTGACACCCAAACTACAGCAAAGTGACAGCTTCACACAGCCCTGCCAAGGAGGGGGAACCTTAAAGGAGGCATTTTTTCACGGCAAAAATCACAATAAAGGATCCACTTCAGCACAGCTGTAATAATCCACTGATGCCTCAGGTTTGGCTTTTCTATGTTTCCCACTCTGAGCTGCTTTAGTGTGTGGGTCTGAGCCTCACATCAGGGGATGCTGAGCTCTGTGCACAGAGCAGGGAGACAAAACAATTCCTGCTCCAGCTGGGCACCAAGGACAAATGACCCAAATCTCAGCCCAGGAGCACAAACCCCGTGGGCTGGAGAGAGAAAACAAGCAGGGTGGGACTGCAGGGGCTTAAAGCTGGGATGGGACAATGAACTGCAAGGTGCAAATGGAGCAGAGCTGATCCCAGGGACAGACCCCGTGCCCATCGTGCATTTTGGGGCCATTTGGGTTCATCTTGGGTGCAGCCCTGGCTGGGCTCTGGTGCTGCCCAAGGTGGATCCATGGAGGAGATCCTTTGAATCAATCCCTGCTTTATTCTGTGACTCTGCCCAGCCTAACTAGGTCAGGTTTCCCAAGGGCTCACAGCATAAAGGCGGTGCTGCCCTCTCAGAAGGACACCTGGCACGGAGCTGGGCAGCCTGCACAGCCCAGAGCTGCATTTTCAGTGGTGCCTTCAGGACAGTGTGAGGAACACCTGGGAATGAGGGTCAGGAACAGCAGCACCTGGGGCTGAGCAGGGAAAAACTGCTGCACTTGAGGGAGGGAAACCTTTATCCCTTTGGAATGACCCAGAGCCTTGTCTGCAACCATTTCATACAGGAAAGAGCCCCCCAGGCAAACCCCGGTGACGTGCATGGTAAACAGAGGCTGCAGAGAGTCCTGGCCCTGGTGAGGAATGGGCACCTGGAGAATGCTCCATCATTCACCCACACAGAACCAAAACTGCTTTACCTTGCCTTTTGAACCAGCCCTTCCCACCATTAGACAAACACAAGGAAAGTTTAGAACTCACTTATTTCTCTTGGTCTTGATGCTCAGATCATCATTTTCATCCCCTGGACAAGAGCTAACACACTTGTCTGCTGAAAAGAAATAAGTCATTATCAGATTTGAACGAGATAAATGGGGATACAAATTCCTCAGATTGACTTCTCTTCCCTGTCTCTGCTGCTCAGGAATTTCCTGGCTTTCACTCCCACAGAGGGTTTTAGAAATAACAAGTATTTTATAAAATCCTCAGAATTGCCTTCATCCAAATGGAAGCCACAGCAATAAAGTGACCATTTCCAGTCAGCAAAATTCCTCCTTTTTCATTCATGGCATGATTGCTTTAAATCTTATTATTGTTTCACCTGATCCTCCCTCGTCCCTTTCCTTCAAAAGGCAGCCGAAGACATTCCTGCAAAGTCATTTCCGTGCTGACAGCCCGAGGGATCCCCTGGGGGTAATTCTGTCCCATTCCTCCTCCTGGGATCTCAGGCTGCTTTCCCAGGAACTCCAGCAGCACCCGGCAGGGCTGGGGAGATCCAACAACGCCACACTCCTGAGGCTGCAGGGCAGCACCAAGGCCAGGTCAGCCCCTGCTCAGGCCTGGACACGGCTCCTTGAGGGACTCACAGCTTGGATTTTCACTCACAGACAAGGGAAACAAACCCTGCATTCTGAACCCTTTTCTGCCACCTGTCCCAGCTGCAGCTCCCCAGAACCCCCAGGGACAGTGCCAGAAGTCAGACAGGGGCTGGCCAATATTCATGTGCTGGACACAGGGATGGGCTGCAGCCTCTTGTCTGAGCGCCAAAGGGCCCCAAACACCTGGGGGAAGTCAGTAAAGGACATCAGCACTGGTTTCAGCAGGAGTGCTACCAGCGGGGTCCAGGGCCAGGCTGGACACTGAGCTGGGAGCAGCTGGGACAGGGGAAGGTGTCCCTGCCATGGCAGGGCTGGCACTGGGGGGATTTGGGCTCCTTCCCAACCCAACCATGCCATGATTTGGTGACTCCATAATGACCATTTTCTGTTAATCAGCAGGAAAATCCTGCTCAGCCCCAGCAGCCAGGCAGACCCTGAGCAGCTGAGGAAGCGATCAGAGCAGATCAGCTGCTCTGGAGGAGCTGCCCTGCTGCCCAAGCCCATGGGATGGCCTGGTGGGACCCCACCAGGGAACAGCCACATCAACCTCCTGGAGCAAACCCTTGGTGCAGCAGGAGTGATTGAGAAAGGAGCAATTTCTCATTTCTGCCCACATTTAAAAAGCACTTGATCCTTCAGCAGAGACAACCCCGAGCATCCCGCGGATTACTTTGCTTGACATCTTTTTTTTTTTTTTTAATAAAGATGTTTGATTTGAAAATCCTAATTAAATCTCAGCAGCAGCCACTCAGCTAAATAAATGTGGGGAGCATTGTTGGGAACACTCAGCTGGTTTGTGTTATTTATTTACTGGAGATTACAAGCTAAGGGAAGAGGTAACAAATAATCCCACTCACCTCAGAGCTAATCTATACTAATTATGAACTGCTCCAACCCTGAGAAACCACAGGGCCCAATTACAGCAGGGAGGATTAAGATATTTAACAACAATGGAAGTCATGGCCATAAAAAACCAGGAGCATGAATCAAATCTTTGTGGTAGAGATAATAAATGGAAAGGATGGAGCACAGCAAAAAATAGATTTTTGAAGTGGCACCTATCAGGCCTGAGTTAAGACTCTTCTGGTAATTAATTACAGAGCAGGAGCAATGATAGAGACCATGAACAATGACCCTCAGCTTTGTCTGTGGCCATCCCTTGGCAGGAATTCACTGAGCTCGCAGCAGATCCTGCAATTAAAAGCTCTGTTTTTCTCCTGAAGAATGAATTTCAGCAGACAGGCTTTGGAGGAATTTCATGCACAGCTAAAGCTCTTCAAGCCATACACAAAAATGATACAGAAATGTATCCACAAGCACCTGCTGTGGAAATTCAGAGGGAAAAATGGAATTACAGGCTGTGTCAACAGGAGGACACGGACAGAGAGCCCTCCTTGGAGCTGCTTTGCTGCTGACAGAGGAGCTGAAAATGGCTCACTCTGATCTCCCTGCAGGCACGGGGCTGCTGCTGCTGTGGGGGCTGCAGGGCTTCTGTGGGGTTTATAGCAGTTATTTGGGGTTTGCAGTGGTTCTTTGGGGTTTACAGTGGTTCTTTGGGGTTTGCAGGGGTTATTTGGGGTTTATAGCAGTTATTTGGGGTTTACAGTGGTTCTTTGGGGGTTTGCAGGGGTTCTTTGGGGTCTGAAGAGGATATTTGGGGTTTGCAGAGGTTATTTGGGGTTTGCAGGGGTTCTTTGGGGTTTATAGCAGTTACTTGGGGGTTTGCAGCGAAGCACCCTGTGCCTCCTGAGAGGGACTGCAGCCAGCAGAGCTCCATCTCCTGCAGGAGGCCCCTGCTCCTCCTCTGCAGCAGGTTGGGGCTCAGTCCCCAGCCCAGCATTGCAGGCAAAACAAGGATTTGTGACAAACATCCATTTCCCTCCATCGGGAATGCCCCAGGCCGCCCTCTCTAACTCGGGGTCTCACACCCCCTGAGCACACCCAGCCCAGCTCCAGGGGCTCCAGGGGGGCTCAGGGCTCGGGAACAAGGCCAGGGGGGGTGGTGGGTTACTTGGTGCAGCCTCCAGCTTGCGCTTGTGCGGGGGGTCCTCGAGCAGGCGCTTGATGTCCCCGCGGTGCCGCAGGTCCAGCGGCCGCTCCCACACCGACAGCTGCATGCTGGGGTTGAAGAAGAACACCCGGTCATCTCCAGTCCACACCACACACCTGCTCCAGGAGACACAGCAGCCTCAGAGCCCAGCAGGGACCAGCAACGTGCCCGCAGCGGGGCACTGCAGCCCTGGGACAGCCGGGGACATCTGGGGACATCCTGGGACACTGCAGGGACAGCCCTGGGACAGCCAGGGACACCTGGGGACATCCAGGGACACTGCAGGGACAGCCCTGGGACACTCAGGGACAGCCCTGGGACAGCCCTGGGACACCTGGGGACATCCAGGGACACTCAGGGACACCCTGGGACATCACAGGGACACCTGGGGACATCCAGGGACAGCCCTGGGACAGCGCGGGGACACCTGGGGACATCCTGGGACATCCTGGGACAGCCCTGGGACAGCCGGGGACACCTGGGGACATCCAGGGACACTCAGGGACAGCCCTGGGACAGCCGGGGACACCTGGGGACATCCTGGGACAGCCCTGGGACAGCCCTGGGACAGCCGGGGACACCTGGGGACATCCAGGGACACTGGGGACACCCAGGGACATCCAGGGACACCACAGGGACAGCTCTGGGACACTCAGGGACACCTGGGGACATCCAGAGACACCCGGGGACACCCAAGGACACCCCAGGGACATCCAGGGACACTGCAGGGACACCCCAGGGACACCTTGGGCACATCCCAGGGGCACGCCAGGCACACCTGGGGTTACCCCAGGGACACCTGAGGACACCTGGGGACACCCCAGGGACACCCCCAGGCACACCCTGGGCACACTGCAGGGACACTGCAGGGACACATCCCTGTGCCATCCCCATGGCATCCCAATGACATCCCTGTGCCATGTCTGTGCCATGCCCATGCCAATCCCCGAGCCATGGCAGCTCTTGCAGAAGGAAGGGGAGATGCAGGAATTCAGGCAGAGAGACAGGCTGGGCTGGCAGGGTCAGAGGGATCCCTGGATGTGCCCATGGCCAGGCTGGATGGGGCTGGGAGCAAAGGTCCCACGGGTGTCAGCCCCTGGGTATAAACTAAACAAACAAAACCAGTTATAAACTGATAATTCTAGGGCTAAAGGAGATAGAAATGCTTCCACCAGCCACTCAGGCCACAAAGTGCAGACAGGTTTGTCTGTTTAAAAATGCCACAAGGGCTTGACCCAGCTCCTGCTGTCAGTGCTCGGGGCATGAGGCACAGCCTGTGTCAGACAGACAGACAGACAGACAGACAGACAGACAGACAGACAGACAGACTGACCCTGCACCATGCAGGCAGAGTCACCAACTGCCACCAAGGAGCTGGGCCAGGCAGGAGCTGGCCCTGGAAAGCAACACCACCCCTTTCAAGGGCTGCCTTTGCTGTTCCCCTCTGCCCCAGCCCAGTGCCAGCCCAGCTGGGCACAGCCACCCTGCAGACCCCAGGCTTTGGCTGCTGCTCCCTCCCTCACCCTGCTCAGGCCATGGGGATGGCAAGGCTGTGCCAGGAGCCCCCAGCCATGCTGCTGGAGCCCTGGCAGTGCTGTCCCCTGTGCCAGCCCAGGGGAAGGGCCCTGGCAGCTCCTCACCACGGCGATCCTGGCACTGGGGCCGATGCCACGGGCTTGTTCCCGCTGGGAGCGCTGTCAGCCTCGCTCAGCAGCTTGAAGGAGTGATCCTGGGGACACAGAGGGGTCAGTCAGCGAACAGAGCAGCTGCACAGAGCTGCTCTGGGGTACAAATCCCCCCTTGGCCTGCAGGGGGTCACCCTGTGGCCACAGCTGCAGGAGAGGCCTTAGGGACAGGCTTTATGGACAGCCCAGGTAAATGGGGATTACAAAAACACCTCCCCACCTAGAGCAGCACGCATGGAAAAGCAGCCCAGCTGTTCTGTCCATGCCAGCAGCTCCCATGGCACAGGGATAACCCCGAGGGTGGCACCCACCAGGACAGGAACCAGCCCGGGAGCAGGGGGTGCTCCCTGGGGCCAGGGGGGGCTGTGCCAGCCCTGCTCCTTCCAGCAGCTCCTCTGGGACTGCTCAGGGACATTGCAGGACTGTCCCCAGCTGCTCCTCTGTCCCCAGAACATGGCAAAAAAATGTCTGGAGCTGCTGGAGGGAGTCTGGAGGAGGCACCAAATGATCCCAGGGCTGGAGCCCTGTGGGACACCTGGGGGGCTCACCTGGACAGGAGCAGCTCCAGGGAGAGCTCAGAGCCCCTGCCAGGGCCTGAAGGGGCTCCAGGAGAGCTGCAGAGGGACTGGGGACAGGATGGAGGGACAGGACACAGGGAATGGCTCCCAGTGCCAGAGGGCAGGACTGGATGGGAGATTGGGAATTGGGAATTGTTCCCTGGCAGGGTGGGCAGCCCTGGCACAGGTGCCCAGAGCAGCTGGGGCTGCCCCTGGATCCCTGGCAGTGCCCAAGGCCAGGCTGGACACTGGGGCTGGGAGCACCTGGGACAGTGGGAGGTGTCCCTGCCATGGCAGGGGTGGCACTGGGGGGATTTGGGGTCCCTTCCCGCCCAAAATGCTCTGGGATTCCATGGGGAGCAAACCAGCCCTGATGCTCTAACAGCGCCAGAGCTCCTGCACAGCTCCAAGGTGAGTTAAATCCATGGCTGTTTAAATTCCACAGCAGGAGGGATCCTGCGTGCCCAGCACAGCCCCAGCCAGCCCAGCCCAGGCCTGACCCGGCTTTGTGCAGCTCAGGGCTCCCCGGGGCTCTGGAAGGGGCTCCAGGACACACCTTGTCACTGTCCCTGCCCGTGGGGACACTCTTCCTCTCCGTGCGCAGGATCAGCGTCGGGGGGCAGGCGGCTCTGCTCGGGTCCTTGCCACGCTCTGGGAGGGAGAGGAGCTCTTTCCATGTGGAACAAACAAACCCACAACCAGCCCAGAGTGCTGAACCAACCCCAGAGTGCTGCCCGTGGCTCTGAGCCTCCTCCTGCCACTCCTCCCCCTGCACTCACAGCCCCTGTGCCCGGGGTGCATCCCCGCTCCAGACACCCCATTGCAGTGGGATGGGAGAACAGGATAATGGGATGGGATGGGATGGGATGGGATGGGATGGGATGGGATGGGATGGGATGGGATGGGATGGGATGGGATGGGATGGGATGGGATGGGATGGGATGGGATGGGATGGGATGGGATGGGATGGGATAAGGGGATGAGATAAGGGGATGGGATGGGATAAGGGGATGGGATAGGATAAGGGGATGGGATGGCATGGGGATGAGATAGGATGGGGATGGGGATGGAATGGGATAATGGGATGGGGATGGGATGGGATAATGGGATGGGATAATGGGATTCCAGCCCAAACCACTCTGGGTTCCGTGGGGCAGATTCCCCTTGAAATGCTACTCCAATTATTTCAAAATTCCCCTGGCACAGAACAAGCCCCCATTTGAGTCTATTTCCCTCGGAATATCTCAGAACAATACAACATTAAATCCATGGCATTTTGCTCAGAAGATGGCTTTATGGGAGCAAAAAAGAAGATTTACAAACCAGAGCAATTAATTTCCACATTAAAGGAGGCAGGAGCAGGCAGCTGCTGATACACATCAAAAGGGGCTCAGAATTCATCTTGCCTCCCTGGATATCTGGTAATTGGGAATCAAAGCCTTGCCAGGCACTCTGGTGCTCTGGACACAGGAGGTGACACCCAGTGCCAGGGCCTCCTCCTGCCTGGCTGCTGGGAGGGGAAGGACAGCCCTGAGCAAGGCCTGGCACAGAGGGTGGCACAGGGACACTGCCAGGGGAGCCCCAGGAGCACTGAGAGGGCACAGGCAATGCCCAGGGGTGGTGGTGGTACTTCTACAGTCACCATTGATTTGGGAAGCAGACATGTATTTCAACCCTGTGAAATACAGGGTGAATTTCATCCCTGTGAAATACAGGGTGAATTTCATCCCTGTAAAATAGAGTGAATTTCATCCCTGTAAAATACAGGGTGAATTTCATCCATGTGAAATACAGGGTGAATTTCATCCCTGTGAAATACAGTGTGAATTTCATCCCTGTGAAATACAGGGTGAATTTCATCCCTGTGAAATACAGAGTGAATTGCATCCATGTGAAATACAGAGTGAATCTCATCCCTGTAAAATACAGGGTGAATTTCATCCCTGTGAAATACAGAGTGAATTGCATCCATGTGAAATACATCCCTGTGAAATACAGGGTGAATTTCATCCCTGTGAAATACAGGGTGAATTTCATCCATGTGAAATACAGAGTGAATCTCATTGAAATACAGGGTGAATTTCATCCTGTGAAATACAGGGTGAAATGAAATACAGGGTGAATTTCATCCCTGTGAAATACAGGGTGAATTTCATCCATGTGAAATACAGAGTGAATCTCATCCCTGTGAAATACAGGGTGAATTTCATCCCTGTGAAATACAGGGTGAATTTCATCCATGTGAAATACAGAGTGAATCTCATCCCTGTGAAATACAGAGTGAATTTCATCCATGTGAAATACAGGGTGAATCTCATCCCTGTGAAATACAGGGTGAATTTCATCCCTGTGAAATACAGGGTGAATTTCATCCCTGTGAAATACAGGGTGAATTTCATCCATGTGAAATACAGAGTGAAATCACAGAAATACAGGGTGAATTTCATCCCTGTGAAATACAGGGTGAATTTCATCCATGTGAAATACAGAGTGAATCTCATCCCTGTGAAATACAGGGTGAATTTCACCCCTGTGAAATACAGGGTGAATCTCATCCCTGTGAAATACAGTGTGAATTTCATCCCTGTGAAATACAGGGTGAATCTCAACCCTGTGAAATACAGCGTGAATCTCATCCATGTGAAATACAGGGTGAATTTCATCCATGTGAAATACAGAGTGAATTGCATCCATGTGAAATACAGGGTGAATTGCATCCATGTGAAATACAGAGTGAATTTCATCCCTGTGAAATACAGGGTGAATCTCATCCCTGTGAAATACAGGGTGAATTTCATCCCTGTGAAATACAGGGTGAATCGCATCCCTGTGAAATACAGAGTGAATTTCATCCATGTGAAATACAGAGTGAATTGCATCCATGTGAAATACAGAGTGAATTTCACCCCTGTGAAATACAGAGTGAATCTCATCCCTGTGAAATACAGGGTGAATCTCATCCCTGTGAAATACAGGGTGAATTGCATCCATGTGAAATACAGAGTGAATTTCATCCCTGTGAAATACAGGGTGAATCTCATCCCTGTGAAATACAGGGTGAATTTCATCCATGTGAAATACAGAGTGAATCTCATCCCTGTGAAATACAGGGTGAATCTCATCCCTGTGAAATACAGGGTGAATTTCATCCATGTGAAATACAGGGTGAATTTCATCCCTGTGAAATACAGGGTGAATTTCATCCATGTGAAATACAGGGTGAGTCTCATCCCTGTGAAATACAGGGTGAATTTCATCCATGTGAAATACAGGGTGAGTCTCATCCCTGTGAAATACAGGGTGAATTTCATCCCACAGGAATGTGGGCTCAAGAGACAGGAAAAATTCCCTGCCCTTGGAAGCTCTGATACAAATCCTGGAATGGTTTGGGTGGGAAGGGACCCCAATCCCCCCCAGTGCCAGCCCCTGCCATGGCAGGGACACCTCCCACTGTCCCAGGTGCTCCCAGCCCCAGTGTCCAGCCTGGCCTTGGGCACTGCCAGGGATCCAGGGGCAGCCCCAGCTGCTCTGGGCACCTGTGCCAGGGCCTGCCCACCCTGTCAGGCAGGAATACAAAGATGTCACCTGCAGATGGAAACTGAAACAGGAGCAGAACCAAAGCACAGAGCTCTGGGAGTTTGTGCAAAGGCAAGTCCAACCCAGAGCAGTTGCCTTGGTCATTGATCAGTGAGGATGAGGATGAGGCTCAGAGCAGGGAGGTGCTGCTGCTGTGGGCACAGAGCCCCTCTGCTCCTGAGGGGACACTGCTGCAGCACCCAGGCAGCCTCTGCTCCCTCCTGGCACATCTCCCCTTCCTTTCCCTCCTGGCACATCTCCTTCTCTTTTCTCTCCTGGGAAATCTCCCTCTCTTTCTCCCTCCTGTCAATTCTCCCTCTCCTTTTCCTCCTGGGAATTCTCCCTCTCCCTTTCTCTCCTGGGAATTCTCCCTCTCTTTCTCCCTCCTGTCAATTCTGCCTCTCCTGTTCCCTCCCATGAATTCTCCCTCTCCTTTTCCTCCTGGGAATTCTCCCTCTCCCTTTCTCTCCTGGGAATTCTCCCTCTCCTTTCCCTCCTGGGAATTCTCCCTCTCCTTTTCCTCCCATGAATTCTCCTTCTCCTGTTCCCTCCCGTGAATTCTCCCTGTCCGTTCCCTCCTGGAGAGCTCCCTCCCAGCCCATCCAAGGCCCCGGACACCCCTGGTTGCTGCAGCCCTGGTGAGCTCTGCAGCAGGCAGCTCCTCAGGCACTCCCTGTGTGCAACCTGCTGCCACAGCACTCCGGGCAGCCAGCACAGAGATGAAAAGAAGATGGGAATAAAAAAAAAATAAAAAAAGAAAAAGCAAACAACCAATAAAGTAAAACAACAAAGGGAAGCCCTGAAGGCCTGTGCACAGCAGGAGCCATTCAGTTTTACACCTGCAGTTGAACGCTGAGTGTTTGCCCGCAGTGCAAGGGAAAGAGGAAGATAAAACAAAGAGGTTGTTCCTCCCTCCCCCGGCTCGGGGATCCCTGCTGGAGTGGGGCTGGCTGTGCCAGGGAGGAGCCCCAGGGTCCTGTACTTCCCAAGGGAACCCATCAGTGCCTCCCCATCCCGGGAAACCTCCTGTGCCCGCACTGGGAGGGACCAGCGCCAGGTGTTCACTGAGCACTCCTTCACTCTTTGCTCATTAATTACCCTCTCCTCCACCCTAAGTGCTCAAACTGAGCTGCAGCCTGGCAGGGAGGCCAGCATGAGACATTTCCAGCTCCTTTTCAGCCCAGACTCAGCAGCACAGCCAGCACTGGTGAGTTCTGCTGCTGGAGGATGAGGGGGGATGGAGATAAAGGCTCCTGATGAAAGAGGCTTCTCCCAGGCTCCACCAGCACAGGGACATGAATAATTCACAGCATGCAAGGAAAGGTGAAGTAGCAAAACTGCCTTGGGTACAGCACAGAGGATGTTGGGTGTGATCACAAACAGCTCTTTAAAAGCAGAATTAGAGAGGAAGGGGAAGAGGGAAGATGGATTCAATGCCATGAGGAGCTGTGGACAAGGCATAGTCAAAATTTGTTTTGTAAGAGGCCAAACCTCCATTAATCTCAAAATAGATTAACAGTTTGACTCTTAAGTGCACCCAAGAACTGGATTTATTAACTACACACATCCCACACTGGGGTTTATCCTCCCCCAGAATCTCCACAGGCCAGCTCTGTCTGTGCCCACAACCTCATGGCTCTGGTGTTTGAGATCAGCCCAAAACCTGCCCTGAGTGATCCCCAGCTCCTCCTCTGCTGGCTCTTACTCAATCCAAGTGTGGGATTTCAGTTCTGGTCCCACCAGCCGGGTCCTGTCCCCATCCAGGGACACAGCTCCTGCCTGCCCAGGCTGGTTTCCCCTTTAATTCTGTTTCTTTGCTGCTCTGAGCATTCCTGCTGTGCCCTCCAAGTGCTCCTTTCCCCTCTCAGAACAAATCTCCTTGAGCTGAGCTTTTCTCCTTCCTGCAGCAAACAGTGCCCACCCTCCCTGTCATTGTTCAGGGTGTTTGGAGTGGGAGCAGGAGGAGAACCCAGACAAATTCAGTGCTGGTGTGGAGTTCAGGGACACACTCATTCCATGGCTGGATTCCCAGGCACACGGCCACCCTGTCCATGAGCTGCTCTTTGACACTGCCCTGGAAATCATGGAATCACAGCCTGGGGTGGTTTGGGAGGGACCTTAAGGCCCATCCAGTCCCACCCTTCCTCTGTGCCAGGCTGCTCCAAGTCCTGTCCAGCCTGGCCCTGGACCCTTGCAGGGCTGGGGCAGCCGCAGCTTCCCTGGGGTGGAGGGTCAGGTGGGTTATGTCTGAGCTGGTCCCTAGGAATCCCTGATAAACACCTTTTGATCCCCAGAACAGGTCTGGGAAGGTGCCCTCAGGGCCCCGTGGTGCCCCCAAGGTGACACTGGCATCTCTCCCTGGCTGAGTGGCCCCAGGTCAGGCAGGGGAATCAGCAGCCCAGTGTTGGGGAAGATGAACCAGGAAAGCCTTATAAATATGATTGTCTGGCAAAAGATTGTGAGAATATGGAAACTGTAAGCAAGACTGAAATGAAAGCAAGCTTTGAGATCCCTCAGTTACTGAATAATGGGAAAACAATGGTGTGGCCACTGAAGGTGATCCCCTTTTGATGGAACAACACCCTCTGCTTGCAGACAGGCCCAAGGGTCAGAGCAGACCCTACAGCTTGGCAGAAGGGCCCAAAGAGGAGTTTGTAGGGTTTAAAATGTAACACAGTATGGTAATGTAGTGATTCTTATAGGCTGTATGGAAATGCTGTAGGATTTGTATATGGTTGTAGATTGGTTAGTGAGAATCAGAATATTCAACACAGAAGAAGATTTATGGTATTGGAACAGGAGCTTCTCTCTCTCACCCTTTTGCTCTCTCACCCTCTCATCCTCTCTGCCCCTCTCTTCTCTCAGCCCTGCTCTGGGCTGTGCCTGGCAGCTCCCAGCAGGGCCCTGCCCCAGGCCCTGTGCAATGAACCCCAAATCCCAGCAGGGCCCTGCCCCAGGCCCTTTGCAATGAACCCCAAATCCCAGCAGGGCCCTGCACCCAGGCCCTCTGCAATGAACCCCAAATCCCAGCAGGGCCCTGCACCCAGGCCCTGTGCAATGAACCCCAAATCCCAGCAGGGCCCTGCCCCAGGCCCTTTGCAATGAACCCCAAATCCCAGCAGGGCCCTGCCCCAGGCCCTGTGCAATGAACCCCAAATCCCAGCAGGGCCCTGCACCCAGGCCCTGTGCAATGAACCCCAAATCCCAGCAGGGCCCTGCCCCAGGCCCTTTGCAATGAACCCCAAATCCCAGCAGGGCCTCGCACCCAGGCCCTTTGCAATGAACCCCAAATCCCAGCAGGGCCCTGCACCCAGGCCCTCTGCAATGAACCCCAAATCCCAGCAGGGCCCTGCACCCAGGCCCTGTGCAATGAACCCCACATCCCAGCAGGGCCCTGCACCCAGGCCCTTTGCAATGAACCCCAAATCCCAGCAGGGCCCTGCCCCCAGGCCCTGTGCAATGAACCCCAAATCCCAGCAGGGCCCTGCCCCAGGCCCTTTGCAATGAACCCCAAGTTCCAGCCCTGGCTGCAAAGATCTCTCCTCTCCATCCATCCTGACCATCCTACCCCTGTCGCTCCTACAGCCCAGCACAACCCCAGCAGATCTGGGGGTCCCAGCCCTGCAGGACAGGGCTCAGCAAGGACACAGAGCACGGATCCATGCCCTTCCAGCCCTGGGGACAGCACCCACCTGCTCGTGCCTGCTCCAGCAGGTTGGTGGCCATCAGGGTGACGGTGGGCGCGGCCAGGGCGGTGACACGGGTGACCTGTGCTGGCACCAGGGGCCCCACGGCAGCATCCAGCCTGGAGGCAGAACCTGTGAGCAGAGCACAAGGACAGGTGTGGGAATGCACAAAATCAGAGGGTTTTGGGAAAGCTGCAAAGGTGCAGGCCTCAGAGACAGCAGAACTGTGATTGGAGCCCAGCAGCAGCCATGAGATTGCTCAGCAGAAAAAGTATTTAAACTGTAGAAAAGCAAGGGCAAATAGAACAATGGTCTGTGTATTAATGCTTGTCTGAATGGCTCTCTAAGCTACAGAAAGTTTATCTAGCAAGATATTAGGAAGGTTAAAGCTCAATAATAGAGCTCTGTGCGTTGTGTTTTAGGCTCACAAGCAGGTGTTGTACTGGAAATAAGCAAGCATTGTTTAACCAAAGGTACCTGTGCTCCTGGTGATTGGATAGAACTACTGTCAGTGTGCTTTTGCTTTGTGGGATTGGTCAAGAAACTTATAAAGTGAGTTGTGACATTAAGTTCTGTGTCTGCTGCCTGGATGTGAGCTGCTGGCATCTTCCCATTGTCATCACCATGGAATGAGGCTGATGCTGGAAAATCCAACAGCTCAAGGTGCGTTCCACAGCAGCCCCGTCTCATTCGTGGTTTGTACATAGCCCCCGGCCGGTGGTAGACAGGGTGGAATTTGCCCTGGTAAACAACAATTCCCTTTAAAACACTCAGGTTTTGTGCCCAGGCCTTGGCACTCGAGGCCATGGCAGCGCTGAGCTGCACTGGGGGATCTCAGGGAGCTTTTCCAGCCTCAGTGATTCAGGGAATTCATTTGCTGAGCACAGGTCCTGCCCCCAGTGCAGGGTTAAAACAAGGTTTGTGTTCAGTTCGATTCCTGGCCACGATGCCCACAGATCCTCAGCCAATAAACAGCGCCAGAAATTCAAAATTAATGAAAATGTGGCCCTCAAAGTAAGAATTTGCCAGGATAGTTCGATGCCCTCCCAGCAGGTCACAGCAAGATCAGTGTTCTCATTTTAAATAACACTCCTCTGGTTTCCACTGTTACTCATCACAGCTTCTTGGTGTCCCACTCTATCCATGGGAAATTATTTTGCCAATATTTTAAAATTGCAGCTTTATCCAGGGCTTCACAGTCTGCTGGGACAAGGCCCAGAGCAGAAACTGTGATTTGCTCATGTGCATCATTCATGAGGAACCGGGAACCCAGGGCTGCTGCTAGAAGCAGGCCAGTTAAACCAGGCTCTCAGTCCTGCAGAACAACTCCTGCCTGCTGCCACACCTGAGGTCCAACCTGGAGCATTCATTCCCAATGAACTGGGAAGTTTTTCAGGAGCTGAGCCACACAAGAGCCACCCAACCCCATCTCCTGGCAGGGTAAAGCCAGGTGTCCCAGCAGCAGTGCCCATGTCCCATTTCCCAGCCACCACTGCCAGGGCCATTTGTTGTACATTCATGGATGCACATCCCATCCCTGCTTTAAGGCAGACTGGGAATATCACAATTCCCAGCACAGCCCAAGCTGCAGGATTTCCTGCAGGGTTATCAGACAGCCCCCATCCCAGCTTCTGCACATCCTGGAGTAGTATGGATCACTTCTGAAAGCCTCAGTCTGTTACAAAAGCCCACTGGTGTGGAAGGGGCCAACAGTGGGCCTGTTAGCTAAAGGAGCGAGAAGAAGCCGAGAAGTAAGAAGAAGCTGATAAGGAGCTTTCTCCAAGGCTGTAACCAAGGAGATCGAGAGAAGAAAGATAGGAGCACTGTGCAGCTGGAGGAAGCATTTTTAGAAAGTTAGGTGAACTCACTATAACTTTCACCAATAGCATGGTATTGACTTATGGTGGCCAATAGTTAAGGAAGAAGAAGGGTAAACAACTGGAAAGTGTATAAAAGATCAGCCATGCTCAGTAATAAACTGTTGCCAACTGGGACTGCTCGTGGTCTCTGCTTTGTGTCATGACCGCCTCGACTGCGACACACTGACACACTCTGAACGCTCTCATGGATCTGTGTCCCCACAATTCCAGGTGCCACAGCACAATATTCCAGCACAGAGCATGGAATCCCAGCCTGGTGTGGGCTGGAAGGGACCCCAGATCCCACCCAGTGCCACCCCTGCCATGGCAGGGACACCTTCCCCTGTCCCAGGTGCTCCCAGCCCCATCCTTGGGTTCTATGAGTTCTCTACACCCAAAACTGGAATGATTTCCATAACTTGCATAATTATCCCTGCAATTGCTCCCCGCACTGGAGACGAGCTCTGCTCATTCCCCACCTCGGCTCTGCTGCCTCTCAAACGTGACGTGCCATTATATAATTTCAGCTGCTTCTTTATGCTGATTTATTACCCCATCCAGGAACAATATCAGTGCATCTTCTGATGTGATGGAAGCAATTATCCCATGGCTTCCATCCGCACCAGAGTCAAGTATATATAAATATATATTTATATACACATATATATGCATTTCATACATGCAGATGGGGTTCAACTGCTTATTTTAATTATAACTGCTGCTCACCAAATAAGCTGGAATGATTTAAGGCAATCTTAACCTTTAAGGAATAAATATTTATGCTTTGGAGCTCTTTGTGCTTATGAAGAGCAGTCTTTGCAATGGATGGCTTTGGAATACAAACACAGCCTGGATGGAGTTGAATGTCACGATGCAATATCAGCCTCTGCTCTGAACTGAACATAACCTGGGCTGGAATTACACCTGAGTGTGAACCCACACTCCGGCGCTGTTTGATTAAATTCAGGCCAATTCTACTCTAAAACAATCCTGAGGAGGGGGAGGGAGGAGGGAAGTGCTGTTCCCTGGGAAGTTCTGCGTGCCTGCAGGGCCAGGGCAGGCTGATGAGCCAGCGGTGCCTCTGGACAACATCTGCACATTCCTGGGATCCTTTCAGCCACCTCCCAGCAACTTCCAACACAGCCACACTGGGCAGAGGGGAGGGAGGTGACAGGGACAGGGTGAGCAGGGACAGGAGGAGGTGACAGGGACAGGGACAAAGTGAGCAGGGACAGGAGGAGGTGGGAAGGAGGGGAGGCTGCTCCATGCCCAACACAGATTCATCCCCTGGTCTCTCTGGTGCCTGTCCCATTCCCCAGCCCCTCCTTGGCCATGCTGGCACTGAGCTTCAGCATTGAGGTGTGTGAGATCGGTGCTGGGCACTGCCCCAGCCCCTCCTGGCCATGCTGGCACTGAGCTGCAGCAGTGAGGTGTGTGAGATCGGTGCTGGGCACTGCCCCAGCCCCTCCTGGCCATGCTGGCACTGAGCTGCAGCAGTGAGGTGTGTGAGATCGGTGCTGGGCACTGCCCCAGCCCCTCCTGGCCATGCTGGCACTGAGCTGCAGCAGTGAGGTGTGTGAGATCGGTGCTGGGCACTGCCCCAGCCCCTCCTGGCCATGCTGGCACTGAGCTGCAGCAGTGAGGTGTGTGAGATCGGTGCTGGGCACTGCCCCAGCCTCTCCTGGCACTGAGCTGCAGCAGTGAGGTGTGTGAGATCGGTGCTGGGCGCTGCCCCAGCCCCTCCTGGCCATGCTGGCACTGAGCTGCAGCAGTGAGGTGTGTGAGATCTGTGCTGGGCACTGCCCCAGCCTCTCCTGGCACTGAGCTGCAGCAGTGAGGTGTGTGAGATCTGTGCTGGGCGCTGCCCCAGCCCGTGGGATGTGAGCAGTGCCTGCAGTTGCCAGCTCTGTGTGGGCAGCTGCAGGAGGCAGCGTGCCCTGCCTGGTGCTGCAGGGAGAGCACAGCTCCCCAGAGCCAGCAGTGCCAGCATCTCCCACTGCCCTCGCTCCTGCTGCCCCTCCAGGGCCCCCACGGGAGCTGGGCTTGAGAATAAACTACTCAAACTCTAGTTAACTCTAATAGTTTATAAAAACATTGGTCTTGTAAGCCAAAGATTGGAGACTAAACCCCTTCTTAGAGTTACCCCACCATCCTATCTCAGGAAGAAAGGATTCAAACGCTCCTCTGCAACTCCCAAAGCTGGCATGTTTAACTAAATGAGAGGAAGAAGCAGGGCAGAGCTCAGAGCTGCCGCCAGGAGGAGAAGAACCCTGAGCTCTGTGTGATGAGGGTGAGGCAGCAGCGCAGAGCCCTGCCCGAGCTGAGGCAGCCCCACAGCAGAGCCCAGCCCGGTGTGGGGAGGGATGCTCCAGGCACAGGAGAGCAGAGGGGAGCGGGCTGCAGGGCGGGGTGGGGAGGGCAATCAGGATAAATCCACACCTCACCCAATTCTGGCACTGCTGGGACATCGCCTGGGAGGAATTTGTCCATTCCCAGCCCCACAGTGGGGGACAGCAGCACCAGCTGGGATCAGGAAATCCCACACTCACTACAGCTGGAAAGGACCTGCAAGACCATCAAGCCCAGCCAGCAGCACCACCATGGTCACCATGGAACCATGTCCCCAGGTGCCCCATCCACCCTGAAATCCCTCCAGAGATGGGGATTCCACCATTCCCTGCTCCAGGGCTTTACAACCCTTCCATGAATAAGCCTGCCCTAATTTCCGCCCTGAACTGCCCTGCTGTGGCTGCACTGCCCCTGGGAGGAGCCCCAGCACTGACCCTGGTGTGTCCCCAGGCGCAGGGAGGAGGAGCCTGGGACATCCTGGGACATCACCACCACTTCTCCTGATGGGAAGGAGCAGTGGAATCAGCAGTTGCAGCCCCTGTGTGTGACAGGCAGGCCCAGAAATGCGCCCAGTCACTTTGATTAGTGCTGCTGTCACCTCCTGACCCCAGAAGGTGCTGGAGATCAGGGCCCAGGGACTTGCTCCATTTAGAAGCACAGTCCATCCTGATGAGATAATTCGGGGCAGTCCTGCCTATCTGCAAAGGACAGGAGAATACTCTCTGCTTGAAAAAAAGGAAGAATTGAGCGGTAATAAAAAAAAAAATTGGACTTTTTCCCAAGCAGGCAGCATCCTTGAGCTCCATGCATCCCCTCAGCCCTGCTCCCCCTTCCCCTCAAGGACACACCACACTCCTCCTCAAGGCAGCCCCTGCTGGGTAAACACGAGGCTGCCCAGGAGCCTCCTCTGAGGAATTTCCCTTCCTTCCTTTGTGAGGCCCAGCCACGTTCATTAAAACATTCAGCACTTTCTGAATGTGATTATGCCCTTCCCTGTGCTCACACTGGGAACGTGTGGTGCTTCCTGAGCAGCAGCTGCCCTTGGCTGCCTGCACAGGCACAGGGCTGTGCTGGGGAGAGCATCCCAGCACAGCTGGCACAGCTGGCACAGCTGCTGCAGGGCTCAGCACAGCTGCCCTGCCCCACTGCCACCCCCAGCTCAGCCCCGGGGTGATGGGGAGAGCCCCCAGCAGAGCTCTGGGAGCCCAAACCCACCCAGGTGGGGCTGGGAATGGCCATTCCTGCTGCCCTTTGTGCTGGGAACTGCCCTGGGGCCACTGGGCATGGATGGGCACAGCTGGGAACAGAACCAGCAAAGCAGCAGTGACGGGCACACACAGCACTTACAGAACCCCAGAGAGCCAGGCTGCTGTGGGCTGCAGGGATGAATCCATATTTAGCCCTGCCCTAAATCCCATCCCACATCCATATCCCCTAAACCCCACCCCGTGCCACGTCCCAGTGTCCCAGGTGCTCCCAGTGTCCAGCCTGGCCTGGGGAGTGCCCATTCAGCCCAGGGGCCACTTCCATCAGCAGGGAGGAAAAAGGAGAAGAATTGTGTAAATCAGACTTCTCTGCTCTCCTACCCAGCCAGAGCCAGCCCTGGAAATCAGCATTGATGTTTTGGGCAGAATGACCCGGCTGCTCTGCTCTCCTTCATCCAGCTGTCCTGTGCTTTGTGTTTGTTTGGGTTTTCCCATTTTCAAATTGAAAAAAGGATACAGAAACTTCTGCTGAAGAGCTCCTTTCCTGCTGCCCTGGAAAGTGGCAAAAAGAATCCACTCCTGACCTGGGGGGGAGCACAGGAGAACGACAAGGAGCTGGGAGGTGAGGGGTGGCAGCAGCAGGGGTGGCACAGCCTGGCACTGGCACAGGCACAGGGGACTCGAGGCCATCACAGGGACTGGGAGAAGCAGGATTTTGGCACAGAAATGCTCCGGGTTTTTTTAGTTTAAAATTGATGGTGTAGAAGCCAAGTCACCCCACTGGATTCCATCAGATGAATAAATTGCCCTGGAAGGAGGTCAGAAAATGAATGAAGGGTCTTCTCTCTTTGGTGAAATGAAAAATAAAAGCATGAGGCACAGAACTACATCTGGAGAGAGATTTATGCCCAGATAAATCAGTGTACAGCAGAACACAAATATGGAGAGACATCACTGGTCTGTTCCATGGGACACCCCCCACCCTGGCAGTGCCCAGGGCCAGGCTGGGCAGGGCTGGAGCAGCCTGGGACAGAGGGAGGTGTCCCTGCCATGGCACTGGGTGGGATTTAGGGCCATCCCAACCCATTCCATGGCTGGATCTCCAGCAGATCCCAACCCCTGCCATGCACTGGGTGGGATTTAGGGCCATCCCAACCCATTCCATGATTCCATGGCTGGATCCTGAGCAGCTCCCAACCCCTGCTGGCCCCCAGCCCCTCCTCAGCAGAGCAGGAGCTGCACTTTTGTTCCTGCAGGGTCATTTGGAGCTCTCATTTCAATATGCATTGCCATAACCACTTCAGAGCTGGTGAATGCTGGAGTAAATTGCTTATTGGAGCGGGAAGGGAAGAAAGTCAGCAAGAATTCCTGAAAATCTGCAGAGTCAGGCCTAAGTGGCAATGAGCACCTTCTGCAGTGAGCTGTGCTGGGGAACATTTCTCTCTCCAATTTCTCCTCCTTTAACAACCTGGTTTTTAGCAATTTCCACCAAATGAGCAGCGAAACGAGGGAAGGCACAGAGGCTTCAAAAGCAAAGTGAAATCAAAACAAATCAACTCCCCCAAAGGCTGGAGTGTCACATTCAGCCAGTTCTTACAGTCCTGTCCTGTACTCTTGGTGTCTGAAATATCCCCTGTAAAAACCAGCCAGGGAAATGCTCCTCCCTGAGGGAGGGGGACAGAATGACCTCTGAAGGGCCCTTCAAAAACAAATTATTCCATGGTTCCATGAGAGTGACAGCACCAGCGGAGCCCACACCCCACACCTGCTGGGTTCAGGGGCATGGAATATCCCCCAAAGCCCTGTGAAGTGTCCTGCCCCTCCCCACCAGGGATAATCCCAGGAAACCTCAGCTCTGAGCACCCTCCAAAGCCTTGCTGCAGCACTTGGGACACCTGGGGGGTCCCGGTTTAGAAATTCCTCAGAGGAATCATTTCAGACAGGGTTTATCATCCCCATTTCTTCTCTTTTGGGGAAATAGGTGCTCAAGGCCCTGTGCCCATCCCAACAAAGCCCTTGCCCAGCCTGACCTCCTCTTGTGCTGCCCTTGTGATCCCAGGCAGGAATTCTCCCTTTGTGCCAAATCCCAACAGTGGCCTTAACTGGAAAAAAAGAAGTTGAGACTGAAACAAGAAGTCTGTGAGCAGCAGAAGCTAAGAGAAAGCATTTCCCAACTTTTAATGAGATTTCTCATCACAGGAGCTGTAGGAGCAGGGCTCACCATGACGGAATTGAACCCGACACATTTAATAACAAAAAGAGCAGGATTATTAAACCCCATTCAAGCCTTGCTTAGCAAAGCAAATGATGCAAATCCTGGCAGGCTCAGCTCATGTCCCTGGGTGACTGCAGAGCTGAGCCCCGCTCCAGACCCTGCTGGGCTCAGATCCTCAGCTCCAGCTGCACATCCAGCTCCTGCTGGAGGCTCTCTCTGCCCGCTGCTGTTCTGGAGGAGGAGCAGTCAGGGAGTGCTTGGGCAAGGCTCTCCTCAGGCATGGGGCACTGCTGGGTGCCTGTGCCAGGCCAGGGGCTGGCCTGGGCCCTCCTGGGTCCCCTCCTGTTGCAGACATCTTTTCATGTAAAATCTTTCTCTTAGGATTTTTCCTCCTGAGAAGCTGGGAGGCCTCAGGAACAAAATGCAAACAATGGTTATCTGCTGCTGTGGGATGCAACAGGTGCATCTGGGATTGGGCTCATGGGGCTGTTTCTAATTAATGGCCAATCACAGTCAGCTGGCTCAGACTCTCTGTCCCAGACTCAAGGCTTTGTAATTCACTCCTCCTTTTTGTATTCTTAGCCAGCCTGCTGATGAAATCCTTTCTTCTATTCTTTTAGTATAGTTTTAATGTAATATATATCATAAAATAATAAATCAGCCTTCTGAACCATGGAGTCAGATCCTCATCTCTTCCCTTATCCTGGCACCCCTGTGAACACAGTCACACCCTCCAGCTCAGGATGTGCTGTGATCCCAGGGTGAAATTCACCTTTTCTCACTTGTTTCTAACTGCCCTGATATGGAGCTGAAGTGTGAGACCTTCCTGCTCTGGGAGCCCAGGGAAAGCAGAGCCCCAGGGGTGGCTTCTCCTTGAGCCTGCTTTGTGCCAAGAGGGACTGGAGAGCAAAAGGCACCAGAAGTTATACTTGAGAAGCACAAACCATTCCTTTAGGGACACTTCTGGCATTATGTGGAATTATGACAAGGTGCTCTGAGTTACTGGGCTGCTCTGGCAGGGTGGGAATGGCACTCCTGCAAAGGGATCCATCACTTCCCAGGACAAAGCAGTTATCACCATTTATCTGCCTCAGATCTGCTGCTCCTCTCACATCAACCCCTCTCTAGTGAACATCCCCTGAATTTCAAAATTCTGCACTGAGACTGAGCCATCGAGCTGGCTTTACTCATTAAAAAGAAGTCTTGGCAGAACTGTGCCCAAAAACGAGACAAATCTCTTCTCTCCACCTGAGAGACCCTGTTCCCAAGTGACAATGACAGTGACATTTTACACACTGTGAAACAAAACCACTGAAACCTTCCCTGGCTGAGCTGGGCTGCAGAGAAAACACAGAAAGGAAGAGAGAAAATTATGAAAAGTCGCCAACAGGGAGAACCCTCCTCAGCAGGACAGAGCCCATCAGGTGCCCAAGGCGCCACCAGGAGAGCCTGGACACCCCTGGGTCTGCAGGCTGGCACAGGGGTCAGACTGCAGTCCCTGCCTCCTCCCTGGGTTATCTCCACACATGAGATGAGATCACTACCAGGCAACCATTGATTAAACAATTCATTAATTCCCTGGGATCCCTGCAGAGGAGACGTTCACCACAGCTGTGGCTCCCCCAAGGTGCAGGTCAGTGAGCTCTGTCCTTCCCAAGCCTCTGCAGCTCCCAAAGCCCAGCAGCCCCAGGAGTGCTCCTCTGGACAGCAAGCACAGAGGGAATCGAGAGACCAGAACCCAAACCAGAGGGACCCTTGAGAGACCAGAGACCCCAGAACCCAAACCTGAACCCAGACCCTGGGGGAATTGAGAGACCAGAACCCAAACCAGAACCCAAACCCTGAGGGTGGAACCCAAATTCAGAGACCAGAACCCAAACCTGACCAGAACCCAAACCTGGGGGAATTCAGAGACCAGAACCCAAACCTGAGGGAATTGCGAGACCAGAACCCAAATTCAGAGACCAGAACCCAAACCTGAGGGAATTCAGAGACCAGAACCCAAACCTGAGGGAATTCAGAGACCAGAACCCAAACCAGAGGGTTCTCCAGAGACTCCTGTCTCTGACCAAACCAAACCTGGGGTGCTCCTGAGCCAGGCACAGGCACCCCTATGGGGAATTCAGGACCTGGATCTGAGATGGGGAATTCAGAGACCAGAACCCAAAGAACCCAAACCTCAGAGAGACCAGAACCCAAACCCAGAACCCAAACCCTGGGGAATTCAGAGACCAGAACCCAAACCCTGGGGGAATTCAGAGACCAGAACCAAACCAGGGCAAACCAGTGCTCCTGCCAGGCACAGGCCCCAGGCTGGTGGGGTTTGCAGCACAGGCCATCAGAGGAATTCCACCCATCCCCTGCTGTGGGGTTTGCAGTGCCCTCCACCCCACGAGCAATGGGTGAAGCCCAGCCAAGCTCTGCTGCTCACTGGGGGAAAAACCCCAGGATTGTTCATCCTGCTGCCTCAGAACTCTGATCCTCTCCTGGGCTTTGTTGTAAATCCTGTGGGATCATGCAATATCCTGAGCCGGGACCCACAGGATCACCCAGTGCAGCCCTGTCCCTGCACAGACACCCCCAAACCCCACCCTGGCATCCCTGGCAGTGCTGTCCAAGCTCTCCTGGAGCTCTGGCAGCCTCGGGGCTGTGCCCATTCCCTGGGCAGTGCCAGCACCCTCGGGGGATGAGCCTTTCCCAAAATCCATCCAACCCCCCGGCCCAGCTCCAGCTGCTCCCTGGGTCCCATCCCTGTCCCAGGGGCAGAGCAACACAAATCATTATTAATGAAAGCCTCAACAATCTGAATTTTTTCTGGCACCTCCCTCAGGGGATCCCAATTCCTGTTACCCCAGGAATGTGGCATTCCCTCTGCAGGACACACAGCCCATGCCTAGCAGGGACTGCAGAGTGGTTCCAGCCTTGTTCCAAGAGTGTAAAACCACTGAGATCTGCCCAGGCCTGCTGCTATTATACACCTTCTGCCCTCCTGCTGCATTACAAAGCTTCGTGGAGCCTCCAAACTGGGGGAAAACAGCTTGATTGGATTTTTGGGCACTTTCTGAGAGCAGCAGCTCCTGACCCCGGTGACCTCCCTGCCCTCCCAGCAGGGCAGGTGGCAGCCAGCCCGGATCAAAGGCTCCTCCTGAATTATTCATGGAGCCATCAGTGAATGAGAAATCAGAAAATTGGAAAATAAGGCTGGAGGGGCCCCAGGCACAGCGGGGATCTGTGCTGAGCCTGGCTGGAGGGACTGGGGCTCTCCTGGGCTGGGACAGAGCTTCTCCAAGCCCAGGGAGGGGAGGTGGGACCACCCTGCAGCCCAGGGAGCCTCTGCCCACAGCAGGACAAAAGGGGGTGATGAGGATGGATGGTGATGGTCACCCCACAGCCTTCATCTCCCACAGCCCTTCTCACTGCTCTGCCCACTCCCATTTCCCAAGCTTTATGATTCTTTTCTATCCTCACACAAACTCCAGCAGCAAATTTCCATCTCCTCTCTGGACAGGATGTAATTGTGAGAGAATACACTGAATTATGCAGCATCAGACCCCAGAACCTCCCTTTGCTCCTGTCACAGCGCAGTAATTATTTCTGCATGAACCAATCCTTTGTGTTTTGAAGTGAAATCTTCAAGCACTCATTTCTGGGAGGCTTTGAGTCAGAAATTAGATTTGGAAATTTGAACCCAGCCAGGCAGAAACCAGGAATGTGACCCTCGTGCTCCATTTTTTTGTAGTTTCTGAGTCAGGTTTAAGGTCCCAGGTTCTTGACACCACAGAGGGAGCTCAGTGTGGAACAGGGGCTGGCCGGAGGGATTTTCTGGGGGTGACAGAATGCCAGCCTGGTTTGTGTTGGAAGGACCTAAAGCCCATCCCATGCCACCCCTGCCAAGGGCAGGGACACGTCCCAGTACCCCCAAGTCCTTCTCCTTTTCCCCTTCCACCATCCCATGCAATAAAACCCATGAAACTCCATTTAGCACCCTGGGGAAGCTCCTGTGGCACACTTAAAATTGGGAAAGGTAATTAAGTTCCCTTATTTATATTCTGGCCAAGAAGGAAGATTCATTTCACCTCGTTACATTTCTTTACACTTTAGTGGGGCCTGACTGAGGAACGGGGGAGTCACCCAGGAAACATCCACAGCTCCAAAGCAAAGCTGGGAGCAAACACCAGGAAAATCCCTGAGCATTTGGCTCCCACCATCCAGGGGGCTGAACAGGAATGGCTGGTTGATTGGAGGAATAGTAATATCAATAACAACTAAATTAATAAAATAAAATAAAATAAAATAAAATAAAAATAATAATAATAATAATAATAATAATAATAATAATAATAATAATAATAATAATAATAATAATAATAGTAGTAGTAGTAGTAGTAGTAGTAGTAGTACAAACCCTGAGCTCTCAGCCTTGCAGACTCCCCATGTCCTGCCATGGTGCCCTGGAATTTCCATTCCCTCATAAGAAACTCCCAGTCAGGTATTTCTATATTAATTTTAGTGTCCAAGATGAAGTGCAGCAGCAATTTGAATTATTCACAGGATGGTTTGTGGCACAGGGTTTGCTCAGCTCTCAATCCCACTGGACAGAATGTCTGGAGCATTCCAGGGTCCCCTCCTATTCCAGGGAATGCTGAGATTATCCCCATTCCAAGAATTGCACCAGGAGGCAAAAGACCCTGCAGATGCAAATCCTAAAAGTGGAGATTAATCCACTGGGATTATGGAATTTCCTTCTCCATCAACTTTAGTTTTGCACTGAGTTTACCCCACATCCAGCCCTGATTCAGGCCAAACATTGGGAATATATTAGTTGAAATCCACTCTGTCGCTTCATTTTACAGCATCAAAACCAGTCCCCAAACAGCTGAAAAATAAAGTTGAACACATAAAGAATAATGTCTAAAAAAGGGTTTTTTTTTACTCACCAATAAGCAAGACAAAAGCACACAAAGCAGCATCACTCCTGTCTTTCAGCCTCAGCAGGATTTGCTGCCTTGTTCCCCTCTCCAAGTCCCCCAGTATTCCTGCTGGGCACCCCAAAAGCACAAAAGCTGGGCCTGAACCCCCCTGGGGATTATTCTGCATGCCAGCACCATTCCACCAAGTCTTGGCCACACCTGCAGAGCTCCTAACGCTTTAATTGCATAAATAAATATCAGGAGAGCAGCAGCAGCCACCACAACAAGGGGTTCCCTCAGCTCTGATTTAAAACTCACAGGATTCTCACAGCAATTCTCATCCATTCATCTTCTTCTGGAGAGGGACAAACAAGGGCTCCTCGTGGAACAATCTCATTGTCCTTCCAAGGCTTATTCCTTCCTTTCACTCAGTTTGTGTTTTCCTTCTAAGACTTCTGCTCCATTTACAAGAAATACACCCAGTTTAGCGAGGGCTTTTTAAGCTACACAAATCTCAGTTAATGTGAGTCTCTAACAGAAAGAAAAAGAGCCCAGCCTGTCCCATGCAGCCCAGGCTCCCGAGAGGGACCAGGGAAAAGGACAAACTCCTGTGTCAGTGTGTGAGCCCCGAGCCCCAGCTGTGCTGCCAGCCCCAGCCTCACCTGTGAAGCAGAGTAGAAATTTTCCAGGGCAGAAATCCATTTTGATTGAGGTGAAATGTACATTTTTGAATTGAGTCTGTGGTTAGAAAACATAGCTATTGAGCCTGACTGCAAAGCCTAGGCTCAGGGAAACTGCTTCAGTGAAGGACAGTGATAAGGGGGGGGGAGACAGAGGGTGACAGAGAGACACAGAGAGACTGCTGTGAGAGCAGGTGAACCTGACCTAGGAATTCTTTCTGATAAAGAAGAACTAGCAGCAAATGTCACCAAATTTCATATAACTGAATATCTATGAACCTATTGTGAAACTGCATGCATATGTATTTGAGAGGGGGATAAAAAGGGACCTGAAGTTCCCAGAAGTACACATGTCATTTTAGGGGAACGATTCCCACATGCATCCAGCGCTGTAATAAACATACCAGCTTTACAACTTTCACAAACGTTGTGGAGTTGTGATTATCTCTGCAAAACACCTGGATGGGGAAAAGTTATGATGGTGTTCACAGGGGTTCTTGGATGAGGGAAGAGATGAGGATCTGACTCCATGTTTCTGAAGGCTGATTTATTATTTTATGATATATATTACATTAAAACTATACTAAAAGAATAGAAGAAAGGATTTCATCAGAAGGCTGGCTAAGAATAGAATAGGAAGGAATGATAACAAAGGTTTGTGTCTCGGCTCTCTGTCCGAGCCAGCTGGGCTGTGATTGGCCATTAATTAGAAACAACCCCATGAGCCCAATCCCAGATGCACCTGTTGCATCCCACAGCAGCAGATAACCATTGTTTGCATTTTGTTCCTGAGGCCTCCCAGCTTCTCAGGAGGAAAAGTCCTAAGGAAAGGATTGTTCATGAAAAGATGTCTGTGACAAAAACCCACCTGGCAGGGCTCTGAGCAGGGGAGCTGCTGCTCCTGGGAGGGAGACCTGATGGAAACACTGCCCAGCACTGCACTCCCCACAGCCCAGCCCAGCTCAGTGCTTTAACAAGCACTTACAGACACACTAAATTAACTCTGACTTCCATGACATTTACCAAGAGCTGGGCACGACTGAGAGGATTTGGGTTGTTTGTCTTTTGTAACTGCCACTGCAGTATTGATATTTTTCCTTTTGTCAATACCTTGCTATTACATCCCAGGCACTGAGAGCCGCTCCTGGAGCACGCCATGGGAGCAGCTGCTTAACCATGAGCCTGGCCTAAGCAGGACTGAGGTGGGGCCTTTTCCTGATGTCCAGCCTGACCCTCAGGTCCTGCCCCTGCTCCCAGACGTCCCAAAGCCTTGGGAATCCCTGTTGGTACAAAGTGCACTGCAATCCATAAACCCAGTCAGGCCCACAATGGATTTGCACCAATAAACTGCCCATGGCTGGCTTTGGATGGTGCAAAAATGTGCAATACCACGGAGCTGTGCCTGACCTCACCCTGCCCATCCTCCTCCTGCACTCGGCCTTGGCAACCCAAACCAGCTGAATTGTCACACTGAGCCATCACCTCATTATCACAGGGTCCCGAGTGGGCAGCCCCAGCTCCCAGCAGGGAATTACTGTGCAGGAGGAGGGAACTGGTACCAATTCAATGGGCTCTGGGCATTATCTGAGCCCCTGAACCAGCCCACCTGCCAGCACAGACAGGAACCAAAACATGATTTTGTGCTGAATGTTAGCCCAGGCAGGAAGTTATCACTCTAATAACTATAAACATTCATTTGCTTGCTTCGTTAGCCAGCATTAGAGCTGGGCACAGCATTCACAGCCAGCTCATAAACCACCAGCCAGTGCCACCCAGCACTCCCAGCCTGTGCCAGTGCCAGTGCCAGTGCCAGGCACACCCAGCAAGGCCAGGGGAGGCTTCCCCAGAAGGGGAGCTGTAGCCATGATATTTCATGGAAAATCCTTTCCTTTGGGATTTTTCCTCCTGAGAAGCTGGGAGGCCTCAGGAACAAAATGCAAACAATGGTTATCTGCTGCTGTGGGATGCAACAGGTGCATCTGGGATTGGGCTCATGGGGTTGTTTCTAATTAATGGCCAATCACAGCCCAGCTGGCTCGGACTCTCTGTCCAAGACACAAGCCTTTGCTATCATTCTTTCTATTCTATTCTTAGCCAGCCTTCTGATGAAATCCTTTCTTCTATTCTTTTAGTATAGTTTTAATGTAATATATATCATAAAATAATAAAACCAGCCTTCAGAAACATGGAGCCAGATCCTCATCTCTTCCCTCATCCAAGAACCCCTGTGAACACCGTCACAGTGAGCCCCACATTCCTGCCTGGAACTTTGGCTGTTCTCCCAAAATGCTCATTTGTGCTCACCTGATGCTGTGGAATTCCCGAGCAGGGGAGGCTGGGCTGAGGTGAACTGAGAAGCGCACCAGGAGAATTCCCACAGGGGGGACCCCAAAGGGTGGCAGTGAGCCCAGCAGGGACCCAGCTGCAGAGCCAGCAGGAGCCACCCCTGGCCAGGGCTGCAGGGGCTTCCCAGGCTCTGACCCACTGCATTGCAGCTGGTAATTAGCTCATTAACACAAGGAAGGAAGGAGTGTGCACAGGGGCTGGACACATGGCTCAGCTCAGCCCAGCCCTCCCAGTAAGGCACTGGGAGGGAAGAGGAAAGATCTGGAAAATGCTGGAACATCAAGGCCAGGTTGGACACTGGGGCTGGGAGCAGCTGGGACAGTGGGAGGTGTCCCTGCCATGGCAGGGGTGGCTCTGGGAGGGCTCTGAGGTCCCTCCAAACCGTCCATCCTGGGCTCCTGCGATGCCCTGGGGACCTTAGGCTGAGCTCAAGGGCCCAGTGGGACTAACCCCATTGCCTTCCCCAGCCCTGGGCCCTTCCCAGGCCCTGTGGCCATGCTGGGACAGTCTGTGCCTCTGCTGGGAGGAGCAGCAGGTCCCCCCCAGCCCATGAGCCAGCTCTGAGTGTGCTCTGAGCCTGGCTCAGTCAGGCCCTGCCGAGGAGGGACTGACAGACATGGACAGACTGACAGACATGGACAGACTGACAGACACGGACAGACTGACAGACACGGACAGACTGAGCCTGGCTCAGTCAGGTCCCTGCTGAGGAGGGACTGACAGACACGGACAGACTGACAGACATGGACAGACTGACAGACACGGAAAGGCTGAGCCTGGCTCAGTCAGGCCCTGCCGACGAGGGACTGACAGACACGGACAGAGCTCGGGCACAGAGCTGGCACCGAGCTGGCCTTGGCACTCAGCATTAAGGTGCTGAGAGGAAAAGGCTCAGTCACTTCCCAGCTGCTCCGTGGCAGCCTAAACCACCACATTTAAACCCTTAAATAATGCTGAGAGCCAGGGAACAGGTGGCAAATGGATTCCATGGCAGATGGTGCCTTTTTTAATATTTGTGCTCACTGCTAATTTACAGAGTCCATAAGCACAGGCTCATCTCTTACCTTCTTCATTGTTACCATTAAAAGCCTGCATGTGAGGAAAATAAACACCCACTTCTTTATGCAGGAGCTGCAGAGGGGTGTTAGAGATTACCAGACACCCCATTCCTTAATTACTGCAGGTAAGTGCTGGTGCTTGCAAATTTAATGCATTTAGGGTTTCTTTGAGGCAGATTTCAGAGCCCGGCGTGGCAGTGCTGGGAAATGCAGTTTCCTCCCCCAGCAGGGCCCAGGAAGATGCAGCACAGCGAGGAGCTGCATCTCCACAAGCTCCTGTTTAGTCTTTATGTTAAACCTGGCACAAAATCCACACTCACAGCCAGGCTGCCATGAAATATTTAAGGGAACATTTGCCTGGGAGATGCACGAGCAGCACCACCAGTAGATGCAAAAGGAAGAAAGGAAATAAAAGCAATCCTAACCCAAAATGGGGCTGCAATTGCATTGCTGGAATCTTCTCTGCTTGCCTCACTGGTGTGGGAGCAGAGAGCACAGCAATGTGGGGCCAGGGCCCCTCTCACTGCACAGAGCCTGAGCTGGAGCCTCTCCAGCCCCACATCACTCCATGGACAGGTTCCTCAAGCTTCAATATTTTATTCCATATAAAACAGCATTTTATGTTGCTATTAAACCCGGGACTTTTATGCTGCTTCTCTCCCACACGTTTATTTCATCATTACAAGTTTTTCTAGGCTCAGCACGGTGGCAAAACAATCCCCAAGAGCACCACTGGCTGCAGCAGCCAGCACCTCCCAGCACCTCCCGGCCCTGTGTGCTCAGCCCCACTCCCAGGGGTGCAGCTGGGATCCTTCACAGCCTCCTGCAGGAAAAGGCTGCCTTTGAATCCCTTAAATATCCTCTGCTCTCTCTTAGCTTTGCTTCTGATTTTCCTTCCCAAAACATAAAATAAATTGAATGAAAATTCAATTTTAAAAAATGACCACACTGCATTGTGCACACTCGCAGTTCCCCTAAATTCCTGGTGATTTGCTTTGAGGGAATTCCAAGGAATTTCCTCTGTGAGGATGGAAAAGCAGCAGAGCCTGGATCTCCACCTGCCCTGTGCCCTTCCCACACCTCGCACCTTGTGTTAACACCCTGCTATTAATTCCCAAAGGTATTAATTAGGCTGCCAGGAGTTAACTGCAAGGCTGCAAAACTAACCACAATCAAAGGTCTAAAAAAATAAATATTCACTCCTAAGAATATTGGTCAAATTGAGCAAATCCCTGTGATTGGAGACACAGGACCACACAAGGCAGGAACAGGACACTGCTTTCTAATAGAATCAATTAACAGGGGACAATCAATTAACTGGGCTGACCACACACACAATGTTCAGTCTTCCAGGCACCAATAAACATGGGGATTGAAGTTGGAAATCATGTAATTTTGGGGTTTTTGAGTTCATTGCTACTGTGTGTCCATGGCCTTCCACAAGCTTTAGACAAGGGCAATGTGGGAAGGTCATTGACCCCAGGGTCACAGGCCATTGACCCCAGGGTCACTTTTTAGATGACACGTGGATCAGAACAAATGCAGCCTGTGCCCCATCCCCACCCTGTCCCCAGCTCTGAGTGCCACCTCCAGGTGCCACCTGCAGGGACGGGCACTGCAACCCTCCCTGGGCAGTGCCTGAGCCCCCTTTCCATGGGGCAATTCCTGCTGTGCCCACCCTGAGCTGCCCTGGCCCAGCCTGGGGCCGTTCCCTCTGCTCCTGTCCCTGTTCCCTGGAGCAGAGCCCGACCCCCCCGGCTGTGCCCTCCTGGCAGGAGCTGTGCAGAGCCACAAGGGCCCCTGAGCCTCCTTTGCTGCTCCCAGCCCTGCTCTGGCAGGAAGGGAATTCCTGGGATCCATCTCTCATTAAACACCAAACACCAAACCAGAGCTCCCCACCAGCACCAAACCAGAGCTGCACCTTCTGCAGAATTCAATCTCCCAGAGCCTTGCTGTGCTACACCTCAACTACCAAAAGATGGAAGACAAACCCTCATTTACATTTTTCACTTAATTGGCAGGTAACTGTTCTAAAAACAGCCCCAGGCACCCCAGGTGCAGTCACAAACATTGCCCTAAAGGCTCCTGGCCTCCAGGCCTGCCCAGCCAGGCAGGGATGCCCCTCAGCTGCCACCTTCAGAAGGGTTCCACTCAGCGCCCAGAAAAGAGCCATTTCTGCAGGCACCAGCCCCACCTCAGCTCTGGGAAAGGGCCCGGGCTGAGCTCTCCCAGCACGCTGGTGACTAAAACCACCCAGACAATCTGCTGGGGACTTCATCAGGTGTTGTCCCATGGTGTGCAGACACCTCCTGAGGGCCCTTTCAGCTGAGGACGTGAATGTTCCAGCTGAGAAGGGGAATGTTGTTTCAGCTCAGCTGTGACCACACCACCATGACCTGAGGGGTGGGCTGAGGGTCTCAGAGGTTAACCCACAGAACCCCCCAGAGGAGGCAGGAACCACCTCAGCTGGCCCCAAATGCACCAGGGACACATCCATGACAAACCTCCCGGAGCTCTGAACCCACTCCTGACACCCAGCCCAGAGCACACGTCCACACTGCTCCAGAAGCCCCGGTTTAACCCCGGCAGTGCCCCCCGTGCCCAGCACTCAGCACCACCCCGCACCCCTGTGCTGCCCAGACTCTCCCCGGGCCCACAGGGCCTTACCTGGGAAGGGCGAGGCCAGCAGCGGCACTTTGATGGGGGACAGGGTGAGGAGCTGGCAGGGCTGCAGGCCCGGCGCGGCCTGCGGGGCCTCGGGCTCCAGGGCCACCAGCGCCAGGCTCTGCGTGCCACCCACGGCTTTAAGGCTGCTCTGGCACCCACCTGTGGAGAGAGAGAGACAGGGGAGATCTCAGGGTCTCTCACTGCTCACAGTGACCCCAAGATACGTCAGAAAGTCTCTTTTCCCAGCCCAGCAGTCGAAGGGAGTCAGAGCTCTTCAGTTCTTGGTCTCAAGGTTGTTTATTGTTTCTTATCTATAAAACTATTTCTCCTGTCCAGCCGAGGTCCGCTCAGCAGGACAGACAGAGGCACTTAGTATAAAAAGTGTTATCTTTTTAGACTAAAAACTACGTGTACAATATTTACAATTACTTTCCAACATGTCTCACCTATGTTAGACAGTGAGCTTCTACTCTAAACCAATCCAAAAGTGCCAGCATCACTGCAGAAGATGGAGGCCAAGATGAAGAAGGAGAAAGGCTGGACATACCCAGATTCCTCCATCTTGCCCCCTGAACCCCCATGCTAAAAACCCCCAAAATCTATTTTTCACCCTGTGATAAATTCACTATCATTCTACTTAAACTTTCGTAGCTTGTAATTCTTCATATAAAGTTAGTAATTGTTTTTTTCCAAAAGCTAAATCGAAAGCACAAGGGTTTTGAGCTCTGTGCCAAAGTCTCTGAACCCCCTGAGTAGGGGCTCAAGCCCTCTAAAGCAGCCAGAAAAATTTCCTGGCATTTTCTGCCATGGAACCCCACAGATGTGAGCACATCACCCACAGGGACAAGGCAGCAGTGACTCACACACAACCTGCACAGAGTCATTACCTTTAAATGAAAAAACTTAATAAAAAAGTCAAATATTTGAACACGGGGAACACAATCATTCTCAGCTTTCCAAAGTGTAACTGTCTGATGCCAAATCTGAATTTATTCCTTTCTATATTAGGCACCCACTGCTCCCTGGCTGCTCTGCTGTGTCCTGCACACAAATCCCCGAGTTTGACAAGATCTGCATCTCATCTCCTTCATCCCAAAAGCTCAGCTGGACACTTCATGGAATCCCTGAGGCTGGAAAAGCTCTCCCAGCCCTGGAGTCCCAGCTGTGCCCCATCCCCACCTTGTCCCCAGCCCAGAGCTCTGAGTGCCACCTCCAGGGATGGGCACTCCAACCCTCCCTGGGCAGCTCCTCCAATGGAACTCAGAAATGTCCCAAATCAAAGCCCAAACACCCTTCAGCCCCTGCACTGTTCTCTCCCCAGCCTGACAGTGGCAGGGAAGACCTTCAGAGCTCAATCTTGCCTCATTATGTTAAACAAACAAGAACAGGAGTGTGAAACTCTTGAGGAGCAGAGCAAATCTGACAAACAGCAGCTGTTCCTCCCTCCACCGAGCTCGGGATTCAGAAATTAAGCAATCATCAGCTCCTTGTGGCATCCAGCAAAGCCCAGCCCAGGTGCAAACCCTGCAGGCTCTGGGAGGCAGCTGAGGCTCCACAGACCCCCAGCTGATCCCACTGCAGGCCCTCCCTCACCCTGAGGCTCCCTTTCCATGTGCATGTCAGGAAAACAGGGAATGGGTGCTGGGGAGGGAGGCTGTGGGGTGGGGGATGCAGCCCCCGAACAACTCCAGGCAGGAGAACCCCAGCAGGGACCTGGGGTGAGATCACAGCATCAGGGAATGGGATGGGTTGGGATGGAGGGACCCCAAATCCCCCCCAGTGCCACCTCCCTGCCATGGCAGGGACACCTCCCACTGCCCCAGGTGCTCCCAGCCCCAGTGTCCAGCCTGGCCTTGGGCACTGCCAGGGATCCAGGGGCAGCCCCAGCTGCTCTGGGCACCTGTGCCAGGGCTGCCCACCCTGCCAGGGAACAATTCCCAATTCCCAATCTCCCATCCATGCCTGCCCCCTGGCACTGGGAGCCATTCCCTGTGTCCTGTCCCTCCATCCCCTGTCCCCAGTCCCTCTGCAGCTCTCCTGGAGCCCCTTCAGGCCCTGCCAGGGGCTCTGAGCTCTGCCTGGAGCTGCTCCTGTCCAGGTGAGTCCCCCCAGCTTTGTCTCAGCCCTTTACACACAATTATTTCCCCACAAAACAATCCCTGCATTAGCAAAGCAGAAGTTTAGTGTTTTCAGTGTCACCAAAAAAAAGCCCATTATTTCCACAGTCATTATTCCTCCATGCCAAGGAACACCTGCAGATGCATTAAGTAACAGGCACACAGGCCAAACAAACCCCACAAATATTTAAGTTTTGATTATTTAGCAATGGATAAATGAAAACAGATTTTTCTGCCAGACCAACTGGTAGAAATTAAAAACAAAAAACCAAAACAAAACAAAACAAAAAACAAAAACAAAAATAAAAACCATCAGCGTCCAACCAATGCAAGTGTTAAACAGAAGCTCATTGTTCATTCACCTGGGAAGTGGAACAATCCTTCAGTGGGGTCAAACACCTGCCCTCCAAGAGCCTGTGCTCATTCCCAATTCCAGCTGCCTGCTGCTGGGAGAAACCCACAGAACACCTCCTGTGAAAGCTAATGCTGTCTGCAAACACGACTCTGCTGTGCCTTCCTGCAGGGCACATGAGCAGGAAGGTTGTTTACTTCTCATTTGATTCTTTTCTTCTGGAGAGGAGGATGTGATTTCCCCAAAGAGGGCAGGAGAACAGGAGAGTGATGCGAGCTGGGCAGGCACTGCCTGCGCCGAGCTGGGCTGCTCATTAAACTTGCATCAATGCCCTCATCAAAGTTTCATTGCTCAGCTGAAAGAGAGGTTTGGGTGGTTTCCCCTCCTTTGATGGAGCTCTCACTCTGTCTCTCCTGGTGAATAACTCCAGGGAGGAAGGGCCATCCCTGGGGGCTCAGTGCTGGGGAGAGCAGGGGCAGGGCTCAGCAGCACCCCCAGCCCAGCCAGCCAAACACAGCCCAGCCCTGCCCAGGGCACTGCCAGCTGGGCCAGGGCTCCCCCAGCGCTGGGGGCACCCACCTGAGGAATTCTCCTCACAAACAAACCAAACCTTGCTCTGAGTTCTGTTCAAAAAGGGCCTGAAAGGGTTTTAGAGTTACCATTAATCACTCTGCACTCACAGGGGGAATTTCAAAAGTCACACACCGTGAAAACAGGAGTCACACACCATCACTGATCTCATCATCACTGATCTCACCATCACTGATATTCCAATCGGGGAAAAGGGGGGATTTTTTCCAGCAATGTTGTTTTCCCCAGGTGTGTTTTGCCAGGTCATGGTACACCTGGCAGTGAGGTGCCAACTTCTTCTCTGAATCCCAGAGCCACTGAGGCTGGAGAAGACCTCCAGGATCATCGAGTCCCAGCTGTGCCCCATTCCCACCTTGTCCCCAGCCCAGAGCTCTCAGTGCCACCTCCAGGGATTCCCTGGACACCTCCAGGGATGGGCACTCCAACCCTCCCTGGGCACATGCAGTGCTCCTGTACCCAACGCCACCCTCAGCAGCAGCCCTGCTGTAACAGGAGCCCCCAGTGCTGTGCCTGCATCCAGCCCAGCTCCTCACAGCCCCCTCAGCCCAGCTGATGGCTTTAAGCAGAATTTTCAGTATTTTTAAGAAGGATTCTCTGCATCTTTCAGCTCTGATGCCTTTAAGCAGAATTTTCAGTATTTTCAAGTTGGATTCTCTGCATCTTTCAGCTCTGACTCTTCAGGCAGTATTTTCACTATTTTTAAGTCAGATTCTCTGCATTTTTAGCTCCAGGACTTCAGGCAGAATCCGCTGTCCCTTCCTTTGACCTCAGCTGAAGGTGGAGCCCAATGGTGCCACTGTCACCCTCAAGCCCCCTCAGAGAGCACACAGATGTTCCCAGGTGCACCAAGCAGGTGCTGCTCAGTGTGCTGAAAGCTCCTGTGCGTTACAGCCTGCTGGGCAACGTCCTGGCACCTCCTCCTGGCACTGAGCTGGACTTTTGGAGCCTGAGCTGAGAGGGGGGCACCTCCCCAAATGGCACCAGAGAGCCCAAAAGGGCCCAGGCAGGCACAGGGACACGAGTGAGGTGGGAGGATTCTGCAGCATGGAGGGGAGGGGAAATGTGAGACAGGAGGGGGAGGACATTTCAGTGGATAAATTCAAATTTGTGCAAAACATGCACCTCGTGTGGAATGAAAGTCTCCTTCTCACCCTGAACCTGGGCCTGTATTTAGAGCCCTGAAAAAAATCTGAAAACCCTGATATCCCTGCAAAGGGAACAGACACAGGGATATCCCTGCAAAGGGAATAAACACAGGGATATATCCCTGCAAAGGGAATAAACACAGGGATATATCCCTGCAAAGGGAACAGACACAGGGATATCCCTGCAAAGAGAATAAACACAGGGATATCTCTGCACAGGGAAAAAAAATAGGGATATCCCACTGCAAAGGGAACAAACAGGGATATCCCTGCAAAGGGAACAGACACAGGGATATCTCTGCACAGGGAAAAAAAAACACACAGGGATATCCCCTGCCAAGGGAACAAACACAGGGATATATCCCTGCAAAGAGAATAAACACAGGGATATCTCTGCACAGGGAACAGACACAGGGATATCCCACTGCACAGGGAACAGACACAGGGATATCCCTGCAAAGGGAACAGACACAGGGATATTCCACTGCAAAGGGAACAGACACAGGGATATCCCACTGCAAAGGGAACAAACAGAGGGATATATCCCTGCAAAGGGAATAAACACAGGGATATCCCTGCAAAGGGAACAGACACAGGGATATCCCTGCACAGGGAACAAACACAGGGATATCCACTGCCAAGGGAACAGACACAGGGATATCCCACAAGGGAACAGACACAGGGATATCCCTGCACAGGGAACAGACACAGGGATATCCCTGCACAGGGAACAGACACAGGGATATCCCACTGCCAAGGGAACAGACACAGGGATATCCCTGCACAGGGAACAGACACAGGGATATCCCACTGCCAAGGGAACAGACACAGGGATATCCCACTACACAGGGAACAGACACAAGGACATCCCTGCAAAGGGAACAGACACAGGGATATTCCTATAAAGGGAAACAAACACACCAATAGCTCTGCAAAGAAAACAAACACACCAATAGCCCTGCAAACACAAACACACCAATAGCCCTGCAAAGATAACAAACACACCAATAGCCCTGCAAAGGAAAGAAACTAATGCAGGGATGTCCCTGCAAAGGGAACAGGGATATTCCTGTAAAGGGAACAAACACACCAATATCCCTGCAAACACAAACAAACACACCAATAGCCCTGCAAACACAAACAACCACACGCAGGGATGTCCCTGCTTTCCTCTATGCCCCTGCTTTCCAAGGGGGAAATCAGCAGCTGGCACTGCCACTGTAGTCCCGGTGACAGCTAGTCACAGCCCTGCTCACTTTCCTGCTGGTGTGCAGTAAATAGAAATCCTTGGCTGCTCCCAGACACCCCGGCCCTGCATGCAGCGAGAGCTGGATTTATTCACACGGAGCTGCCGGGGTCAGGAGCGATGATGTTATGGAAAGGTCAGAACAGCAGCCTTGCCCATAAACACGTTGCTCCTGGGGTTGTTGCTGTCACTGAAGTGGGAAAACAAACTTCACTCTAACTTTATCTTGATTTGGGGAGAAAACGGGAAAAGCACCAAAAAACCATAAGCTTAATGAGCAAAACAAAAACTTTGTGAAAGCTGTGGTTAAAGCCAAGCATTCCCAGAGCTAATAAAGCACTTGGCTGGCAGCGCTTGAATGCTCCACAAACAAAGGGAGGCTTGATGGCTTTTCAGGGACATGAATGGGGTCCTGCTGTGCTATTCTCTGCCCGCAAACAGGGAGCCCCAGCACACGCACTTAAATACAAGATAATCCAATTCGGGAAGCCAAAACCCGAGTGCTTGTAAATGGAGATGTGCTCCAAACACAGAGCTGTGCTTGGGAGATACAGGAGGTCAGAGGTCCTGGGTGATGTACTTCATGAGAAAACAGAACCCAAATTCAACAGAGAGCAGCCCTATTTCATTCAGGATCTGAAAATGGAATTACCTAGCAAGCTGGGCCTGTGTTTGGATGTGTATCTGCATGTCAGTGCACTGCTGACACTGTCTTGGTTCTGTAAAGGGTACTGCCATCAGGGGAAAGGAAAGGCATGAATGAGAAGGATCAAAATGTGATTTCCTTGGGATGCCCCACCTGGCATCCTCACCTCCACTCAGAAGACACGTGGAACCAGATGAGCTTTAAGATCCATTCCAACCTTTCCACAATGCCATAAAACCTCCCCAGATACAGGCATCAAACAGCCCCTCGGGCAGGGAGCACTGGTGGCATGGTCCTGACACCAGGAGTGCCAAACTACCCCGGCACAGCTCCCAGTGACACTGGTGAATGTCCTGTGCCACAGGGCTCCACAGACCCCACCACGGGGTCCTGCCAGCGCTCCCTCACCCCATCCAGCAGCCTCTGAGCCCGCAGGGATGCAGGACACCCAGCTGGCACAGACATAGTGGCGCCTGGCCAGCCCTGCCTCACCCTCACAGCGCAGGACACAGAAACACGAATCCTGCCCTCCCAGAAACACCGGGGCTGCCTCTGCAGAACATGAAATGCTGCCTTCCCCCCCAGAGCAGCGTGAGCCAGGCGTCATTGCCAGGGCACGGGGCACCCTGCTCCTCAAAACACACAGCACAGAGCTCATAACTCATGGTGTGCACTTCAGGAGAGCAATGACTGCTGCTCCTCACAGCAAACAGCACCTTGGAGTGGCTGGGGCTGCAGCTAGCTGCTCAGTTATGCACGTCAGCCTTGCTGGGCTCCGTGCTCACTCCTGGAGCTGAGGAAGGCTGCAGCTCCATTGAGAAAACAATTCCATCATTGCTGATGGCTGGGGAAGGCAGAGCCTGCGGCGGCTGCGGAGGGAAGGCTGCACAGAAACCTGATTAACGGTGCTGGTCCCACCCAGCTGAGAGCCTGCTCCAGGATCTTCATCACTGCTCCCACCGAGGGCACGCACTGCACAGGGAACACTTCAGAGCTGCCATGGCGAGGCAGCTCCTGGCTCTGCCTGCAGGGCAGGGATGGGGCACCCTGCAGGAAGGGCCACAGGTCCTTCACGAGCTCTGGAGCCCCAGAGAGCCTGGCATGGAATGGACTGGCACCAACAGCAACAAGGGTGGGAAGGAATTCCTGACTGGCCCTGGCAGCTGGGGCTGCCCTGGATCCCTGGCAGTGCCCAAGGCCAGGCTGAACACTGGGGCTGGGAGCACCTGGGGCAGTGGGAGGTGTCCCTGTCATGGCTGGGGTGGCACTGGGGGGGATTTGGGGTCCCTCCCAACCCAAAGCACTCCAGGATTCTGTGATCCCATTATTTACAGAGATGATTTGGGGATCTGAGCTCCTCCCTGCCCCTCTCCCGCCCCGAGGGGGCTCGGCTGGCAGCAGCACTGAGGCAGCTGCTGCAGGAGGAGCAGGTCCAGCTGCAGGGCTGCTGAGCAGGCAGCCATGGGCATGTGCACTGCCCAGGGGGAGGAGACCCTTCCCTCCCGGGGCTGCCTGCAGCCCACAGAGCTGGCACCAGGCTGGCGGCATCCCTGTTCTGCCTGCACTGCCCCTCATCTGCTCCCAGGGATGCTCCTGCCTTGTATCTGCCATTCTGCATGTGATCAAATACACTTGTACATGTTTAAAATACCGAAATATTTTTAAATATTTTTAAAAACATTTAAAACATTGAAGTCTTTAAAAGGTGCAGGAACAGGAGGGGCTGTGGCTCCCCTGCCCAGACCCCTCCCTCAGCAGCACACCCATCCTGAGATTCCCCAGCAGCCTGGGCATGCAGCTGCTTTTGTGTGTAATAAATACCAATAAATGCTCTAATAAACAGAAATTAATTCATGCCAGGGTTTCCCCACAGCACTGACTCCTCCAGCTGAGCCCTGGACAGTGCTGGCAGAGGAGAGGAGGCTGAGCCCCAGCTCTGCTCAAACACCAAAATGCAGACCCAGGTGCAGGGACCAACACGTGCCAGGGCACTCCCTGCTAATTAATGAGGCTGGTAATGAGCCCAGGAGCCAGGAGCTCCTCCAGCACGCTCTGAACCCCAGCACTGATGGCAAACACCGCGTTCTGGGTGCTGCAGCTCTGAAATACAAACTGCTTTGGGGAGAGCCTGCAGAAAGGGGAGCTCTGCTCTCAGCCACAGGGACAGCACCTTTGCTCTGAGGAAGGCAGGAGCAGCTGCCAGCAAGGCAGTAATTCCAATTCCTTGTTCAGGGGTATAGTTAGGGGCTGAAACATCAGTGGCACTTTTCTCCTCAGCCTTCTGAATAGAACTGCTATTTTAACTTACTCCTGCAGCCACAAAACAGAGACGCAGCCCTGCTGGAATGCATGGTCTGCTCCTGTCCAAGGATAAATGCTCTTTACCAGGTGTAAATCTCAGTTACCTAAAGCATCACAGAATATTGATACATAGAATATTTAAATATGACACAGTAAATATTTATAACTTTTAGTTCTTCTGTTCAGCTATGCAGATTAATGGAATTGATTTCACAAATGACTGAGCGTTAATGAGATGATGGATCCTCTGCTCCTCTCCCCTGCTGGCTGTCTGCACAGACCCCACCAAACTCTGCAAACCAGCAGCCAGCAGAATCCTACACGGAACCACAGAATCACTGAGGCTGACAGCGATTTCTGTTTGAAAAATAAACTCAGTAGGTGGGGAGTGGTTGGTCCCTTCCTGGCAGGGCCACCAAGCAGCTCCAGAAGAGCCTGGCACAATCTGCTGTAATTACACAGAGCCCTTTCTTCCTCTCAGAGTCACTCAGAGGCTGAGCTGCACTTGGCCATCAAGGCTCTGCTCAGGCAAGGTCTGCAGCTGAGTGGAAGTGCATCTGTGCTTTAGAGAGCAGCCGTGCCTCTCTGGGGGATGCATTAAGGGAAAAGCACCGAGAAACAGGCAATATTTAATTATTGATGCGTGCATTTCCTGACCTGGGATCAGCTGAGGGGCCAGGACGAGCGTGGGCAGTGGCCTGGAGGCAGCAGCTGGCCTGGCCACAGCCATGGCCACTTGATTGCTCAGCAGCAGAGGCTTCTCAGCCCCCTGGAACAGCCTGGACTCCTCAGGCTGCAGCCAGGCCGAATCCAGGGCAAAGGCATTGTTCAAGTAGATCTGTGCAACAGAAAGAAAGGAAAACCTGACAGTCTGACATCCCAAACTCAGAAATACAAGTGAGAACAAAGCATCTTTAACTGGTATTTCAGCAGGCAGAGCCTCAGCTGGGGACAAACTGCCCAAGCCAGGATCCCTCAGTGCTGAGGCTGAAGTGAAGTGACCACTTAAAATTAACTGGCTTTGACATGACAGATCAGCTGCTGCAGCTGCACGGGGGGCCAGCAGTCCCTGGAGGCAGAGCTGTCCTGACACGGCCACTCCTGGTGCAGGGGTGGGGGACAGGGGGACAGGGCACAGAACCAGCCGGGGGACAGGGGACAGGGTGACCCCCACTGAGGGACAGTCAGCAGGGCACAGGGGAGGGACAGCGGGGACAGGGCACCTCCCAGGGCCTGGGGACAGGGGGTGAGGGACAGGGGAAGGGGGACAGGGGACAGGGGACACTGAGGGACAGGGGACAGGGGACAGAGCACAAAACCCACACAGAACCAGCCGGGGGACAGGGGGACAGGGCACAGAACCAGCCGAGGGACAGTGGGGACAGGGCACAAAACCCACTGAGGGACAGCAGGGACAGAGCACAGAACCAGCCGGAGGACAGGGGGACAGGGCACAGAACCCACTGAGGGACAGGGGGACAGGGCACAGAACCAGCCAGGGGACAGGGGGACAGAGCACAGAACCCACTGAGGGACAGGGGGACAGAGCACAGAACCCACTGAGGGACAGTGGGGACAGGGCACAGAACCAGCCGGGGGACAGGGCACAGGAACCACAGAACCAGGGACAGGGGACAGGGCCAGCCGGGGACAGCCAGGTGTTCAGCACTCAGCTGGCAGAGGGGCAGACTTGGGGACCAGAGGTGGGATGGGGACACGGGACCCCGAGGCCACCCTGGCACCAGGGATGTGGCAGTGCCCACAGTGACACTGCTCTGCCAGCACCGGACTGTGGCACCCCTTTGGGACAAACAGTGGGAAAACCAGGGAGAAAGGGAATATGGAAAACCCCCATAATCACATCTCATGGGAAAATGAGGACATTCTACTCAAAGGAGTAAATATTAAAGACATTTTAGTCCTATTAAAACTTGGGAACAGTGAAGCTGCAACTGCGGCTCCATCACCTGCCCCTTCCAGCATTCCAGCATTCCTCCTCCTCAGGGTTCTCCTGACAAACACCGGCCTCTCACACGCCCGAACCCAGAGCACTCTGCAGCTCATGTACTTGCTGTACTGCAGAAAAAAGCCCTAAAACCCCTGGGCAGGCCAGGCCCGCACTCACTTTGCAGCTGGGCAGCCTTTTCTCAATCCAGCCCTTGCCGGCGTGCGGCGGCACCGCGGCGCTGTACACGGGCGGGAGCACCGGCACGAACTCCACGCTGGAAGAAGGGGAGAATCCCACGACCGGCGAGTGAGCTCCAAATATCCACTTCGGAGGGGACAAAAAAACCAAACAAACACAAGAGGAGGAGTTAGCAAAAGGATTTTACCCTGGGTAACCGATGCTTTCCATGATTTCCTAATTACGCGACGGAAAACGTCGGGAATGTCCCTTCAGCCCGCCCGGGGTCTGTGTTTCGCTGGGCAGGTTCGGAGCGGTTCGGGAGCCCAAAGCACAGCCTGGAGCAGGGCACACCGGCAGCCTGGGCTCCGGCGTTCGGCTCGCACCGAACCGTACAGCGCCAGCAGGAGCCTGAAAATGCGTCGGGAGAGCCAAAGGAAACGCAGAAATGTATTTTTCCTCTACTTAAATTCGCCTGGCAAATGGGTTCCCACAGCAAGGCCACCTCTGCAGGTTCGTCGAGTGGTCTCCCGCTGGGGAATAATTGATGTTCCCGTTTCATTAGAGCAGCACCGACCGTTTTCTCCCGAACCACAAGAGACGCTCGAGCTCGAAAAGGCTGGAAATCATCACACGGAGTCGAGCGGACGCCACAGCGCTCGCGGCTCGCGTTTATTTTTACTTCTGTCTGCCCAAAAACATAAAGCCGAGGCAAAACTGCTCGCACGGCTCCGACCCCTCCGCGGAGAGGGGCGAACACCCGGCTGAGGGCTCCGCTACTGCGAGCAGCCTCACGGCAGCAATTAATAATTGAAATATTCATCAGGGAAAGCACTGGCGCGACACGCTGGTTCCAGTGACACGGCTCAAAACTTTCGTCTTTATAAATATTCACAGAACGCTCGGCGGCGGTGCTGCCCCGGGAGCATCGCTCCCGTTCCGGCCGCATCTGCGGAGGGCGCAGCCTGCAGCCCGTGGGGAGCCCAGCCCCGCCGGAGGGACCCGCAGCCCCCTGGCAGCCCCTCTGCCCCCGCAGAAATGCCAGCAGCACGTCTGCAGAGCCGCGGGATGGGCCGACATCCGACACACGCGGGGCGCGGAGCGGCGGGAAGGGGGTGCAGGGCTGGGAAAGGGGGTGCACAACCCAGGGAAAGGGATGCAGAAAGGGGAAAAGGGAAAGGGGATGTAGAACCCAGGGAAGGGGGAATACAGAGCTGGGGAAGGGGATGTAGAACCCAGGGAGAGGGGAACGCAGAACTGGGGAAAGGGGGAATGTAGAGCTGGGGAAGGGGGTGCAGAGCATCGGGAAGGGGGGCATGTGGAACCCGGGGAAAGGGGAATGCAGAGCTTGGGAAGGGGGGATGCAGCACCCCGAGGGAGGGGGACGAAAAACCCGGGAAGGGGGGATGCAGAGCCCAGGGAAGGGGGTGGTGTAAAGCCCCAGAAAGGGAGCTGTAGAACCCGGGAAAAGAGGGATGCGGCGCCCGGGGAAGGTGGGATGCAGAGCTTGGGAAAGGAGGATACAAAGCTCGGAAAAGGAGGATGCAGAGCTCGGAAAAGGAGGATACAAAGCTCGGGAAGCGGAGGATGCAGAGCTCGGGAAAGGAGGGTGCAGAGCTCGGAAAAGGAGGGTGCAGAGCTCGGAAAAGGAGGGTGCAGAGCTCGGAAAAGGAGGGTGCAGAGCCCGGGCAGCCCCCGCCGCCTCCCCTCGCCCGCGGGCGGGGCTCTCGGTGCCGGGGCCGGCGCCGGGCAGCGGCTCCGGGAAAGTTGTGTCCCCGCACGGCGGCTCCGCCCTTACCTGGCCGTGCAGGAGCGGCTCGGCGGCCGCGGGCAGCAGCGGCAGCAGCGGGGGCTCGGCGGGGCCGCGCCAGCCCGGCCCGGGCCGCACCAGCGCGGGGGGCGGCAGCAGCAGCGGCGGCCCAGGAGGAGGAGGAGGAGGAGGAGGAGGCGGCGGAGGGGGGGAGGAGGAGGAGGAGGCGGCGCGGGGGGCCCCAGGCGGCGGCGGCAGCGCCCGGGCGGAGCAGCCGGGCGCGGGGCCGCGGGCAGCATCACCCATGGCCCGGGAGGGCGGCGGGGGGGCTCGGCGGGCGGCGGCCCCGGCAGCAGCGGCGGCGGGCGCGGGGCGGCGGCCGGGAGCATCCTGCATGGCCCGGGATGGAGCGGGCTGGGAGCGCCGCGCAGCCCCGCCGGGGTCGCGGCCGCCGCCCTGCAGGGGCGGGTGGGATGCCGAGCCCGCGGTGGCATTGTCGGGCAGGGGATGCCGGGTGGGCGGGGGATGCTCGGGCAGGTGGGGGCACGGCAGGTGGGATGCCGGGTGGGTGGGATGGGAGGGAGGTGGGATGGAGGGACGTGGGATGGACGGGTGGGACGGAGGGGAATGGGAGGAGGGGGATTCTAGGGCAGGTGGGATTGTCGGGCAGGTGGGATGCTCGGGTGGGTGGGATGCTGGGGCGGGTGGGATTGTCCGGCGGGTGGGATGTTCGGGCAGGTGGGATGCTCGGGCAGGTGGGATTGTCGGGCAGGTGGGATGCTCGGGCGGGTGGGATGCTCGGGCAGGTGGGATTCTCGGGCAGGTGGGATGGTCGGGCGGGTGGGATGCTCGGGTGATCCCCGGCGGCCGCAGGTGCGGAGGCAGCCCCTGCCCGTGGGGGATGGCAGAGGAGGCAGGGCTGGGCTGACACCCCCGAGTTCACGGAGCCCCCCTCACCATTAAAACCCCCAGACCCCCCAACAGCTCCGACCCCCGGATGTCCTCAAGCTCCTGGCCATGCCCAGAAGCCCCAAACCATCCCGAGAGCCCCGATCTCCCCCTTCCCCAGGCCGTGCGAGTGCCGCGGCATCAGCGAGTTCAGGTATCGCAGGTATCCCACGGCTGCCCCTCAGCCGAGACCCTTCAGGCGCAGGGAAAACAGCATGGATTGAAACTGCCAGAGGACAGGGTTAGGAAATTCTTCCCTGGGAGCAGGGGGACAGGGGCCCAGAGCAGCTGGGGCTGCCCCTGGATCCCTGGCAGTGCCCAAGGCCAGGCTGGGACACTGGGGCTGGGAGCACCTGGGACAGTGGGAGGTGTCCCTGCCATGGCTGGGGTGGCACCAGGGGGGATCCAAACCAACCCAGACCAGTCTGGGATCCTATGAATTTCCTGGCAGACAAACAGAGGGGAGCCTGGTGCCGCTGCTGCTGCCCGAGGACAGCTCCCTTGTCCAGCCCAGGTGCCCAGGTGCCCCAGGCTCAATGTTCCCCCTGGGGCAACCCTTGGGTTTATAAATGTGGGTTTCCCTTACAAGTGGGTTTGTCCCTTACAACCTGTGGGTTTGTTCCACACAACCCTTGGGTTTATCCTTTATAAACCTGTGGGTTTGTCCCTTACAACCTGTGGGTTTGTCCCTCACACCCTGTGGGTTTGTCCCTTACAAATCTGTATGTTTGTCCCTTACAAACCTCTGGGTTTGTCCCTCACACCCTGTGGGTTTGTCCCTCACAACCCGTGGGTTTGTCCCTCAGAACCCATGGGTTTGTCCCTCACACCCTGTGGGTTTGTTTCTCCTGCCGTCTCCTCCCTGCTGTGCAATGAAGGAGCTGAGCAAGCCTCTGCTGACGGCATCACAGCTTCCAGCAGCTCCAGCAAAAAATTAAAGGAATGAATAACGGTAAAATGGGCCAAGCCTGAATTCACACAACACACAAATGTTTCAGCTTCACGGTTTAAAATCATTGCAGAGGAGTTTGATTCCCATGGCAGCAAATAACCTTAATAAAGGTAATACCCTGGAAGTTTTGGAATCAGATGATGATGATCTGTGGCTAAACAGGAGATCAGGGAAATGCATTGCTTCTAATTACCCTGAGAGACACTGGGAGATGGAGATTGGAGTAATGCACAAAACGACAGAAGCCAGATGAACAGAGGATCACTGCTAAATGTTTCAGTGTGTGGCTGTTTGTAAAACTCAAAACCACATCCTGGTAATTGGGGCTGAGCAGAGGAACGGAAACACAATGACAAAATCAACAGCAAAACTCAACAAACAGAAAAAGGGCTGTTTCCTACAAAATGCAGGGGTGCTCCAGGAGCTGGGCTTGGAGGCAGTGGGGGAAAAGGCACCCGAGACAGCTGATCAGTGTCACCTCAGTGCTCACCTTGGCCCTTAAATGCTGCAAAGAGCACTTCAGGCAGCCAAAAAGCCAATCTAGCGCTGAAATAAAAGGTTTAGAACCATCATCTTCATTTTTAAGTCTGAAAAATGAGTCTGAGCACTCCAAAGAGACATGCCTTTTGTTAATATCTACATTATGGATTTCTCTCCCTGAGGGCATTCTTCACCACTTGTCCTCCTGCCGGGGCTGGCTGGTGAGACACTATCAGGTAATGACCAAACCCTGTGGCGCTGATGCGCCAGTGACTCAAGGAAGGGGCGCTGTGGATCAGCAGCATCGCCGGCAATCCCTTTAATGTGGAGCGCTGGCCACGGACAGCGCGGGTCCCGCAGCACACCTGAGCCATCCCGGGGAGCCCTGAGGGCACCTGCACCTGCGGCGCCTCTGGAGGTGCCAGCGGCACCCGGAATCCGGGCACAACCCTGTGCTCAGCCGAGTCCCGTGAATAAACCCCTGCCCATTCCCAGGGAACAAACCCCTGCCCATTCCCAGTGAATGAATAAACCCCTGCCCATTCCCAGGGAACAAACCCCTGCCCATTCCCAGGGAACAAACCCCTGCCCATTCCCAGGGAACAAACCCCTCCCCATTTCCAATAAACCCCTGCCCATTCCCAGGGAACAAACCCCTCTCCATTCCCAGGGAATAAACCCCTGCCCATTCCCAGGGAATGAATAAACCCCTGCCCATTCCCAGGGAATGAATAAACCCCTGCCCATTCCCAGTGAATAAACCCCTCTCCATTCCCAGGGAACAAACCCCTGCCCATTCCCAGGGAACAAACCCCTGCCCATTCCCAGTAAACCCCTGCCCATTCCCAGGGAACAAACCCCTGCCCATTGCCAGTGAATCAATCCCTGCCTGTTTGTGCGCTCAAGGGGCCGCAACAGGGGCCAGGAATGTCCTCGGCCGGTGCTGTGGGGCAGAGGAAGGCTGAGCACACCCTGATTCCCCCAGATCCCATCCCATCCCCATCCCCATACCAGTGTGATTTTGGGGTTCCTGTGGGATTTCAGGTCCCCATGGGATTTCAGGGTTCCCATGGGATCTCGGGGCTCCCGTGGGATCTCGGGGCTGCTGAGGCTGTCAGTGTGGGTGCTGCAGCAGCTCCCACCGCTCGAGCTCACGTCCAGCCTGCACTGAGCAGAGCCCCAGGCAAACACACCAAATCACAGAGTGACAGAAAATGACCCCTTGTTTCGGCTCCTGGCGTGTGAAATCCCCGCTCTTTGATGTGATTTTCGCTGAATTCCATTGATTTCCATCAGCCTTGTTACAGCCCCATTAAGAGGTATCAAAAAGAGAGGAGGTAAATGAGGCATTGCTGCACTGCAATGAAAATCCCGGCAGGAACACCTGCGTGTGCAGGACTGCAGCGTCCCCAGGAGCCCTTCCTCACTCTCGGGATGGTGGGAATTGTCCTGGGCTCCCCGGGAACCCTTCCTCACTCTCGGGATGCTGGGAATTGCCCTGGGCTCCTCGGGATGGTGGGAATTGCCCTGGGCTCCCCGGGAACCCTTTCCATTGCCCTGGGCTCCTCGGGATGCTGGGAATTGCCCTGGGCTCCAGGGAACCCTTCCCCATTCTCTGGGATGGTGGGAATTGCCCTGGGCTCCCCGGGATGCTGGGAATTGCCCTGGGCTCCTCGGGAGGCTCTCCCAGCTCTCCAGCAGGAGGTGGCCTCTGCGGACTGGCTGGAAAAGGATCCAGCAGCATTCCTCCTGGAAAATTCCCTCTGTAGAGTATCAGTTTCCTTTCGACTGGACTCAATCAATTTGCTTTCTGGTATTTATACAATATTCACAAGCTGGTTTTATCCAAAGTCAGAGTTATTGATACCAGAACTTCAAACTCTGGTAATTTAGGAAGGGAAAACGAACGAGGGCTCCCTGCCCTTCAGTTCCTGGGCAGCTGAAAGCAGGGCAGGGGGGCACCGGCAGATAGAGAATCCCAGATTGGTTTGGGCTGGAGGGACCCTAAATCCCCCCAGGGACACCTTCCCCTGTCCCAGGTGCGCCCAGCCCCAGTGCCCAGCCTGGCTCTGGGCACTGCAGGGATCCAGGGGCAGCCCCAGCTGCTCTGGGTAACATCTCGGTCCATTCCCTCAGATGCTCAGTTTCCTCTAATCCCGTTGGATGCAGACGTTGAGGACACTTTTCATCTTTAGCAGCGGCCCAGGCGCAGGGAAAGGCTCGGCAGGGTTTGCACACAGAAGGATCACTTTGGGTAGCTGTGAGAAGGAACAGAAAACATTCAAACCAAGAGAAATACAAAAAAAAAAAAAAAGGCATCTTTTGTGTGTGCATGAGAGGAGAGGCTGGAAACATTCTCTTTGTGAATTGGAGAATAAAGAGCACAGTCAATGGGGAGGGTTTGCTTTGTACCAGCTCCTTGGAATCCACCTCCAGCGCAGGGATTTAACCCTTCTGGGGAGGCAGCCCCCGTGCCACTCCACAGCAGCAGGGAGATGAAAGAAAAGCAGGATGAAGATATCTGCCCGTGCCCCCCTTTGTGCCAGAGCTCTCCCGGGAGCACACACGGCTCTCTTGGATCCAGGCATCCCTTTGAAAGCCTCCAAAGAAGTTTCCATGCTCAGCTGAGGGCTGAGCAGTTGGCAGATGCAGCAACTCAGCTCCCCTCTGCACCCAGGAAAAGGGGGAGGATGGCTGAACCCAGGCTCAGTGGAATTCCAAATTCACAAAGTGCAACGTGGGCAGATGCCACAGAGGTGGGGGCCTCCCTCAGACCCTGGCACTGCTGGCACAGGTGCCCAGAGCAGCTGGGGCTGCCCCTGGATCCCTGGCAGTGCCCAAGGCCAGGCTGGACACTGGGGCTGGGAGCACCTGGGACAGTGGGAGGTGTCCCTGCCATGGCTGGGGTGGCAATGGGGGGGATTTGGGGTCCTTCCAGCCCAAACCAGGCTGGGGCTCCCCCATTCCATGGATCTGCTGTCCTGGGGCTGCTCCAGAAAGGCCCAGGGCCAGCACTGCCCTGTCCATGGCAGTCTCTCCTGGCAGGCACTGCTGACCACAGCAGGACAGACAGATTCCCTCCTTCCCTGCCCTTCCCGGAGGCTGCAGGCTGCCTGGAGGGCTCCGTGGGTCTCCAAGGAGGCCCTGCAGACCCCCAGCGCTCTCAGAGTGCACCGTGGAGCCCTCCAGGGCTCAGGAGGGGCACCAAGGGCTGCAGGAGATGCCCCGGCTGCTTCCAGGGGTGCTTCCCTCATTCCCATTCCTCAGCCATCCCTGCCGGCCTGGAGAGCTGGTCCTGCACCACCACTCGTCTCATAAGCATTCCAGGAACCTCAGGAGCTAAGGAAGAAATTCTGAGCGTTGCAGCTTCTCGGTGGAGCCAGATCAATGAGTTCACTCCAAATAACTCGTCTGGAAATTAACCCTTTCATGAGTTCCAGCAGAACATTTGTGTGAGGAGCTCCAGACATCGTGCTGTTCCCAGCATGGACAGGGACTGCAGGTCCTTCAGGGATGGTCCTGTTATCACAGTTCTGCAACCACTGAGGCTGGAAAAGCTCCAGGATCACCAAGTCACCAATGCCCACCGTGTCCCCAGCTCTGAGTGCCACCTCCAGGTGCCACCTGCAGGGATGGGCACTGCAACCCTCCCTGGGCAGTTCCTCAGCCCCCTTTCCATGGGGCAATTCCTGCTGCCTCAAAGCCTTCCTGGAGCTTTTCCTTATTCCTGGCTGTGGCTTCCAATCTTCCTAAAGCTCCCCCAGATTTCTGGTTATGAGCACAGTGAGCTGGGCCTGGTGCTGCTGCCCCATCTCAGCACCTTTGGAAGCTGCAAAGGATTTTTATTCCAGAATCCTGGAATCCCTGGGGCTGGAAAAACCCTCCCAGCCTGCTCCTCAGGGATTCTGCAGCCCCTGCCCAGCTCCTCAGGGATTCTGCAGCCCCTTCCCAGCTCCATTCCCTGCCCTGGACACCCCCCAGGACCCCAGACCCAGCCTCAGGAGTTCAATCCATGAGTGCAGGAGGAGGATTCTGGGCCCAGGTGTCTCACACAGGGGAAATTGTCCCCAGCCCTGCATTTCATTCGTTATCCCAAGGTAGAACACATGGCTGTGGCTCCTTAATTAGGTGGTTTTACCTCCCCACATTAATGCAATTATATCGAAGCTGATTGCAAGTTTTAAACTTCACTTTATCAGCTGAGCAATTACAGTTTTATGGGCTTTATCCTCTTTGCAGTAACTTTAATACACTTTTGCTTCCCAATTATTTCCCTTCCCAGATTATTGCTCTTAAGTAACATCAGCATTCCCGGGGGTTCAGGGCTGGAGGCAGGGCCCCAGGTCACCCAGCACAGCCCTGCAGGAGCCCGGGGTGCCAGCGGCAGTGCCAGGATGCAGAACGAGCTCCCAAGGAGCAACTGTCCCATCTGGAGCCCTTCCCATTGCCTTTGCCCAGCACTCAGGGCCCGCAGGGGCTGCGCAGCCAGGGCTGGCCTGGGCTCCGCTCTGTGCCCAAGGAGCAGCCCAGGATGGGGCTCCCTGTGCCTCTGCAGGCAGGGCTCTCCTGGCACTCCTGCAGCCCAGGATGGAGCTCCCTGTGCCCTCTGCAGGCAGGGCTCTCCCCCAGCCCAGGATGGAGCTCCCTGTGCCCCATCAGGCAGGGCTCTCCCCCAGCCCAGGATGGAGCTCCCTGTGCCCTCTGCAGGCAGGGCTCTCCTGGCACTCCCCCAGCCCAGGATGGGGCTCCCTGTGCCCCATCAGGCAGGGCTCTCCTGGTGTTCCTGCAGCCCAGGATGGAGCTCCCTGTGCCCCATCAGGCAGGGCTCTCCTGGTGTTCCCCCAGCCCAGGATGGAGCTCCCTGTGCCCTCTGCAGGCAGGGCTCTCCTGGTGTTCCCCCAGCCCAGGATGGGGCTCCCTGTGCCCCATCAGTGCCCCATCAGCCCAGGATGGGGCTCCCTGCCCCTGGTCTCCTCCCCAGCCCAGGATGGAGCTCCCTGTGCCCCATCAGGCAGGGCTCTCCTGGTGTTCCTGCAGCCCAGGATGGGGCTCCCTGTGCCCTCTGCAGGCAGGGCTCTCCTGGTGTTCCCCCAGCCCAGGATGGGGCTCCCTGTGCCCCTGCAGGCAGGGCTCTCCTGGTGTTCCCCAGCCCAGGATGGGGCTCCCTGTGCCCCATCAGGCAGGGCTCTCCTGGCGTTCCCCCAGCCCAGGATGGGCAGGCCTGCAGCAGGGCTGGCATCTGCCCTGCAGGGATGGGATCCAGCGCTGGCCCGGGGCTGGGGAGCTGCAGGGTGAGCTGCGGCACAGGGACAGCACGGGGACAGCATGGGGACAGCATGGGGACAGTACAGGGACAGCACGGGGACAGTATGGGGACACGGGGACAGCACGGGGACAGTATGGGGACAGTATGGGGACAGCACGGGGACAGTATGGGGACAGCACGGGGACAGCACGGGGACAGCATGGGGACAGCATGGGGACAGTACAGGGACAGCACGGGGACAGCACGGGGACAGCATGGGGACAGTATGGGGACAGACAGCATGGGGACAGCACGGGGACAGTATGGGGACAGTACGGGGACAGCACGGGGGACGGGGGACAGCATGGGGACAGCATGGGGACAGTATGGGGACAGCATGGGGACAGTGGGGACAGTATGGGGACAGGATTGGGACATGGGGACAGTATGGGGACAGGGGACACAGGGACAGCATGGGGACAGGGGACAGTATGGGGACAGCACAGGGGACAGCATGGGGACACAGGGGACATGGGGACAGTATGGGGACAGCACGGGGACAGCACGGGGACAGCACGGGGACAGTATGGGGACAGTATGGGGACAGCACGGGGACAGCACGGGGACAGTATGGGGACAGCATTGGGACAGTATGGGGACAGCACGGGGACAGTATGGGGACAGCACGGGGACAGCATGGGGACAGCACGGGGACAGCATGGGGACAGCACGGGGACAGTATGGGGACAGGGGACAGTACGGGGGGGACAGTACAGGGGACAGCACGGGGGACAGTATGGGGGACAGGGCACGGGGACAGCATGGGGACAGCACGGGGACAGCACGGGGACAGCTGGGGTGGCACTGGGGGAGATTTAAGGGGCTGGAATGTGATGATGTTTAAGGTCCATTCCAACCCAAACCATTCTCTGATTCTGTGATTTTTCAAAAAAAAAATTACTGGTTGTTTTTCTTTTTTTTTTTTTTTTTTTTTTTTTTAGGAAATGCCCTCAAGGAAGCCACAGAAAGAGGCACAATCACTGCTCAGCAAGGACTCCTGACTGAGCTCAGGCACTGCATTCCCCAGAGCTGAACACTGCAAGTGTGGGACAGAAGCGTTACAACAAAGAACCAAAGCCCGAACCAGCCCCAGCATTGTTCCTTCCCCTGCAAACCAAACAGCTGGGGACGGACTCTGCCTGCTCTGGGCTTGGGCTGTAAGGAGGACCAATAATCACTGAAATCCTCCCTTCCCATTAGGAAATTCCCCGGCTCTGTTCCATTTAAAAATACCCTGAGCAACTGCTGGCAGTGCCGTTCTACTGGGGAGGGAAAAAACCACCTCAGGTTCTTTTTAGGATATTTTTGAGCAGATGAAAACGGGAAGAAAAAGGAAGTGTTTGAATGCAGGCAGAGCTCAATCGACAGGAGAAGTCCTAAAGGGAGAAGGGAATCAGTTCCAGAGGGTCCTGCTGGCAATGACCATTCCATCTGCCACGGGAACTCTCCTTGGCCATGAACTTCTGCATCTCTCCTTGAGACCCTCCAGAAAGGGGGGGAAGGTCCCTGAGGTACCTCAGCCTCTGTGGCTCTTTTGGGCTTTGGCTTTTCTTGGTTTCTTTCAGGTTTCTCATGGGTTTTTTCAGAGAAAACTCAATGTAAAAATACCCAAACATTTAACCACAGAGGGGTCTGGTTCCCCAAACTCCTGAGTTGTAACCATGAGGAGCAGTCCCTGTCATTGCCCCCAAGTCCCTCAGGTGTCACCCTGAGGGGTGGTTCCTGTCATTGCCCCCACATCCCTGAGGTGTCACCTTGAGGGGCAGTTCCTGTACCTGCCCCCAGGTGTCTCAGGTGTCCCCAGGAGGGGCAGTCCCTGTACCTGCCCAGGTCCCTCAGGTGTCCCCATGAGGAGCAGTTCCTGTACCTGCCCCCAGGTGTCTCAGGTGTCCCCATGAGGGGCAGTCCCTGTACCTGCCCAGGTCCCTCAGGTGTCCCCAGGAGGGGCAGTCCCTGTCACTCCCCAGGTGTGGTGAGGCTCAGCCTGGCCCAGGCAGGAGCAGGAGGCGCTGCTGCCCTGCAGGGCTTTGTGCCAGGGCTGGCAGTGCTGGTCGGACACGGCAGAGCCAAGGCCAACGCACCAAAGGACGGGAGAGCAGCCCCAGTGCCCCTGCGGCAGGGAAACGGGGCATTTCAGGCAGCTCCTCTCAGAACCAGGGCCATTGATGCGTTCCCGAGCTCCCCAGTTTGCTCAGATTCTGCAGCACAAACTGCCACAAGCACAGAACATCTCGTTGCTTTCATCTCCCAGAAATAATTTGACAGCGCTTGAGGATTTGATGGCTCTGATTACATTATTATTGTTTGTTGAATACCAATAAAAGCTTTAAAAAACAACTTCCCACAGCTGCTGCAGCAGCAGATGTGCTGTGCTGGGCCAGCACAGGGGACATGGGGGACTTTTCCTGTCCCATGGGAGGGGGATTGATTTCCCAGCAGTGCCCTGAGCCCCCAGGGCTGCTCCCGAGTGTCCCTGGGGCAGCTGGTGCTGATGGAGCTGGGATGGAGCATCCCAGAGCAGCCCTGGGCTTCACAGAGCCCACTCTGATCCTCCAGACCTTCAGAACCATGTAAATGGAACCAGAGTTATGGAATCCCAGACAGATTTGGGTTGGAGGGACCCCAAATCCCCCCCAGTGCCACCCCAGCCATGGCAGGGACACCTCCCACTGTCCCAGGTGCTCCCAGCCCCAGTGTCCAGCCTGGCCTTGGGCACTGCCAGGGATCCAGGGGCAGCCCCAGCTGCTCTGGGCACCTGTGCCAGGGCTGCCCACCCTGCCAGGGAACAATTCCCAATTCCCAATCTCCCATCCAGCCCTGCCCTCTGGCACTGGGAGCCATTCCCTGTGTCCTGTCCCTCCATCCCCTGTCCCCAGCCCCTCTGCAGCTCTCCTGGAGCCCCTTCAGGCCCTGCCAGGGGCTCTGAGCTCTCCCTGGAGCTGCCCTGGGAGCTGAACTCCGCTGCACAGGGCTGGGGGAAGGTGTGGAAGGTGTGTCCTGGGTGTCCCCCTGTCCCAGGTGCTGCGGGCAGGGCTGTCCCAGACACGGAGCCGCGCTGGGTGAGGGCCCAGCTGCCCAGAGACCCTGCCCTGCCCCCTGCCCCGAGGACAAGTGACCAAGGGTTCAAACAGCAAACACCCAGGCACCTCATTGTCCCTGAGCTGGGACCCCTGCGGTGGAAAGCCTGCAGCCAGGATATTTTATGGAAAATCCTTTCCTTGGGGTTTTTCCTCCTGAGAAGCTGGGAGGCCTCAGGAACAAAATGCAATCAATGGTTATCTGCTGCTGTGGGATGCAACAGGTGCACCTGGGATTGGGCTCATGGGGTTGTTCCTAATTAATGGCCAATCACAATCAGCTGGCTCGGACAAAGAGCACAAACCTTTGTTATCATTCCTTGTTTTTCTATTCTTAGCCAGCCTAATGATGAAATCCTTTCTTCCATTCTTTTAGTATAGTTTTAATGTAATATATATCACAAAATAATAAACCAGCCTTCTGAACCATGGAGTCAGATCCTGGTCTCTCCCCTCACCCTGGGACCCCTGTGAACATGGTCACAGGAGCCTGCCCAGCCCTGCCCAGCCCTGCCCAGCCCTGCCCAGGGTCCGGGAGCTGCTCAGCTCAGAGGAGCCCTGAGTGCAGCCCCAGCCCCTCTGATGGAGCCCCCAGGTCCCCCTGCCCAGCCCGTGCCTGTGTGAGGAGGCTGCAGCAGAGGCACGAGCCGTGGGATCGCCCTCATTATTTCCTTCCTGCAGCATTAATTTCTCTCCCTGATCCAGGCAGGGCTGTGTGCAGTTATTAAAGCAGCTTTAATCCAATCGCACACAAACAGCACGGATCACAGGAGGCCCCAGAGGCTGGGGGGCTCGGCTGAAGGCCAGCACAGCAAATGCCAGGGCTGCTCCTGCTCACAGCAGCCCAGCTGGGGCTCTGCAGGACGTGTGTGACCCCCCAGCCCCTGTGCCCCACTGGCAGCGCCACTGGAGTGCCTGGCTAAGCACCAGGGAGCCACTGCAATTAATTCATAATTAATTCATTAGCAGGCAATCACGTGCCATGAGAGCTGTAACCTGTGTCCTGATTAAACCCTGTGGTGGTGTTTGCAGGAGTCCCAGGATGAGGGAAGAGACGAGGATCTGACTCCATGGTTCAGAAGGCTGGTTTGTTCTTTTATGTTATATTGTATTATATTATAGTATTACATTATATATAATTATATAATTATATAATTATATAATATATAATATAATATAATATAATTATATTTTATATTATATTCTATATTTTATATAATATATTATATATATTATATTAAACTATGTTAAAAGAATAGAAGAAAGGATTTCATCAGAAGGCTGGCTAAGCTAAGAATAGAAAAAGAAAGAATGATCACAAAGGTTTGTGTCCGGGACAGAGAGTCTGAGCCAGCTGACTGTGATTGGCCATTAATTAGAAACAACCCCATGAGCCCAATCCCAGATGCACCTGTTGCATCCCACAGCAGCAGATAACCATTGTTTGCATTTTGTTCCTGAGGCCTCTCAGCTTCTCAGGAGGAAAAATCCCAAGGAAAGGATTTTCCATAAAAGTTGTGTGTGACAAAACCCCAGATGGCTGCAGACCCAGGCAGTCCTGGATGGATAAAACATGTGAGAAGGGGTGATGGAAGGAGCATAATGAAACAAAGAGAATGGGGAAACTCAGCTAAAAGGAAAACATGTTTTAAACCATCTCACAGATGAACGTTGCTTACATGAGGAACCCAGGCTGGGCAGAAGCAGAGAGCTGCTCTCCCCTCTCCCCTTCCCAGCAGCCCAGCCTGGAAATCAGAATTCAGCAGCTGCAGCCATGGACTCTGAGAAACCCAGAGCTGTAGATCAGTCCAGGGCTGTGGGCTCCTTGAATCACTGATGGCTGGGGCCAGTGCTTGGAACTGGCCAGGAGAGTCCTCCCAGGCCTGGTTCTGTCCATCCCTGCTCCATCCATCCCTGCTCCATCCATCCCTGCTCCATCCATCCCTCGTGGATGGTCTCACCTGAGCCAAGTCCCAGGGTGACCACATGCCCAGCACAGCCACCATCCCCACCCCTGCCCCCCCTGCAGCACCTCAGCTCTCCTCCCACCCAGGTACCTGCATCACTGATGAGCCTCTCTGGGGCTCTCTATGGAATTGTTCCCTGGCAGGGCTAGATGGGAGATTGGGAATTGGGAATTGGGAATTGTTCCCTGGCAGGGTGGGCAGCCCTGGCACAGGTGCCCAGAGCAGCTGGGGCTGCCCCTGGATCCCTGGCAGTGCCCAAGGCCAGGCTGGACACTGGGGTGGGAGCACCTGGGACAGTGGGAGGGGTCCCTGCCATGGCTGGGGTGGCACTGGGTGGTTTTTAATGTCCCTCCCCACTCAAACCAGTCCATAACTGCAAACCCCCAGCTCTGGTGGGGCAGCAGAGCAGGAAAGTGTTCATTCCCCACCCTGAATAATCCCATTTCCTCGTTTTGAGAAGTTGAGTTTAAAGGGAAATTCAACCTTTTTTCCCTTTGAATTTTCCTTCTGATCTCTGTGTAGGAATATTTCAGGGGTTGCACTGAACCAACTGGAAAGTAATCACATAAAGCTCCTGTCAGAATTTCTTAGTGCTTCAGCTAATGAAAGGACAAATAAAATACCAGCATTATTGCCAACCTTTGAAAGTTGCCTTTCTGAGGAGTCCTTTTTAAGTGCTAATTAATCAAATCAGTGATATTTTTCCAGGGTCAGTGACTCATTACTGCTGCACTTGCTGGAAGTGAAGAAGGCTGAAATATTAAACTAAATAGATCATAATTCTTCCATAGATGGCCAGGCTGTGTTTGAGGCAGGAGCAGCATTCTCTTGAGTCAAACCCGTTCTGAATCACTTTCTTCTCCCTCTCTCTCCCCTTTTGAGGGCACTACAGAGGCAGGAGGTGACATTAGGGGAATTATTCCATGAACACCTGACTGGAGCGGAGGAGCAGCTCCAGGGCCACCCTTCCCTGCCCCAGGAGCCCAATGGCAGGGATGTCACCCCACGGCCACCAGGGCTCAGCTCTGGGCTCAAGGCCTGCCTGGCACTGACAGCTGGGGAGGGCACAGCTGGGTCCCAGGCTGAGGCACAAATTGGGTTTTTGCTGGGATGGAGAACAGGGAGGGGAGGAATCCTCATTCCCAGGGCTTCCCTCTGCCCTGGCACCCCCAGCTGCTCCAAAGTGTGCATCCGGAAAGGAGAGCTGGGAAAGGTGTCAGAAGGAGGTGCAAAGAGAGCCATGATAGGAAAAGGCAGAGGGGGCTGATAGAAAATTCCAGAAGGATTTGGGTTGGAGGGACCCCAAACCAACCCATTCCCACCCTGCCATGGCAGGGACACCTCCCACTGCCCCAGGTGCTCCCAGCCCCAGTGTCCAGCCTGGCCCTGGGCACTGCCAGGGATCCAGGGGCAGCCCCAGCTGCTCTGGGCACCTGTGCCAGGGCTGCCCACCCTGCCAGGGCAAGATTTCCTCCTAAAATCCAACCTGGTCCCACCCTCTTTCATCACAGCAAATCAGCTGTGTCCTGTCCTGTCAGCAAGAGGGGGAGAAACCAGGAAGGGTAAATAGAACAGGGGAGAGACAGAGTGATGGATAAAACATGTGAGGAGAGGTGATGGAAGGAAAAGAATGAAAAAACAAAGATGTCACTAAAGGACACCAAAGAACACAAGTGCACACCGCTGCTCTCAAGGTGAAGAAAAAAGGGAAATTTATTTTCTGACTCCAACATTTACAGATTTCCAAAAGTGGCAGTGGGTTGGAGGGTGACAGTGCCACCTCTCCAATGGCACTGGACAAACCAACAGCCCATCAACTCTCTCCTCCTCCATAAAGGAATGCAAAACAATGAGTTATTTACAGAAAGTGTGTGAGAAAGTTCACTACAAGAGTGTCAACATCAGAAGGCTTAGAAAACCTTAAAAAAACAGAGCAACACAAAGAGAACGAGGAAACTCAGTTAAAAGGAAAACATGTTTTAAACCATCTCACAGATGAACATTCCTTGCATGAGGAGCCCAGGCTGGACAGAAGCAGAGTTCCAGAGGAATTTGCCATGTCAGATGAGCTGTGCCCAGGAGAGCTGAGTTGGAAGGACCCAGAGGATGGAGCCCAGCCCTGGGCAAAGGCAGAGCTGGGTTTGAAGGCAGGGATGGATGGAGCCCAGCCCTGGGCAAGGGCAGAGCTGGGTTTGAAGGCAGGGATGGATGGAGCCCAGCCCTGGGCAAAGGCAGAGCTGGGTTTGAAGGCAGGGATGGATGGAGCCCAGCCCTGGGCAAGGGCAGAGCTGGGTTTGAAGGCAGGGATGGATGGAGCCCAGCCCTGGGCAAAGGCAGAGCTGGGTTTGAAGGCAGGGATGGATGGAGCCCAGCCCTGGGCAAGGGCAGAGCTGGGTTTGAAGGCAGGGATGGATGGAGCCCAGCCCTGGGCTAAGGCAGAGCTGGGTTTGAAGGCAGGGATGGATGGAGCCCAGCCCTGGGCTAAGGCAGAGCTGGGTTTGAAGGCAGGGATGGATGGAGCCCAGCCCTGGGCAAAGGCAGAGCTGGGTTTGAAGGCAGGGATGGATGGAGCCCAGCCCTGGGCAAGGGCAGCTCTGGAGCAGCTCAGGGCCAGCTGAACTCAGAGAGGAGCACAGTTGAAGGGATGGCAGCAGCCCCTGAACACAGAACACATTTCCAGCTGGATGGGGTCTGTGTGAGCCCAGAACCTGGCCCTGATCAGCTGCACACGTGTGGGCAGCACCAGCCCTTTAATTTATCATCATATTGCAGAGGAAACACGCTCAGACATTAACCTACCCCAGCTGAGCACGGCGAGGATTTGTCTTCATCAACAAACGGAATATTCAAGGTCTCCCAGAGCCTCTGGTGGAGGAAAACCTTTGTGTAATCTCAATGCCAATCTCAATGCCACAGAAACACAATTTAGGGCTTGACATTATGAGTTATTACAGGCTATTAGATGGGTTTTTTCATTTCTTTTGTTAACTAATGCCTGTCCTCAGAATGAAAATTATATGCAGCAATATCTCTCCACAATTGCAGGGGGATGATCTAGAGATTGCCACGGAACAAAAAGACTTGCTGGGGTTTTCAGGGCAGCAAATGCTGCTCAAACTCTCCAGCTCCAACAGCCCTTGTGGCATTCCAGAGCTGCCAGGGGCTGAAAGCACCACAGGGAGCACACAGGGGACAACCATGGAATCCCAGCCTGGTCTGGGTGGGAAAGGACCCCAAACCTGCCCAGTGCCCCCCAGCCATGGCAGGGACACCTTCCCCTGCCCCAGGTGCTCCCAGCCCTGTCCAGCCTGGCCTGGGACACTCCAGGGGAGCCCACAACCCCTCAGAAATGTTCTTGCTGTTGTTCAAAGCTACAGCCCAAACACTCAGCGCGTTGGTGTTTCTCCACCTCGGGGCAGAATTATGTGCTGGAATTTCCCCCTGATAAGGAAAGGTCCAAAATCCCAAATCCATGCATTTTGTGCACGGGGGTTGCCATTACCTCCCTTTTTCAGCCCGTGGGAAGGGGCTGAGCCCCTCGGGCTGGCAGTGCCCGTGTCCCCTCTCCCTCCCTGTGCTGTGCACAATCAGCTTCGGGCAGCCTGAAATGCCAGCGTGGGGCTCCTGGGCAGCGGGAACATCTCACTGCTCAGACATTCGGGTTATTAGAGAAAGAGAAGCCCCAAGCCTTTACATGTGGGATTTTTTAAAGGAAATTTGGTGCCCCAAGGTCCAGGGGATGCTGTATTTGCCCATCCAATGGATCTGTGCTCCAGAAAGCCACCCATGAAGTCTGCTTGGGTTTGGGGGAGACTTATTTATATAGAAATAGAAATATAGAGACAATGATATATATAAATATAAATGTATGTATTAAATAGTTATATATTTTATATAAATGTGTATATATTATATATATAAAGATATATATGAATAAATAAGTAAATAATATATAACCCTATAAATATAAATATAAAAAAATATAAAATATATAAAACATACAAAAATCAATCAATCAATCAGTAAAATATGTGTATATATATAAAAATTTAGGTTATGGACCAGACCCTTCATTTCTCACCCTGTCCCAGACCTCACTCCCAGCTGCTGAGGAGTCTCCCAGCCTGCCCTGGGTGGTGGGTGCAGCATCCTCCCATGGAAACAGGAATTGAGGGGTTTTCCTTTGCCAGGTGCAGTTGGGGAATGACACCCACCTGTGTGTGGCTGAGGGTGTCTGTTTTTAAGCAATGAACCTTTAAAACCCGTAGAAGAAAGCAGATGAGCCAAGTGAAAACAGGCAGGGTTTGGGTTTTTTTCCAGGAGGGAACACATAAAAGTTTGCTTTTAGTGGAGAAGAAATATTGGCAGTGCTAAAGGCCCCCTGAAGCCCCTGTGTGGAAGGCAGATTCGATGGGATTGTTAGAATTCAAAGCAGAATGTACATATCCCCAGTGCTTCTGCCAGGATGATTCAAAGCCCTGGCATTGTTCTTCCTGGGTTTGCTCCTCCCAGGCCCGCTTGGAGCGGGTTTGGCTGCGGGCACTGAGACATTCCCTGAGCCCCCCATGCAGACAGAGTCAATGCTTCCCTCCACGGGCACACGGCTCCCCCAGCTCCGCCACGCTCGTGGCTGGTAATTAAAGGATTCAGCAAACCTCCAGGACTCCACCCACGCACCCGAGAGCCACATGGCAACCTGCTGCTGCTGAGCCCTGATAATGGCCTAATTAATTTCTGTAAGAGAACAAAGCTGAAAAATCACCTCCACAGACCAGCTCCATCTTTGGAGCTGCCACCCCACATTCCCATGGCTGTCAGGGAGGATGGACAGACAGCCCAGGGCAGGGCTGGGCTCCAGGGGCTGGGTTTGGGCACAGTTGGTGGAGTTGTGCCCTGTTCTTTCTCCAGGCCCAGCACCAGCACCATCCAAGCTCAGTCTTGGAATGGTTTGGGTGGGAAGGACCCCAAATCCCCCCCAGTGCCACCCCAGCCATGGCAGGGACACCTCCCACTGCCCCAGATGCTCCCAGCCCCAGTGTCCAGCCTGGCCCTGGGCACTGCCAGGGATCCAGGGGCAGCCCCAGCTGCTCTGGGCACCTGTGCCAGGGCTGCCCACCCTGCCAAGGAGGAATAATGGGGATAAAGTTCCAATGCTCTGGAAAGAGGGACTGGCCCTGAGCCTGCTGCTCCTGCCCAGGTTCCCCAGGTGTCACCCCTGGACACGTGGCACCCCCAGCACGTGTGGCACCCCCAGGTGTGGCACCCCCAGGTGTGGCACCCCGAAGCTCCTGGGCAGGTGGCACCATGGGCTGGGCACCTCACCAGGAGGGATGGAAGCGGCCAGGTCCAAAGCAACACAAAGTGGGAAGAGAAAAGCCAAGCTGGAATGTTGGAATAACTTACAGCAGCCCTTCCCCTGGGCTCACAAATGGCCCTTATCTCCTCCCCAATCTGCAGAGAGAGCAGTGGCAGGGAAGGGATGGGAGCTCAGCTGAGCACTTTAGGCTAATGTTATTCATAAGCAAGGCTTATCTCCCTCGGTACAGCTTGCATATTTTTATAAATAACTGCATTCCTCAACCAGTGTCGGTTCGGGAGCCCAGAGCTCCGTGTCTCACCTGGTTTCCCAGAGGAAATGGATTGATGGCCACCGTGCAGCTGCCTCCGCCAGGGCAGGGTTTGAGCTGGCTGCTGGATGGGCCCTGCGCAGCATCTGCAGGTGCGAGAGCAGCAGAGCCAGGCCCTGGCATCCTGCAGCCCCAGCAGCTCTGGCACAGCACCTCCCCGCTCCTGCTCGCTCTCTCCACGCCAGGACCAGAGCTGCAGACAGAACCCAGAGCCCTTCCTTCCCCACGCAGCACAGGGGAGATCCCAGCAGTGCTGGAGGCATTCCTACAACCAGACATGCCAACAGCTTTCCAGCCCACACCCACAAACAGGGCAGCTTTTAATTAGCTCCAAATGGCAGAATAAAGTTGGCCACTGTCACTGTGACTTTGTCTACTTCCAAATTTTTCATGGCTCGAAGTAGCAATTTATTGTTTTGTACTGAGAGATTCGGAAAAGTCAAGCTGAGAGTGGTTCCCAGGGAATAAATCATCTCACTGCGATAAACATTTCCCTTAAAATTGCTTCTTCCACAGTTTATTAGGCCTTTTATTTTGGAGGAGGCAGTTCCACAAATTTTTCTCTGCAGTTTCAGTGATTGATAATTAAGCTCATGTGGTTTGACTATTTCTGTGATTTCAAAGGCAAATCTTCATCTCGCCCACCCGACGCTCACCTAAACAACGTGTTCTGTTTCAAAATAAGAGAACAATGGGAGCGTGGTGAGAACAGGGAAAGGTTCCTCATGGAAAGGGCAGGGCTGGAGTCCTGGAGGTGCCCAGGGCAGGCTGGACACTGGGGTTTGCAGCAGCCTGGGACAGAGGGAGGTCCTTGCCATGGCAGGGGTGGGAGAGATGGTCCCGAAGGTCCCTTCTAACACAAACCATTCCAGTTTTCACTTCATTTTTTACTTATGGAAGCTGAATTTGATTAACCTTAGCCAATTTTTTGGTATTAACAAAATCACGCCAGCAGAGCTTCCTCCCCTGAGTGAGATCTCCCACACTCATGCAGAAAGGGCAGGCCTGCCCAGGAATTCTCATCAAGAAAGGAGTTCTCACACAAAATAGGGAATGGCATCCTTGGTTTATCATATGGGGAACTCAGGATGGCTGCAGGTCTTGTCCTGGCTAAGGCGGGGAATTTCAGATTCAAAACTCTCAGCTCTGATATCCTCAGCCCTCATTTCATGGAGCTGCTTTGCCACCTCCTGCTTTTGTTCCTCACTGCCTGGTAGCATTGCAGCCTTTTCATTCTTAGAAATGGGCCACGACCACTGTAATCCAAATAAATCCATCTCACCTCTCAACAGAAACAATAAAAAGACAGATAAGGAACAAAAGCTAAGGGCTCTTTGTCACACGTTCATAAATGAATAAAAGTACATGATGGAAAACTCTGAAACAACATCCAATCACTGGTGGAACTTCTAAGAGACACATCACTAATGGTTCATTTAACTTTGCAGTATCTTAAACTCCCTCGCTTTGTGAAGCTGGAATTATTTATGAGCCAGTTTATTCTGAGCAGATTAATATTCATTGGGCAGCCTGGCAGAAGCGTGTGCTCCCATCTCCGTTTGCAGGAGCACAGAGCCCTCACTTTGGAGCTGTGGCCAGGGCTGATTGCAATCAGGACCAGCAGCAGGGAGTTCATCAGCCAGGGGGTGTCTGGGGACAGCAATCATCAGTGGCCAGGGGTTATTTACAGACCACAGACGGGACGGGGCTGCTGTGGAACGCACCTTGAGCTGTTGGATTTTCCAGCATCAGCCTCATTCCATGGTGAGGACAATGGGAAGATGCCACCAGCTCACATCCAGGCAGCAGACACAGAACTCAATGTCACAACTCACTTTATAAGTTTCTTGACCAATCCCACAAAGCAAAAGCACACTGACAGTAGTTCTATCCAATCACCAGGAGCACAGGTACCTTTGGTTAAACAATGCTTGCTTATTTCCAATACAACACCTGCCTGTGAGCCGTAAAACACAACGCACAGAGCTCCATTATTGAGCTTTAACCTTCCTAATGTCTTGCTAGATAAACTTTCTGTAGCTTAGAGAGCCATTCAGACAAGTGTTAATACACAGACCATTGTTCTATTTGCCCTTGCTTTTCTACAGTTTAAATACTTTTTCTGCTGACCTATCTCATGGCTGCTGCTGGGCTCCAATCACAGTTCTGCTGTATCTGAGGCCTGCCTCTTGCAGCTTTCCCCAAACCCTCTGATTTTGTGCATTCCCACACCTGTCCTTGTGCTCTGCTCACAGTTCTGCTGTATCTGAGGCCTGCATCTTGCAGCTTTCCCCAAACCCTCTGATTTTGTGCATTCCCACAGAATCACACCTTTCCTTCCCCAGGCCTGGCTGGGGCAGGAGCAGCTCCTGGGCCCTGCTCTGTGCCTGGGCTGGCGGATGTGCACTCACTGAGCAGAGAGTTTGTCAGCGCTGATAGCACAGCCCCGGTGGAGCCAGCTCCTGGGGTACCAGAGTGTCAGAACTCAGTGCATCCCTCCAGGTGCCCAGAGCTGCCAGGACCCCATCAGGGGGCTCAGAGACCCTGGCACACAGCCCAGAGCACCTGGGGGTTGGATTGTGACCCCTGGAGCAAATTGCCAGCTTGGTATGAGGACATGGAAGTCACAGAAGTTTAAATAGCATAATAATAAAGTTATCACAGGATGAAAAGGTAGAGTTTGGGTTTTTGGAATGGAGGTTATGAGGACAAGATGGAGGAACTTGGGCCTGTCCAGCCTTTCTTCTTCTTCTCCTTGTTCTCCATTCTCTGCAGTGCTGCTGGCACTTTGGGACTGGTTTAGAGCAGAAGTGCACTGTCTAACACAGGTGACAGGCATTGGGAATTCAGTGTCAATGTGTTATACGTAGTTTGCAGTATAAAAGGACAACACCGAGTGCCTGTGGCTGCCCTGCTGAGCAGATCTCGGCTGGGCAGAGAGAAAATTTTATAGATAAGGATTAATAAACCACCTCAAGGCCAAAAAGTGAAGAGCCCAGACTCGTTCTTCAGCCGTGTGGGCCGAAGCAGAGACTTTTCACGCATCTGGGGGCTGCAATTAACAACCAAAGTCCCGAGACCAGAGATGGGTTCCCAGTGTTGGTGCACAGCCTGCCAGGCTCCCCAGCACTCCCCTCCTTTCCTTTGGTTATTTGCTGCCAGGAATTGGCTTCCAGAGGGTCCCTGGCAGTGCAGCCCCTGCTCTGCTCTGTCTCCAGGACAGACATCCCCGGCAAGGCACAGGACAAGCAGCAGGACTGCCCCAGCTGGGATGCCAGGGCTGCAGGTCCTGACCATGCCATTTAACTCCCAGCCAGAACCAGCAGCACCAGCAGGGATCCCAGAGAGGAGGAGCACAGCGCAGGCAAGGAGCTAACGCACACACAGAGCTCTGTGTGCTGTGGGTGACAAAGGGAGAGCGAGACCAGCCTCCACCAGCCACCACAGCTCCCTGTGCCCGGGGCCCACCCCACCCTGGCTCCATCCCAGCACCTGCCCGAGCCCAGGGGCTGCTGTCCTCTCCTAAAGAAGGAGTTTTGAGGAGCCCCCCTCAGCACTAATGCATCACTACCTGTTCTTTATGTGCTGCTGCTGAATACAGCCAGGGCAGATGCCAGGCAGGATGGCCACCCCCTCACAGTCCAGCAGATCACAGCAACCCCAGGGAAAATGAAGGAACCCAGCCCCACAGCCTGTGCCCATCACTGGGAGCCACCCGTGTGACTGTTCACAGGGGTCTGAGAATGAGGAAAGAGATGAGGATCTGACTCCATGGTTCAGAAGGCTGGTTTATTATTTTATGATATATATTACATTAAAACTATACTAAAAGAATAGGAGAAAGGATTTCATCAGAAGGCTGGCTAAGAATAGAATAAGAAAGAATGATAACAAAGGCTTGTGTCTGGGATAGAGTCTGAGCCAGCTGACTGTGATTGGCCATTAATTAGAAACAACCCCATGAGCCCAATCCCAGATGCACCTGTTGCATCCCACAGCAGCAGATAACCATTGTTTGCATTTTGTTCCTGAGGCCTCCCAGCTTCTCAGGAGGAAAAACCCTGAGGAAAGGATTTTCCATAAAATATCATGGCTACACACCAGGGTGTGAGGGCAGGGGGAGCAGGCATGGAGCTGGCATGAGCAAACACGCACTGCAGCCATGGCCTCGCTGAGAGACACAGGAACTGCTACAACACGACCACAAAAACCATTTGTGCTCCTGGAGCTGGGTCCTGGATCTCACCAGGACAGCTCTGTCGCTGCCTCACACATGCCAGGCTGGGCTGGGCTCCTTTGGCACTCAGGGCTGTTTGGGTCAGCCCAGCAGCACCAGGATGCTCCTGGTGAGACCTGGCTGTCCATGGGCTGGCTGAGAGCTCCCTGGGGCAGGGGGAAAGAACAAAGCAGGGATTTATTCCAAGGAAATCATTCCCTCACAGGACACACCTGGGGCAGTGATGCTGAGAGCTCCCTGGGGCAGGGGGAAAGAATAAAGAAGGGATTTATTCCAAGGACATAATTCCCTCACAGGACACACCTGGGGCAGTGATGCTCAGAGCTCCCTGGGGCAGGGCTGGGCAGGGTTAAAGGATAAAGCAGGGTCCAAGCTGCTGCTGCTGCCTTCCTGCACACGCTGCTGTGGGCTGGAGGGGCCCCAAATCCCCCCCAGTGCCAGCCCAGCCATGGCAGGGACCCTTTCCCTGTCCCAGGGCTCCAGCCCCAGTGTCCAGCCTGGCCTTGGGCACTGCCAGGACCCAGGGCTCATCTCCTGCACCCTTGAACACAGATCCAGGCTAACTTGTCGCTGTGTTTTGACTTTTTCTACTTCTCCCCCCTCTGCCAGGTCCAGGCTGCTGTGGGCAGCTCCGGCCTTGTGCCAATAAAGTCCCAACCATCCCAACAAAGAACATCATTTGTACTGGCCAGAAGTGATGCCAGGAGCCCCCTGGCTCATCCTGCCCTTCCCTCTGCTCTCCTGCAGCCCTGCTCCTCCCCAAGCACGCGGCAGAAAAGGAATTTCAGCACACCTTCACAGTTTAATATGAAATCAGGTGCACTGGGGTCAGTGCTTCACCTGGAGCACTGCAAAGATCATTCTCATTTGGAACTTTTTTTTCCATTAAGCTTAAATACCCAACTTGAGAAAGGACTGTCCTCACGTCACCCCTCTCCCAAAACCAGAGGGGTTTGGAGGGTCAGGAGAAGGCACAGAGCTACAGAAAACAAAAATAAAACCCCACTGCATGCTCAAAATACCCTCTAATTTCTTATCATACTAACAACGTAGAAAAAATTGGGTTTTTTTCACCGGCACCATCACTTGTGACCCCCAGTCTCAGCTCAGCCATAACATTATTCCCTGGGGACCCTGGAAACCAGACAAGTTAATTTATGTTAATACAGGAAAAATCAACTCACCTTTGAATCTCCTAATGAGCCCAGAGCTTTTGCAATAAGCCTATTTTTGGTCTGGGTATTTATAACTATCCCACCTGAAACTGAAAACAAGGAGCAGTTCATAAACTGATCCAGCATTTGCATAAAAGATGTGGCTGGAGCTGATGCTAATGAGCTGATGGGAGCCTTGCACCCACAAGGAAAAGCAAGCAGCAGCCAAGAGTGGCCAAAACCCCAGAGCCTCAAATGTGAGGAGTGGTTTCCTTGATGGCATCCCATGCCTTTGGGTGGCTTTCACTTTGGCCAAGATTTATATTTTTTGGTTTTTTCAGTATCCATGCCATGTCACTCATATCTTCCCCTCAAAGCTGTGTCTTCCTCCTCGATTTTTTCCCCAGCTTTTGCAGCATCTGTGAGGTTAGTTTTGGCCTGCTTTGGTCCTTTGCACTGCACCTCATTTCCATTCAAGGACCAAAGTCCCTCTGTCCTCCTGGTGCCCGTGGCTCGGCACCCAGGGGAGCTGCTGGCACTGGGCTGTTGAGGGGAGCCCATGGAAGTGCTGCAGGACACGGCTCTTTGCTGTGGCAGGACTTGCCTCAGGATCGCTGCATGGAGCCCTGCAGCAGAGTCAGCACCAGAACCCTGTGCCTGTGACCCTGGGGCTGTGTGACCCCTGTGAGTGTAACCCCTGTGCCTGTGACCCCTGTGGCTGTGTGACCCCAGTGCCTGTGAGTGTGACCCCTGTAGGTGTGGCTGTGACCCCTGTGAGTGTGACCCCTGTGCCTGTGACCTTGGGGCTGTGTGACCCCTGTAGGTGTGGCTGTGACCCCTGTGCCTGTGTGACCCCTGCAGCTGTGACCCCTGTCAGTGTCACCCCATTGCTGTGACCCCTGTGGCTGTGACCCCTATGAGTGTGACCCCTGTGGGGCCCCGTTGCTGTGACCCTATGGCTGTGACCCTGTGGGTGTGTGACCCCTGTGCCTGTGACCCCTGTGAGTGTCACCCCATTGCTGTGACCCCTATGAGTGTGACCCCTGTGGGACCCCGTGGCTGTGACCCTATGGCTGTGACCCTGCGGCTGTGTGACCCCTATGAGTGTGACCCCTGTGGGACCCCATTGCTGTGACCCCCGTGGCTGTGACCCTGTGGCTGTGACCCCTATGAGTGTGGCCCCTGTGGGGCCCCGTTGCTGTGACCCCTGTGGCTGTGACCCTGTGGGTGTGTGACCCCTATGAGTGTGGCCCCTGTGGGGCCCCGTTGCTGTGACCCCTGTGGCTGTGACCCTGTGGGTGTGTGACCCCTATGAGTGTGACCCCTGTGGGGCCCCGTTGCTGTGACCCCGTGGGTGTCACTGGGGTTGGCCCTGGCAGGGAGGGCTGGGAAGGGCTCTGCTCATGGCACTGGCTCTGCCTTGGGGACTGGCAGCTCCTGGGGGTGACAGCCACAGGGGTGACAGCCACGGGGTCCCAGCCAGGAGTCACAGCCTCTCAAGGGCCGGGGCTGGGGAGCTGCCAGAGGAGAGGCTGCACAGCAGCCCCGTGCCTGGCCAGAGCAGGGCTGGCAGAGGCAGTGGCCTTTCCTTACACACTGTGACAGCTGTCAGCATGCAGCAGGGTGAGGGAGCCGTGCAAGGCAGGGTGACACGGTGACACTGGTGACGCGGTGACATCGGTGACATTGGTGACACTGGTCACTGTGGTGCTCCAGGGCACAGTGTGACACCGGGCTGTGGGTGTGTGTGCTGCATTTGGTCCCTTTATAGCTTTAATTTGGAGTTTTCTCGGCTGTTTGCTGCTCCCTGTGATTGCAGCAGCCCCCAGCTCTCTGAGCCTGAATTCAGAGCAGCTCGGAGGGTCCCAGCAGTGCGGGGTGCTCCATGGGGCCTGGCCTCACCGGAATCCTTCTGCAGGGCTGGGACACCTAAACCTGGTGCCAGAATTAACCCTGGAGCCCCCCAGGCCTGCGCAGCCTCCCAGGCTCCTGACCCACTGCTCCATCTCCTGCCTTCCCCATCCCAGCCCCGTGGGCAGGCATTTTCTCCTTCGCCCTGGGCTGCTGCTCGCGTTTCCTGCCCTCCCTTCGTTCAGCAGCACCACCACTGTTAATCTCTGAAAAATATTTGTAATTTGAATTAAAACTGTAATTTGTATAGACATGGTAATTTGTATAAAAACACATTTCCTCCAGCAAACGCTGTGCTTGGCTTTTATGTTTGCTGGGTTTGGAATACAATGAGCACCCTCGCTGCAGATCTGCTGTTTCCTTCTGAATTCTTAAAAGGCAGCAAAATGGTTAAGGATTTGTAAACTCTTCTCCCATATTTTCAGAAGTGGAAAACAAATGAAGTGAGTTTCATTTCAGGAGGGTTTGAGTTTTTTTCAAATATTCTCCAGGGCAAAATTTTGATGCAGCAGCAGCAGCAGAGTCAGGTTGCCTCACGCATGAACGGCATCATATATATAAATATATACAAAAATACATAAAAAAATATAAAAATATATATCTCAGAGGTTCCAGTAATTGAAACCATGCCAGCAATGTTTTCTCTGCTGCATGAATTCCCGGCTGCACAGGGTCAGAGCGCGGAGGGACATGGCCCTGCCTCTGCCCTCGCTGCCTGCTGCAGTGCCCCAGCCTGGCTGGCTGTGACACCGGGGTGCTGCCCTGGATGTGACCCCCGGGTCCTGCCTTGGATGTGACCCCCATGTCCTGCCCTGGATGTGACACCCGGGTCCTGCCCAGAGTGCCAGCAGCTCCCCTGGATGTGACACCCGGGTCCTGCCCTGGATGTGACACCCAGGTCATGCCCCGTGTCCCAGCATCTCCTCCCTGGATGTGACCCCCAGGTCCTGCCCTGGATGTGACACCCGGGTCCTGCCCGCAGTGCCAGCAGCTCCCCCCTGGATGTGACACCAAGTCCTGCCTGGTGTCCCAGCATCTCCTCCCTGGATGTGACCTCCAGGTCCTGTGCGGTGTCCCAGCAACCCCCCCTGGATGTGACACCCGGGTCCTGCCCGCAGTGCCAGCAGCCCCAGCGCCCCCCGCCCCGCAGGGGTGTGTTCTGTGTTCATTATCGCCGCCGTTAATTGCCAATGAGCCAGCAGCTGCTCGCTGCTAATGAGCCGCAGCTCGGAGCGTTCTCCCGGTGGCTGCAGCCCCGGGCTTGGCAGCCTGCCCGCAGCTCCTGGAATCGCAGGGAAGAACCTGTGGAGTCTCAGGAACCCGCAGGAAATCACAGGAACTCCTGGAATCACAGGGAGGAACCCGTGGACTCACAGGGAATCCATGGAATCACAGGGAAGAACCCATGGATTCAGAGGGAATTCATGGAATCACAGGAACCCACGGAATCACAGGAAACTCATGGAATCACAAGGAAGAACCTATGGAATCACAGGAACCCATGGAATCACAGGGAACCCCTGGAATCATAGGGAAGAACCCCTCGATTCACAGGGAATTCATGGAATCACAGGGAATTCATGGAATCACAAGGAAGAACCCATGGAATCACAGGAAAGAACCCATGGAATCACAGGAAGAACCTATGGAATCAGAGGGAAGAACCCATTGAGTCACAGGGAATTCATGGAATCACAAGAACCCATGGAATCACAGGAAGAACCCATGGAGTCACAAGGAAGAACCCATGGAATCACAGGGAATTCATGGAATCTCAGGAACCCATGGAATCACAGGGAAGAACCCATGGAATCACAAGGAAGAACCTATGGAATCGCAGGGAATTCGTGGAACCCCCGGAACTCCTGGAATCACAGGGAAGAGCCGCTGGGATCCCGGCCTGCCTGCCCGCCAAGGCACCTCCAGCCCCACGCAGGCCCTGGCACCAGCCCAGGCTGCCCCGGCCCTGCCCAGCCCGGCCTTTGGCGCCCCGGGCAGGAGCTGGGCTCTGCAGAAGCCAAGGCCTGGGCTGGGTCTGGCTGTTCCCTGAGCTACGGACACAAGTCATGCACTGGCCGTGTGTTCAAGTGGGAAAAGCAGGAGCACACATTCAGCCCGTGCACATTCCCTGCTTTCGGAGCGAACTGCGGTGCTACATCAAACTGAGAGCAGGTTTAGGGGGATGCTGGGGGTTAGGAATTGTTCCCTGTGAGGGTGGGCAGGCCCTGGCACAGCTGGGGCTGCCCCTGGCTCCCTGGCGGGGATTCAGACGGACTGGGAGCACTTTGGGTGGGATTTGGGCAGGAATCGTTCCCTGGCAGGGGCTGGGATGGAATCCCCAGGGAAGCTGGGTCCCTGGCAGTGCCCAGGGCCAGGCTGGATGGGGCTGGAGCACCTGGGACGGTGGGAGGTGTCCCTGCCATGGATGGGCTGTGAGATCCTTTCCAACTGTGAGATCCTTTCCAACCCCATTCTTATCATCTACAATGGCTTTCCAACAACTAAAGACCCAGGCCTCCAGTTTACTTTTTCTTTGCATCAAATCTCTTTTATGACCTCACTGAACAGGAGATTCCAGGTTTTTTGAGTACAGGACAAGAGTTTGGTGAAATAAATATTTTGACAGTAAACAAAATTCTCAATTGGAATGTCCTGGTTACTGTGTTGTAAAAGAGCTTTGAAATACCAGCTCCTTTTTTTTTTTTTTTAATTAGAAGGTCATCAAACTTGCCAGATAACGTTGAAATGCAAAGTATAGCAGGATTTTTTCTCCTTTTTGGGGAAATAAAGCATCATGGAATCACTTTCTCCTGTTTAAATACCATGGGGCAATGAGAGCTGGTGCACTCAGAATGCAAAGTAGGGAAACACTTAGATTAGAACAATTAGTGCAGAAAACATCTGCATCCCTTGTTAACCATAGGGACCATCCAGCAAAAGTGATTTTTTTTTTTTTACGTTAATTGGAATTCATTAAAATAACTTTGCTTCAAAGTAAACATTAAAGCCATTTCTGAGCTTTTTATTTCCATGTTTACCTCGTCAGCTTCCATCTGGTTCCGGCTCTCCTGGCTTGGAGGGAGAGCTGGACTTTGAAGGAATTCTTGCTGGGGCTGAAAGGCTCCAGCTGCTCCCCAGCCCAGCCCTGCCTGCCCCTGGCCCCTGTTGCCACTGAGGGGACACCGGGGGGCACACGGAGCCCCTTCCTGCTCACCACTGAGGCACAGGGGTGAACAGCTCTAATTTACCAGGAAAGGGTGCTGGAAATTAAATAGGAGCTGAGGGAGGGGAGATTGGGAATTGGGAATTGTTCCCTGGCAGGGTGGGCAGCCCTGGCACAGGTGCCCAGAGCAGCTGGGGCTGCCCCTGGATCCCTGGCAGTGCCCAAGGCCAGGCTGGACCCTGGGGCTGGGAGCACCTGGGACAGTGGGAGGTGTCCCTGCCATGGCTGGGGTGGGAATGGGGGGGATTTGGGGTCCCTCCAACCCAACCCAGGCTGGGATTCTGTGACTCCACAAAGAATTGTGACCCTACCGAGCCCCCTGTGCCCCCGTGTCCCTGTGAGGAGACCCCAGCCCTCTCTAATTGCTGGCACTGCCTCCTGTGCCCAGGGAGCTGCAGGGACCCTGGGGTGTCCCCAGGAGGAGACCCCAGCCCTCTCTAAGGGCTGGCACTGCCTCCTGTGCCCAGGGAGCTGCAGGGACCCTGGGGTGTCCCCAGGAGGAGACCCCAGCCCTCTCTAAGGGCTGGCAGTGCCTCCTGTGCCCAGGGAGCTGCAGGGACCCCCCGTGCCCCTGCCAGCCCCGCTGCCAAGTCCTTTCCCAGCACCCCAGGAGATATCTGATCCACCTGCCCCGGGAGCAGTGGGGTCCCCAACACCCAGAGAGGCACAGTCCCCTTCTGTGCCCCAGCAGAACTCGGCCGGTGCGACGGTTCCACGCCTGAGAGCGGCTCTGCTCGCAGGGAGCCCTCGGGAGGGATTTGGCCGTGCGTCATCGGGGGGCTCCCGTTCCGTGGGAGCGCAGACACTTGGAGCACCCCTGGGGTCCGCGCCCGGCTGAGCCAGGCCGGAGCTCCCAGCCGGCTCAGCTCGCAGCAGTGTGCCTGGGCAGGGCTCTGGCCGTGCAGCTGCGCTGCAGACTGCGGCCTTGGCTGCATCTCCAGTGCCCCGGCCTGGCGTTCGCCGTGCAGGAGCGGGGATGTGGAGGCAAAGCCCTCGCTGTGAGATGAGTGCTCGGGAGCTGGGGATGAGCATTGTTTACCGCAAATCAAATTCCCCTCAAGTCTGTGAGCCTGCAGTTGTGCACAGCAGAGCCTGCCCTGCAGCCAGGATGGGATCCTGCTGGAGCACTCCCACCATGGGCTGCTGCCCCTTCCAAAGGCTCCTTCCCAAAGGCCCCTTCCTGCCCTTCCAAAGGCTCCTTCCAAAGGCTCCTTCCTGCCCTTCCAAAGGCTCCTTCCAAAGGCTCCTTCCTGCCCCTTGCAAAGGCTGCCTGGGAAGCACAGACACACATTTCACTAGAGAGTCAGGTGTGAATTGTTATTTCCCAGCAAACCACAGGGAATCCCGGTTGTTTTGGACGGAGGGGTGTCCTGTGCCCCAGCCCCAGCAGCTCCTGGGCCCTGCAGCCGTGGTGCCCGGGCAGAGCAGCTCCCTGGGCCGAGGGCGCAGCCAGCCCTGCTCCCAGGGGACAGCAGCAAACAGCCTGGAGCGGTGCCACGGGGTTCCATTGGAGATGGGGAGCATTCCTGCTCTGGAAGGGTGGCCGGGCACTGGCGCCGCCTGTCCAGGGAGTCCCCACCCCGGAGGGACTCCACAGACCTGTGCCTGTGGCACATGGAAACCCTGGGTCCTTTGATTTCAGGCACACACCCCTTCATCCTTTGATCTCTCAAAGCCACTTACCCAGAGCCTCTCATCCCAGATTTCCCCCTAGGGCTGAGGCTTCCCTGCTCACTTCAGTTCCTGGGAGTTGAGGGAGCCGACCACAGCTCCCTGAATGAAACCTCTCTCATTTTTCCTTTGTACTTAAGCTCCTTCAATTCAATATTTTTGCAAGTCTAAAATTTGTTTTGGAATAATAAGCTGAATACATCTGCAGCTGAGAACGTTTGGCTGCCAACGCTTACCCAGACTATTAAAGGAAGTTTTTTAAAATAACAGCTTTTTCTGACTTCAGCAGCATAATTACACATATGCTCTTAGCGGAGCTCACCTGCAGTGGCACCTGCTTGCGGCAGATTAAAGCTCTCAACCATGTATTTGAGAGAAAAGCCAACCTAGCAGGGGGAATGAGCCCTCCTGCTGGAGCCAAGGGCATCAAACTGCCTTTCAAGGAGTGCGGGGGGATGTTCGGGGCTGGGGAGGGGAGAGGGGCAGGCACGTGCCTGAGGAAAGGCTGGCAGAGCCACCAGCAAGGTGTCTGCAGGAGGAGTGACCCAGAGATTGGACTGAGATGGGATTTGGGGATTGGGAATTGTTCCCTGGCAGGGTGGGGAAGGGCTGGGCTGGAATTCCCAGAGCAGCTGGGGCTGCCCCTGGATCCCTGGCAGTGCCCAAGGCCAGGCTGGACACTGGGGCTGGGAGCACCTGGGGCAGTGGGAGGTGTCCCTGCCATGGCTGGGGTGGGATGGGGGGGATTTGGGGTCCCTTCCCACCCAAACCATGCCCTGAGAGCAGGAATTCAAGGCTGAGCCCTCCTCCTCGGACCCTGCCTGTGTGTGATGATCCCCCAGGCCCTTTCCCAGCTCCCCAATTGCAGGATGCTATTTTTCCCCGCAGAGACACCCAGGAGGAGGAGGCTGTGCCAGAACCCTCTGCCTTCTGCTGTGATTTAGTTGTGCAACAGCCCCGGGAGGAGCGAGAGAAATCCTCCCACCGCATTCCAGAGTTCAGAGCAGAGACATGACAACGAGGATAAACAGGTATTCACGGGGAAAAATAGAACCTCATTTTCCTTATCTGCCTTCAAAGTGGCAGCAGGAGCAGGAGAAGTGAAAGGATGCCCTTTAGAGGCAGCCCAGCCCTCTCCCTGCTCCGTAACCGAGCAGCAGCTGCCCTGACAACGAGCACAATAATGGGCTGGGAGCAGCAACGTGCAGCTCCTGCCATTTGTTCATCTGAAGAATGGAAAGAGGTGGTGAAGAATTCTCATCCCAGTCTGTTCAACAGCTCTGCTCACCCCCTCAGCAGTTAACTCCTTTCTGCTCCTTCCCCGGGAGCACTGGGAACAGCTCTTCTGAGGGAATTTGTAGATAATGTCGTCATTGCTTTCTTTCCCCCGAAAAGTTCAAAGTTTTCAGACAATTCTCACTGTGTTTTTCTTGGCTGTGACATTTGGGTTTCTGAAGGCAGCTGAGACTGAAGATGTTGACAAACCTCCCCACTCATCACTTGGTACAAACGCTTCAACATAACCCAAGGTGTTTTGAAAGCTCCTTACGGGAAACCCCAAATCCTTGTTTGTCCTGAATCTCCAATTGCAGCTTTCCTTCCCCTTCAGATGGAAAAGGCCCAAATCTTGGCATGTCCCGGCTTGGCATCACATTTAACCCCTTCACCTCCCTGACCCTTCTCTTGAAAGGACTGGATGTGGCCTATTCTGGGACAATATTGCAGATTTTTTGCCACTCCACGGGCAGGAGCTCCCCCAGTGCCATCTGGAGCTGCTGTCAGGCTGTGCGGAGCAGTGTCACAGGGATGATGGATTATCCATGGCAAACCCAGCTGGCTGCACACATTCAGAGCACTCAGGGTCTGTGAAACGGTGCTGGGGAGCTGGAACCATGGAGAGCAAGGCTGGAGGGAGATGGGTCCCACAGGGGCCCCTCAGATCCCCCCAGGACCAGCCCAGAGCTGCTCCAAAGGCTCTTCCCACCCCATCCTGGTGTTCCTGGTGTTCCCAGAGGTGGAAGCTCTGCACTCCCAGAGCCTGCCCTGCCCAGGCTCTGCCCAGGGAGGGTCAGTGCTGGCCTGGGGCACACCCTGGGCTGGGATCAGGCTCTGGAAGGGCCACAAAGGGTGGTCCAGCCCAGGCCAACAAGGCACAGGGGACCCAAATGGCCTCTCCCACCTCAGCCAGGGGTCCTGGCACTTGTGTCCCTCTGCTGAACCAAGCTGTCAGGTGCTGGGATGAAAAAGGGAGAAGGTTTAGGGTGGACACGAGAAGTTCCTGGGCCCTGAGCTGTGGTGGTGCTCACAGGGGTCCCCGGATGAGGGGAGAGATGAGGATCTGGATCCATGTTTCAGAAGGCTGATTTATTATTTTATGATATATATTACATTAAAACTATACTAAAAGAATAGAAGAAAGGATTTCATCAGAAGGCTGGCTAAGAAAGAATAGAAAAAGAAAGAATGATAACAAAGGTTTGTGTCTGGGACAGAGAGTCTGAGCCAGCTGACTGTGATTGGCCATTAATTAGAAACAACCCCATGAGCCCAATCCCAGATGCACCTGTTGCATCCCACAGCAGCAGATAACCATTGTTTGCATTTTGTTCCTGAGGCCTCCCAGCTTCTCAGGAGGAAAAATCCCAAGGAAAGGATTTTTCCATAAAATGTGTCTGTGACACTGAGCTCTGAGCAGACACCCCAGAGCTGCTGTGCCAGCCCTGTCCTGCCCCTGCCCAGCTCCATCTCCCCCTCCCAGCCCCTGAGGCTCATTTCTTGTCTCCAGGCTCTGCCTGGCCCATGGGCAAGGCTCAGGTCCCTGGCAGGGCAGGACAGATTCATCCCAAGCCCTGCTGAAACAAATGGTGACTCTTTAAAGTGCCCATCCCCTCCCCATCACTGCTGGGTGCAGGGGAGCAGTAAATCCCTGTTAGCTGGGGCTTGCTGGAGCGATGGAGTCCATAAATCAGCCAGGCACAGCCCTGTGCTGCATTATTAAAGATCTGTTATTACACTGCGTTTCTGAGCTCAGATAAAGCCCACCAAGCAGCTGGGGCCTGTTTGCTCGGTGTTAGACTTTCTGATAAGCAAAGAAAAAGTGATATTGAAACATCCTGCTAAGAAATTTCTTGTAATAAGGAGATGGAGTAGCAGATAACAGAGCCACCCATAAAACATTTTCTGCGTATGGCTTTGGAAGTAACTGATAAAGTCGCTGATAGGTGAATCCCACCCTCCCCCTTGCTGTTCCTCCCTTCTAAGCCCCAGGAGAGATTCATGGAGGAGGCTGCAAAGTGCAGAGCAATCCCCCCAAGGAATCATTCAGCTCTGCCAAGCATCTTCAGCACAAACCCTGCGAGCTTATTGATGCACTATTGCCATCAAATTTCATTTAGCAGAAGTCAGATGGAAGAAATTCTGCATCTCCTCCGGCTGGGCTGCGGAGCAGAAGGAACAGAGCCAGAGGATGGCTTGGGCTGGAAGAGATCCCGTAAGGATCCTTTAAGGTCACCTATCGCCTGCCATGGGCAGGGACACCTTCCTGTCCCTCCATCCCTGTCCCCAGTCCCTCTGCAGCTCTCCTGGAGCCCCTTCAGCCCTGCCAGGGCCCTGAGCTCTCCCTGGGCCGCTCTCTGCAGCCTGGCTGGGAGTGCAGCTGCACAGCCCAGGACAGGGAATTCACACCTGAGCAAGCCCCTGCTTGTTTCGCAAACGGCAGCTCCTGTTATCCTGGGGAGAACAGAGGAGAAAACACCAGCTCAGCTTCCCTGAGCGCTCGCCATCCCTCCTGCAGCCCGTGGTCCTCCCCTGCTCACTCCTGACCGTTCCCAGCATGGGTTCTGGAGCAGGAAAGCCCTGGGAGCTGTCAGCGTGGGCTGGTGCAGCCCCAGAGGGGCCAGCTCCGAGCTCCACACCCCCGTTATCTGTCTGGACAGCGTGGAAGGAGCAGCAGGCACCCGGCCCGGCTGTGCCTGGGAATGGGCTGTCCTTGGGAATCACGGAGCTGCTGGCACCGTCCCGGTGTCCCCAAAGCGTGCCCGTCTGCCCAGAGATCTGTTCCAACCCAGCCGTTCTGAGAGGCTGATGGCTGTTTTCCCCTGGCACAGGTGTGTTATTGATCTGGCTCATCTAAGTGGCTTCAGAGAAGGGAACATTTCTCTTTTTGTGCTGCTCATTTGTGCTCTCCCTAGCACGAGAGTATGCTGCCTATTACTTTAATTGACTGAGTTTTAAACAAGTTTCAGTCCAGCTAGAACAAAACTAACTTCAAAAGGCTTGATCAGCTTCAAGTCTCCTCCTCCCCCCATCCCTTGCTTATTCTCACCCCAGGGTCACCTTGAGGTCTTCTCTTGTGAATTGGAGGGTCAGGCAATGAAGCTGCCAACATTTGCACTGCCCTGCTGCAAGCAAAAGCTTATTTAGATTTAAGTTGCCAGTCTCATTATCTCGGAGGATATTTTCCTGCTCCTGGAGTCACCAAAGATGCTGCTGCTGAAGGGAGAGCAAAGTCCAAAGGAGATGGTCATAAGCCTTTTAATCTTCATCACTTTTTCTTCCTGACTCTGACGTATTAAAATGAACTCAAACCTTTGGTGTCCCACAAAGGAGAGCCTGGATGCATTCTCCAAAGGAGCTTTTCCCTGTAATGAGGGGCTCAGAATAACCACCCACCCACAGAAGCCAGCCCCATTAAAATCGAACAGAAGAAGAGAAGACTGCGAGTGCTCTCTGAAGAACAGAACACCCTCAGCTCTGAGGAGCTGGGGCTGCGATCAGGGCAGGCAGCTGTGACCGGGCTCACAGGGTCCCAGGGTGAGGGGAGAGACGAGGATATGACTCCATGTTTCTGAAGGCTGGTTTATTATTTTATGGTATATATTATATTAAAACTATACTAAAAGAATAGAAGAAAAGGTTTCATCAGAAGGCTGGCTAAGAATAGAAAAGAATGAAATGATAACAAGGGCAGCTGTCTCGGACTCTGTGTCTGAGCCAGCTGACTGTGATTGGCCATTAATTAGAAACAACCCCATGAGCCCAATCCCAGATGCACCTGTTGCATCCCACAGCAGCAGATAACCACTGTTTACATTGTGTTCCTGAGGCCTCCCAGCTTCTCAGGAGGACAAATCCTAAGGAAGGGATTTTCCATAACAGATGTCTGCAACAGTCAGGCACAGGGCATCAGGAGCCACCCAGGGAGCTGCTCAGACCCACAAACAGGCCCAGAGCCCTGGGATGGGAGCGCAGGGCCAGCAGAGCCCTGGGGAGCACAGGGGCCCTGTTGGGCATGGCCGGAGGGGTTCATGCCCAGCCCTGAGGAACAGCCCCCTCAGGAGCTCCCCAGGGAACACCAGACCTGATCTGCTCCCGATCTACACCAGCATCAAGAAAGGATCCCACCCAGACCCCAGACATCATTCGAAGATTTTTTTTTTCCCAAATAAATATACTTTCAGGAAAGTCTTATTCACTCTCAGGGGCGATTAACTTTCCTGTAGACTCTCAAAAATAGCAAATTTAGCATCAACCTTAGCACGGGATGAAGTGAGAACAAAACCTTATGGAAAGACAAATGGCAGCCCGGGGGCAGAGCCCTTGTGAGCAGCACTGCACTGTTCCCTCCCCAGGCAAGGGCTGCTCAGCTCCCCGAGCTGCTCCCTGGCAGCCCATCACACACTCTCACCTGCTGGTTCAGAACCCACGGCCAAGCCAGCCCCGACAGCTTTTCCTGGAAAGGCAAATCAGCCTCAGCCCGCACAAAGTGAGACTAATTTATTTGTCCTTAATTAATCACCTTCATCTCCTCCCTCGTCAGGCTCGGCCAATGAGGTGTAAATTGCTGGGGCAGAAGCGCTCTCTGGGCTAAATTCCAAACTGGATGTTGCTCAGAAAGCAGGAGGCACTGAGCACATCACGGAGCCCGCCCATCCTGAGGGCTTTGCCTGGGCCGTTCTGCCCATATTCTTTATCTGATGACGGCAGTATTTGTTCCCCGGAGCAAAGTCCTGAGCTCAGCAAAGAGCTGAGGGGTCAGAGCACTCAGGAACACAGACTGGGCCTTCCTCTGGCCCAGGCTGCCCCAAGGCCTGCCCAGCCTGGCCTGGCACCTTCTGTGCCAGGGCCTGCCACCCTCACAGGGAGGGGTTTCCCTGGTACAAACTCTGAGCCCTCCCTCAGCTCCAGGCTGTCCCCCCGCATCCCATCCCTTGTGTGCTCTCCCAGGCTCCAGGGATAAATCACCGGGGATTTTCTCCCTTCCCTACAGAACTGAGGGGCTCCAAGCTCGTTCCCAGGGTTATTTTTACAGCTGGCATCTCCGGGGGTGCAAATTGGGAAATCAGCATTCAATCACCCAGGAACACACACAGACACAGCACAGGGCTGGAGGTGTGACCCCAAGGGGACTCTGCTGTGGCACAGCTTCATCACAGGCACAGATTTCCAATGACAGCGCTGAGGGGAGTTCATAGATTGTCATTAATTGCAGAAAAACAGACTTGGAAGGCGTGGAGCCAGGCCAATACGCACAGGCTGAGGCTTTTGGAGAGCCCCATCGTGCTGGAAGCTCCATTGCATTCAGCACAACCCAGATCAATGCCATATATTTGAATTAAACATGCATTAATACCCCTGTAAAGGACTGGGGCCATCCAGTCAATTTTTGGACTGTAAACACAGCCTTTGTTAATCTAGCAAAAAAGCCCATTTCTCTGTCAGCCCTAACTCTGCTGGTGCAACTGCACCAAGCTCAGCTCTTCAGTCGTTCCCATCCTGTAATTATTCATCAAACTGACAGCATAAAGATCCTTTTTATCCATCTTCTATTTCATCTAGCAACATTCCAGCGGTTTGTGAGCAGCAGCCTCAGCAGGCTCAGGACGTTGCTGATGATATTGGCAATAAATAAACGCTGGCAATCCTGGCTGCAGGGGAAGGCAGCGCCTGGGCCTGTGCTATACATTACCCACTTCTCCTGCTCACAGGGTGAGGGGGGTGTTAATATTAAATAATTCATCTTTTAAATGGATTCCCCAGCCTCACAAACTACACAGGTGAGATTCCCACACTCTACAATATTTTACTTTTACCCAACTCTCTCTAAGTGAGAGTTCTCCTCTCTCCAACTGAGTTCTCAGAGTTAGGCAGGGTTTAACCAGTCCCAGGCAAGATTTGCTGAGGCCAAAGCCAGGCTGGGCTGGAGCTGCACTAAGGGAAGAGCAGAGCACGGGGATGAGGGAGGGTGCTTACCCCACATGGCTGGACTAGGGCAGGAAAGGACTGGAGATGCTGGTCCTGAGCTGCGTCCTGCTCTGGGACAGGGCAGCAGCCTGGACCTGAGGCCTGGCCTGTGATGGTGCTCACAGGGGTCCCAGGGTGAGGGAAGAGACGAGGATCTGACTCCATGGTTCAGAAGGCTGGTTGATTATTTTATTATATATATTACATTAAAACTATACTAAAAGAATAGAAGAAAGGATTTCATCAGAAGGCTGGCTAAGAATAGAAAAGAATGAATAACAAAGGCAGCTGTCCCAGACTCTCTGTCCGAGCCAGCTGGCTGTGATTGGCCATTAATTAGAAACAACCCCATGGGCCCAATCCCAGCTGCACCTGTTGCATCCCACAGCAGCAGATAACCATTGTTTGCATTTTGTTCCTGAGGCCTCCCAGCTTCTCAGGAGGAAAAATCCTGAGGAAAGGATTTTTCATAAAATATGTCTGTGACACCTGGGGCAAAAGAATCAGGGAATCATGGAAGGGTTTGGGTTGGAAGAGACCCCAGATCCCCCCAGTGCCACCCTGCCATGGCAGGGGACACCTCCCACTGTCCCAGGTGCTCCCAGCCCCAGTGTCCAGCCTGGCCTTGGGCACTGCCAGGGGATCAGGGGCAGCCCCAGCTGCTCTGGGCACCTGTGCCAGCTCAGGGTGGTCATGGAACCACCCTGGGTCCAAGGAAAACTCAGAGTGGGACACGGAGCAGGCTGGGTGACAGTGACAGCCTGTCCTTCAGGGCAGCCCCTGAGCAGGGGCAGCTGAGCCCGGCTGGAGGGAGGGAGCTCTGGGTTTGTGCCCTGGAAGGAGGCAGCTCTGGGTTTATCTATCTCCTCTGGAAGGAGGGAGCTCTGGGTTCATCTCCCCTGGAAGAAAGGAGCTCTGGGTTTATTCCTGGGAGGCAGCTCTGGGTTTATTCCCCTGGAAGGAGGGAGCTCTGGGTTTATCTGCCCTGGAAGAAAGGAGCTCTGGGTTTATTCCCTGGGAGGAGGCAGCTCTGGGTTTGTGCCCGTGCCCTGGGGGTGCAGGGGAGGCAGGAGCTGAGGGAAGCAGAGCCAGCTCAGGCCTCAGCACCCCCATGTCCAGCCCATCCATCTCGGTAATTGCCAAGGCCATTAGAAACAGCAGGGGCTGCCACCTAACACAGCGCTCCTTTTATTTACCTGCCTCAGAACGCCAAATTCAAATTACCTTCATTTGAATGGGAATGGGATGAGCGCGGATGGTGGGCAGCCAGCAGCAGGGATGTGTGGCTGTGCTGTAATTATCCTAATTGCTGTTTGCAGAAACAAACGGGATGAACTCTCAGCACTGGGTGTGAGGGGGCCGGGCAGACCCCCAGCTAAAGCTTTTCTGACTCATTTGTCTGAGCCAGCTGGTCCGGCCTCAGCCCCAGTGTGCAATTCCACAGTTCCCATGGGAGCATTATTCCAGCATCATTCCAGCCCTCTCCTCGCACTAGAAGTGTTTTCCTGGCCTCCAGAGGTTTTGCAAGCAGCTGCAAACTCCCCCTGCACATTTCTGTTCTGCCATTTACAACCTCTGACCAAGCTTTACCAGTGTTGTTCCCCTTACAGACACCACTGAAATGGGACACACCAGAACCAGCTTTGTCCCCACAAACTTGGTGCATTTTAAGGAGTTTGTGGCACCACAGGGATAAGTTTTCCTCGCTGTGATTGTGAACTGGCAGCAAATGGTGTTCACCTAAAATTAGTGCCCCGAGACTCCCAAGGGAGCCCTGTTATTGCACCCAGACATCACAGGATTAAATGACATAAAACTCTTTTCAGAACTGCTACAGTAAGGATTTCATGCCATAGAAACCCAGAAATAATTGCTCTAGACCAGCTTTAAATGTCAGTACAAAGCCAAGCACAAAATTTCTGCAAGCCCTCCCAGAAAAGGTGTTGGATAACTTGCAGAGCAGCTTTTGTCAGATCACCTGGGCTGGAAATCACCTAAAAACCAGGACCTCCTTCACCTTATTGACTGCCACAGTTCTGGGGATTTAAAAGTGTCATTACCTGAATTTATCCCTTGGCATTGATATTTCCTTTCTATAATTTAGGGCAAGGAGAAGCAAATTTCCTACTTGAAGAACAAATTCCTCTAAGTGGAGGACACTTCTCTGCTGAAACATTTCAGCACCTACTTCAGTGCAGCACAATTATTTATTTGGCAGAGAAATTCAATTTCAGGTGGTTTCCACAGCCTGAGCCACCGTTGTTGGGATGGGAGCACCATCCCTTGCTTATTCTCACCCCAGGAGGGTCACCTTGAGGTCTTCTCTTGTGAATTCGGGAGGGGGTCAGGCAATGAAGCTGCCAACATTTGCACTGCCCTGCTGCAAGCAAAAGCTTATTTAGATTTAAGTTGCCAGTCTCATTATCTGGAGGATATTTTTCCTGCTCCTGGAGTCACAAGATGCTTTTGCTGCTGAAGGGAACCAAAGTCAAGGAGATGGTCATAAACCTTTTAATCTTCATCACTTTTTTTTCCTGACTCTGGCGTATTAAAATGAACTCAAACCTTGATTGTCCCACAAAGAGGAAGCCTGGATGCATTCTCAAGGGCTTTTGTAATGAGGGGCTCAGAATAACCACCCACCACAGAAGCCAGCCCATTCGTCGAACAGAAGAAGAAGACTGGGGTGCTCTCTGAAGAACAGAACACCCTCAGCTCTGAGGGGCTGGGGGCTACGATCAGGGCAGGCAGCTGTGACCCGGGGCACAGATCCCCAGGGTGAGGGAGAGACGAGGATATGACTCCATGTTTCTGAAGGCTGGTTTATTATTTTATGGTATATATTATATTAAAACTATACTAAAAGAATAGAAGAAAAGGTTTCATCAGAAGGCTGGCTAAGAATAGAAAAGAATGAAATGATAACAAGGGCAGCTGTCTCGGACTCTGTGTCTGAGCCAGCTGACTGTGATTGGCCATTAATTAGAAACAACCCCATGAGCCCAATCCCAGATGCACCTGTTGCATCCCACAGCAGCAGATAACCACTGTTTACATTGTGTTCCTGAGGCCTCCCAGCTTCTCAGGAGGACAAATCCTAAGGAAGGGATTTTCCATAACAGATGTCTGCAACAGTCAGGCACAGGGCATCAGGAGCCACCCAGGGAGCTGCTCAGACCCACAAACAGGCCCAGAGCCCTGGGATGGGAGCACAGGGCCAGCAGAGCCCTGGGGGCACAGGGGGGCCCTGTTGGGCATGGCGGAGGGTTCATGCCCAGCCCTGAGGAACAGCCCCTCAGGAGCTCCCAGGGAACACCAGACCTGATCTGCTCCCGATCTACACCAGCATCAAGAAAGGATCCCACCCAGACCCCAGACATCATTCGAAGATTTTTTTTCCCAAATAAATATACTTTCAGGAAAGTCTTATTCACTCTCAGGGGCGATTAACTTTCCTGTAGACTCTCAAAAATAGCAAATGGAAGCATCAACCTTAGCACGGGATGAAGTGAGAACAAAACCTTATGGAAAGACAAATGGCAGCCCGGGGGCAGAGCCCTTGTGAGCAGCACTGCACTGTTCCCTCCCCAGGCAAGGGCTGCTCAGCTCCCCGAGCTGCTCCCTGGCAGCCCATCACACACTCTCACCTGGTGGTTCGGAACCCACGGCCAAGCCAGCCCCGACAGCTTTTCCTGGAAAGGCAAATCAGCCTCAGTCCGCACGAAGTGAGACTAATTTATTTGTCCTTAATTAATCACCTTCGTCTCCTCCCTCGTCAGGCTCAGCCAATGAGGTGTAAATTGCTGGGGCAGAAGCGCTCTCTGGGCTAAATTCCAAACGGGATGTTGCTCAGAAAGCAGGAGGCACTGAGCACATCACACGGAGCCCGCCCATCCTGAGGGCTTTGCCTGGGCCGTTCTGCCCATATTCTTTATCTGATGACGGCAGTATTTGTTCCCCGGAGCAAGGTCCTGAGCTCAGCAAAGAGCTGAGGGGTCAGAGCACTCAGGAACACAAACTGGGCCTTCCTCTGGCCCAGGCTGCCCCAAGGCCTGCCCAGCCTGGCACCTTCTGTGCCAGGGCCTGCCACCCTCACAGGGAGGGGTTTCCCTGGTACAAACTCTGAGCCCTCCCTCAGCTCCAGGCTGTCCCCCCACATCCCATCCCTTGTGTGCTCTCCCAGGCTCCAGGGATAAATCACCGGGGATTTTCTCCCTTCCCTACAGAACTGAGGGCTCCAAGCTCGTTCCCAGGGTTATTTTTACAGCTGGCATCTCCGGGGGTGCAAATTGGGAAATCAGCATTCAATCACCCAGGAACACACACAGACACAGCACAGGGCTGGAGGTGTGACCCCAAGGGGACTCTGCTGTGGCACAGCTTCATCACAGGCACAGATTTCCAATGACAGCGCTGAGGGGAGTTCATAGATTGTCATTAATTGCAGAAAAACAGACTTGGAAGGCGTGGAGCCAGGCCAATACGCACAGGCTGAGGCTTTTGGAGAGCCCCATCGTGCTGGAAGCTCCATTGCATTCAGCACAACCCAGATCAATGCCATATATTTGAATTAAACGTGCATTAATACCCCTGTAAAGGACTGGGGCCATCCAGTCAATTTTTGGACTGTAAACACAGCCTTTGTTAATCTAGCAAAAAAGCCCATTTCTCTGTCAGCCCTAACTCTGCCGGTGCAACTGCACCAAGCTCAGCTCTTCAGTTGCTCCCATCCTGTAATTATTCATCAAACTGACAGCATAAAGATCCTTTTTATCCATCTTCTATTTCATCTAGCAACATTCCAGCGGTTTGTGAGCAGCAGCCTCAGCAGGCTCAGGACGTTGCTGATGATATTGGCAATAAATAAACGCTGGCAATCCTGGCTGCAGGGGAAGGCAGCGCCTGGGCCTAATGCTATACATTACCCACTTCTCCTGCTCACAGGGTGAGGGGTGTTAATATTAAATAATTCATCTTTTAAATGGATTCCCCAGCCTCACAAACTACACAGGTGAGATTCCCACACTCTACAATATTTTACTTTTACCCAACTCTCTCTAAGTGAGAGTTCTCCTCTCTCCAGCTGAGTTCTCAGAGTTAGGCAGGGTTTAACCAGTCCCAGGCAAGATTTGCTGAGGCCAAAGCCAGGCTGGTCTGGAGCTGCATAAGGGAAGAGCAGAGCACGGGGATGAGGGAGGGTGCTTACCCCACATGGCTGGACTAGGGCAGGAAAGGACTGGAGATGCTGGTCCTGAGCTGCGTCCTGCTCTGGGACAGGGCAGCAGCCTGGACCTGAGGCCTGGCCTGTGACGGTGCTCACAGGGGTCCCAGGGTGAGAGAAGAGATGAGGATCTGACTCCATGGTTCAGAAGGCTGGTTGATTATTTTATTATATATATTACATTAAAACTATACTAAAAGAATAGAAGAAAGGATTTCATCAGAAGGCTGGCTAAGAATAGAAAAGAATGAATAACAAAGGCAGCTGTCCCAGACTCTCTGTCCGAGCCAGCTGGCTGTGATTGGCCATTAATTAGAAACAACCCCATGAGCCCAATCCCAGCTGCACCTGTTGCATCCCACAGCAGCAGATAACCATTGTTTGCATTTTGTTCCTGAGGCTTCCCAGCTTCTCAGGAGGAAAAATCCTGAGGAAAGGATTTTCCATAAAATATGTCTGTGGCACCTGGGGGCAAAGAATCAGGGAATCATGGAAGGGTTTGGGTTGGAAGAGACCCCAGATCCCCCCCAGTGCCACCCTGCCATGGCAGGGACACCTCCCACTGTCCCAGGTGCTCCCAGCCCCAGTGTCCAGCCTGGCCTTGGGCACTGCCAGGGATCCAGGGGCAGCCCCAGCTGCTCTGGGCACCTGTGCCAGCTCAGGGTGGTCATGGAACCACCCTGGGTCCAAGGAAAACTCAGAGTGGGACACGGAGCAGGCTGGGTGACAGTGACAGCCTGTCCTTCAGGGCAGCCCCTGAGCAGGGGCAGCTGAGCCCGGCTGGAGGGAGGGAGCTCTGGGTTTATTGCCCTGGAAGGAGGCAGCTCTGGGTTTATCTATCTCCTCTGGAAGGAGGGAGCTCTGGGTTCATCTCCCCTGGAAGAAAGGAGCTCTGGGTTTATTCCCCTGGGAGGAGGCAGCTCTGGGTTTATTCCCCTGGAAGGAGGGAGCTCTGGGTTTATCTGCCCTGGAAGAAAGGAGCTCTGGGTTTATTCCCCTGGGAGGAGGCAGCTCTGGGTTTATTGCCCGTGGCCTGGGGGTGCAGGGGGAGGCAGGAGCTGAGGGGAAGCAGAGCCAGCTCAGGCCTCGGCACCCCCCATGTCCAGCCCATCCATCTCGGTAATTGCCAAGGCCATTAGAAACAGCAGGGGCTGCCACCTAACACAGCGCTCCTTTTATTTACCTGCCTCAGAACGCCAAATTCAAATTACCTTCATTTGAATGGGAATGGGATGAGCGCGGATGGTGGGCAGCCAGCAGCAGGGATGTGTGGCTGTGCTGTAATTATCCTAATTGCTGTTTGCAGAAACAAACGGGATGAACTCTCAGCACTGGGGTGTGAGGGGCCGGGCAGACCCCCAGCTAAAGCTTTTCTGACTCATTTGTCTGAGCCAGCTGGTCCAGCCCCAGCCCCAGTGTGCAATTCCCACCGTTCCCATGGGAGCATTATTCCAGCATCATTCCAGCCCTCTCCTCGCACTAGAAGTGTTTTCCTGGCCTCCAGAGGTTTTGCAAGCAGCTGCAAACTCCCCCTGCACGTTTCTGTTCTGTCATTTACCAACCTCTGACCAAGCTTTACCAGTGTTGTTCCCCTTACAGACACCACTGAAATGGGACACACCAGAACCAGCTTTGTTCCCACAAACTTGGTGCATTTTAAGGAGTTTGTGGCACCACAGGGATGAGTTTTCCTCGCTGTGATTGTGAACTGGCAGCAAATGGTGTTCACCTAAAATTAGTGCCCCGAGCCTCCCAAGGGAGCCCTGTTATTGCACCCAGACATCACAGGATTAAATGACATAAAACTCTTTTCAGAACTGCTACAGTAAGGATTTCATGCCATAGAGGAAACCCAGAAATAATTGCTCTAGACCAGCTTTAAATGTCAGTACAAAGCCAAGCACAAAATTTCTGCAAGCCCTCCCAGAAAAGGTGTTGGATAACTTGCAGAGCAGCTTTTGTCAGATCACCTGGGCTGGAAATCACCTAAAAACCAGGACCTCCTTCACCTTATTGACTGCCACAGTTCTGGGGATTTAAAAGTGTCATTACCTGAATTTATCCCTTGGCATTGATATTTCCTTTCTATAATTTAGGGCAAGGAGAAGCAAATTTCCTACTTGAAGAACAAATTCCTCTAAGTGGAGGACACTTCTCTGCTGAAACATTTCAGCACCTACTTCAGTGCAGCACAATTATTTATTTGGCAGAGAAATTCAATTTCGGGGTGGTTTCCACAGCCTGAGCCACCGTTGTTGGGATGGGGAGCAGTGACCCTGCCCAACCCTGCGTGCGTGAGGATGGAGCAGGGAAAACCAGCCCGGGGACACTGACATTGCGCCGGGATGGAGCAGGGAAAACTTGCCTTGGACACTCAAATTCCACTGGGATGGAGCGGGTTAAACCTGCCCGGGACACTCAAATTCCACCGGGATGGAGCGGGTTAAACCTGCCCGGGACACTCAAATTCCACCGGGATGGAGCGGGTTAAACCTGCCCGGGACACTCAAATTTCACCGGGATGGAGCGGGTTAAACCTGCCCGGGACACTCAAATTTCACCGGGATGGAGCGGCCATCCCGCTATCCCCGAGCAGCTCTCCAAGGTCCTGATCCCGGCTCTCCCGTTCCCGATCCCGGCTCTCCCGTTCCCCGATCCCGGCTCTCCCGTTCCCCGATCCCGGCTCTCCCAGTCCCCATCCCGGCTCTCCCAGTCCCCGATCCCGGCTGTCCAAGGTCCCCGATCCCGGCTGTCCAAGGTCCCTGATCCCGGCTCTCCCGTTCCCCGATCCCGGCTCTCCCGTTCCCCGATCCCGGCTCTCCCAGTCCCCGATCCCGGCTCTCCCAGTCCCGATCCCGGCTCTCCCGTTCCCCGATCCCGGCCTCTCCCGTTCCCCGATCCCGGCCTCTCCCGTTCCCGATCCCGGCTCTCCCAGTCCCCGATCCGTGTCCATCCCAGCCTCCCAGGGCTGACCCGAGCAGGAGCTGGGCTCCAGGATCTGCCATGTCCAGCTCAGGTCACTACTGGGGCTGTGGATAAGAATAATAATAAAAATAATGATCAATATCAGGCTAAAGGCAATGAATGCTCCGGAGATCTGGGCTTTGGAAAATATTGTGTGGCTGGAGCCTCAGGCTAATCCCCACACAAAATTGCAGTACTGGCTTAGGCTGAGTGTGGAACAAATGCTCTGGCTCCTGGAAAATCTCCCTATGAACAGATATTACCAATATCGACCAGCACAAATTAAATATCAAATTAAAGCCTCCCAGATTACTGAGCTCAGGCTTTAGGAGACACAGAAGGAAACCAAGGAAGATTTCCATCAAATCACTCTTCCCATAGCAGCTGTGGAGCTCCTGGTCCTGCACAGCCTCGTAACACCCCCAAGGGATCCAGGGCAGCCCCAGCTGCTCTGGGAATCCCATCCCAGCCCCTGCCCACCCTGCAAGGGAACAATTCCCGATCTCCCATCCAGCCCTGCCCCTGGCAGTGGGAGCTGTGCCCTGTCCCTCCATGACACAGGAACAAACTCCATTACACAGAAGTGGGCAGACACAGCTGGGACCCTTATTTTGGGAACAGATCTCCCGGTCAGTGCCCCATTCCCACCCTGGAGAGCCACAGCTCCTTCTCTCGCTCCTCCTTCCCAGCTCTGGGAGGGACACCTGCACCAGCCAGCTGGGGAATTTCAACCCAATTACCTCGGCAGGCACAAAGGGGCAGCTGTCATTAAGGCATTGACTAATTGTGTTTCAAGTATTCCGAGTGACATTGAAAACTTCAGCAGCTTTGTCACCAGCACAAACCAGAAGCGAACTCCAGCCCCTCCCAAATCCCCCATGCCTGTCCTAAGTGTGGTCTGCAGACTTCAGACTGGAAAAACTGCAGTTTGCCTTTTTTGTTGAAGTGCTGTTGTAGTGTTGAGCTGTAATGCTGAATTTGAGGCTGGGGTCAGTTCTGTGTCCCAAATCTCAGCCCCACGAGGGATGGGGCTCCTCTGTGCCTTTCCTGAGGCTCTGCCCTCCCTGTGGCACAGGGGACAGGGTGGGACTGCCCCAGCACCCCCAGTTCTGTGTTCATGTGAGCACAAACAGCCCAGCCCCTCTCTGCATCCCAGGGACCAGAACACAAACCCAGCTTTGGCCCTGCTGCTCCTCCCAAACTTCCTGTCCCATGCTGGATTTCAAAAATGGAATTTTAAATTCCAATTTCATTATTTCCATCACCAACCCTCTCATTCCAATCAGGGTTTCCCTCCCTGCCTGCTGACACGTGCCATGCCCTGCAGAGGGGTTTGGGCAGACACCAGACTGTCTCTGGCTCCTCCTGCACCTGAGCAGCAGCTGAGGGAGAGGGGGAGGCTGCTTCTTACCCACCTGGGGGTGCAGCTCTTGAGCCCTGAACTCGGTGCCTGGGGAGAATTCCTGTTCTCCAGCGAGCAACTTTTCCTAGGACCAGAGAATTCCAGAGGGTTTGGGTGGGAAGGGACCAAAGATCCCCCATTCCCACCCCAAAGATCCCCCATTCCCACCCCAAAGATCCCCCATTCCCACCCCAAATCCCACCCAGTGCCACCCCAGCCATGGCAGGGACACCTCCCACTGTTCCAGGTGCTCCCAGCCCCAGTGTCCAACCTGGCCTTGGGCACTGCCAGGGATCCAGGGGCAGCCACCATCACCCCAAAAAGCGTTGCTGTTTGGATAAAAAAGTTAACTGGAGGGGCTTGTCACAGAACGGTGCTTTGTGAAGTGTTGCTGTGGCTGTGCTGAGGAGCAGCTCCCTGGGGAAATCTGTATTTCAGGAAAAATCTGCAACTGTTCCAGTGCATTCTTGCTTTATTCCTGAGATCCAAGCTCCTAGTCGGGGTAAGTCACTTAAGGCAGGAGAGTTTAAAGCTGCTGGCAGCAGTTTTGTTTAATGGCCCATTGGGCAATGTCAGCTTAGCCCATGCCGTTCATTGTTAATGAGCTGTCAGCTCCTGCTACCGCTGCCTCAAACACTGAACGGGGTGAGCTGGCTGAAATCCTTCCTGAGAGCCAGGAGGAGAGCTCAGCTTCATCTCACAGAACCCGGGAAGGGTTTCAGTGGGAAGAGCCCTCCCAGGCCAGGGCTCCAGGTGTTCCCAGCAGTGCCGAGGCTGTGCTTGTTACACCAGCAGGGTTAGCTGGTTCCAGATGCAGGCCTTGAGGAATTCCGTGCATTTCTGACATCCAAGCCAAAGTAAGCGAGTCCTTCAGAGCATGGCTCCCAATCAGCACAGTGCCATTCCTAATTAAACGGATCCGTGGCAAACAAATCCCAGGCTCACAGTTCCTTTAAATGCCACTTGTCACACGTCAGGTTTCTCTGATTCTCAGTGGGGCTGGAGCACTCAGCCAGGCAGGAACAGCCCTTCAGGTGTCATTAAATCCATCTGGAACTGCCCAACACAAAATAGCCTTGAGCAACCCGTGCAGCCCCATCACTGGGGCACACCTCAGGAGACAGCTGGGGAAAAAATGGGGATTTTTGGCCAGGAGGTGAAAGCCAGCTCTTTTCCACAAACCTGTTCTGTCTATGAGGAGGTGGTGGGTCCGTGGTGTGTTTGGGTCCCCAGGAATATCTCCTGTCAGCAATCACAGCCAGAACTGCAGCCAAGGAGTCTGTGCTGAGCCAGCTGGGCACTGCCTGCCTGAGGGCAGAGCTGGAACATCCCCGTGCTGCCCACCCCAGGGCTGGGAGCCAGCAGCAGGAGAGGAGCAGAGCCAGCCCCAGGCTGTCCTGAGGCTGGACAGTCACTGCTGAGCACGTTCCAGACTGCAAGGCAGGATGTATTCCATTCCCATCTGTATGGCAGATTACCTTTGCCAAGTGGGCAGTTTGCCTTATCTCTCTCTGAGTGACCACACTCACCCCTCCCTGGGGAGGGCACATTGCTGATAACAGCCACTGAATGTCCCTGCATGGCTGATAAGAACCACAGCATCCCACTGGGAGATGTGAGCCCAGAGGGAGGAGCCAAGCATTCCTACCCAGATATAATCCAGAGGTTCTGAGACACCAGCACGGCTTCTCCACGGGATTCCCCAGAGGAACAGCAGCTGCCTCTCCTTCCCCTGGATCTCCAGAGGAACAACCCATCCTTCTCTATGGATCCCTGCTCCAGCAGAACCACCCCTGGCACTGCAGGAGGGCTGAGCCACAATTCCAATGGGACTGACACCAGCACCCTGACCCACAGGGTGTCAGGCTGGGTTCTGACTCTGGCACTGTTGTTTTAGCTTACTGCATTGTTCATTTTATCCTTTTACTTTTCCTTTCCCTATTAAAGAACTGTTATTTCCTGCTGCCATTTTTTGTTTTCCTGAGAGCCCCTTAATTTAAAATTTATAGCAATTCAGAGGGAGGGGGTTTACATTCTCCATTTCATGGGAGGCTCCTGCCTTCCTTAGCAGACTCCTGTCTTTCCAAACCAAGACAACACAGCAGCCCTGGGAGCAGCAGGACAGCAGGGAGGGCACCGCCTGCAGAGCCCAGCCCAGCCTGGCAGCCGCTCCAGGCAGGCTGGGCAGGGGTCAGTCCCTGTTGGTATTTGGTTAACCCAAATCCCTTTTCCCAGGTGCCTGTTCCCCACCCTGGACACTGTCAGAGGCACTCCAGGGCAGTGACACAGGTCAGGCTGGTCCCTGAGCCCAGCAGGAGAGGCTCTGCCAGGGCAATCTGCCACCAGCACAGAGCAGGGAGCAGCAGAAAATCGTGAGGAAATTCTGTTCCCATGGGATTTCAGCTCAAGAGGGTCAGACACGGGGACACCTCCGTGAGCCTCGTGGGTCCTGCATGGAAAGCAGCTCAGGGCTGTGGGAAGCTGCCACAGACACATTTTATGAAATCCTTTCCTCAGGATTTTTCCTTCTGAGAAGCTGAGAGGCCTCAGGAACAAAATGCAAACAATGGATATCTGCTTTCCATAAAGTCTGTGACAGTTTGGGTTGGAAGGGACCTTGGAGATCACCCAGTGCCATGGGCAGGGCCCTTCCCCTGCCCCAGTGTCCAGCCTGCCCTTGGGCACTGCCAGAGCTCCTTTCCACCCCTCAAGGTCCCTTCCAGCCCACCCCAGGCTGGGACTGTGATTCCCCTCTCCCAGGAATGTGACACAGTCCCAGCTGTGCCAGGAAGGGATCCTGGGGGCTCTGGAGTCCAGGGCTGACTCACGTAAAAGGTGAGTCACTCTCCTCTCAGGTAGGAGCTATTTTTAGGAGAATTACTCACTCCAAGTGTTGATGGTTTGTATGAAACAGTAAGACATCTAAGTTCAGAGCAAAATATTGTAGAAGCCTTGCACAAATACCGTGTTTTCCTACTTTTAAGGCAATTGTCTGAAATTAATTCACATGCACTCAAAATCCGTAAGCAAAGCTTGACAGTTACAAGAATTTAAAGCTAAGTTTAAAGGCAGCATTAACAAAATCAGGGAACACGGAGCATCCACTGGAATTTCCAGGCAACAGAAGCGATTTAATAGACGTGTCTCAAGAGGGCAGCTCCAGGGCCTCCTGGCTCTGGTCACCCAAGGATTACAATCTCCTGCTTTAGCTGCTGCAGCCTCCCTGGTTTTCATAATAATAAGTTTTCATAGCTGGATCTGATTCCCATCATCTGGAGATAGCAAGGGAGTGCGCCAGCCCTGGCCTTGAAACACCCTAAAAATGCACTGAAGATATCCTAAAATGCACTGAAATACCCTAATAAATACTTTGAAATGCCCTGATAAATGCATTATTCACATCTGACTCTCAAGAAAAAACCAGCCACCCCAAAAGGAATATTTCTCAGGAAATAAAGCAACAGCACGAGGGATTACCTGGATGAAGTGTCCCAGAGCAGCACATCCACTGCCAAATACCAATCCCCCTCCCAGGGCTTGGCTCCAGCAGCTCCGCCTGGGCTTGTGCTCCTTCCTGGAGCTCCTGTGAGCATCCAACGGGCTGAAACACACAAGGGGTTAATTTCAAAGTGGGAAGAGGAAAAAAAGAAGGAACCCAAGTCCTGGAGCAACTTTTGAGCAGACAGGAAATAAAACAAGCAGCAGAAGTCAGGCAGGAAATCCTGGGACTCGATGCCTTAACATTAATGACTCAGAATGGCTTTCAACACTTTTATCAATAATAAACTAGGGAGGAATTAATGACGCTGTTGGCCCCTTCTCCCAGATCTAGCCAAATGAGAGCAGGAACTGGCCTCAGGTTGTGCCAGGAGAGGTTCAGGATGGATACTGGGGGAAATTCCTTCCCTGAGAAAGCAAAAGGGCTCAGGGCCTGGCACAGCTGCCCAGGGCACCCCCATCCCTGGAAGTTTCCAGAACCAGCAGGGGGGGAGCTTTGAGATGGGGTTTATTGGCGGCAGGGATTTGGGTGCAGTTTGGGATGATGAGCTGGGGTGTCTCCTCCACCCTGGTGAGGCTGTGGCTCCATGAAGCCCCCCCTGCTCAGGTGTGGGATGGTGCCAAGGGCAGGCTCAGAACCTGTCCCCGTGCCCAGGGACACCAGGGCAGCCCCAAAGCTGGCTGAGGGCACCTCTGCCAGGTGGGGAAAACAGCCCCAGGTGTGGCCAAGCCCCCGTGACAGGGCTGTGTGAGGACAGCTGGCCTGGAACAAAAACAGAAAAGCAGCTGTAGGATAAAAGTGGGACTTTCTCCCTGCCTTGAAAAGCCTCCACACATCCCACACCTTCATTAGGGCTGCTGCTCATGGGACCCGAGGCCCCACTTCAGCTTTCAACCGTTGCAGACACAAATAATAGAAAATTTCTAACTCAAAAGGATAATCTCCTGTCAGAAAGGAGAACAGCAGGCACGGTGAACACTTTAAAAGCTTTGGAGATATAAAGATTTATTGTATTTCCCAACAAGCCAGAAGCTTTGATTAAAGGTTAAAAATAGAAAATAAGGATAGAATTAAGTTGTAAAAGATCCCACTCAAAAAATAATTTTTATACTGTTGCTATGGTTTGAAATGTTTTCATGGTAAGCATCATTTTTCCTTTCAAAATTGACCAGAATTAATTTTTTAATTGACTCATTTAGAATTATTTCCTAGAAATAAAAAACCAGGAGGGCTTTGCAATGTGACACAGAATCACAAGCCCAGGGTCCAACCCCAGCTCAGGGGGGTGCAGTCCCGCCCCTCCTCCCAGCTCTTGGCACTTCTGGGGCCTCCATCCCCCTGGGCTGCAGGGGTGCCCTGGGGCTGTGCACTTCTGGGCTGTGGGGTGCAGGGGCACCTGGGGCTGTGAAGGTCCTTGGTTCTGGGGTGCAGGGGGCTGTGAAGGATTGCTGTGTGTGCTGGGCTGTGGGGTGCAGGGGCACCTGGGGCCTGGGGCTGTGGGGGAAGGGGACCTGGGGCTGTGTGTGCTGGGCTGTGGGGTGCAGGGGCACCTGGGGCTGTGAAGGATTGCTGTGTGTGCTGGGCTGTGGGCACAGCTGCTGGCACCGGGTGTGGGGTGCAGGGGCACCCTGGGGCAGGGCAGAACCAGGAATAGCAGAGCTGGAACTGAAGGCACTAACAGAGAGAAGGGAAACAAGGGAGAGAAGGGAACAGAGGGGGAGATGTCCTGAGGTGCCCCAGGGCAGGTTCATGTGGGACATGACAGAGATTTCCTCCCTGCAGGGGTGGCCAGGCTGTGGAGGGGCTGCCAGTCCCATCCCTGGAGGCTGTCCAAGATATCATACCTGGGATGTGGTGATACAGGCTACTGGGCACGGTGGGATGCATTGAAGGTTGAATTTGATGATCTTGGAGGACTTTTCCCAGCCTGACACTTCCATGATGGTGATGGTGTTCACAGGGGTCCCAGGATGAGGGAAGAGACGAGGATCTGACTCCATGTTTCAGAAGGCTGATTCATTATTTTATGATATATATTACATTAAAACTATACTAAAAGAATAGAAGAAAAAATTTCCTCAGAAAGCTAGTTAAGAACAGAATAAGAAAGAATGATAACAAAAGCTCTGTGTCAGACTCTGTCTGAGCCAGCTGACTGTGATTGGCCATTAATTAGAAACATCTAACAGGAGCCAATCAAAGATTTACTTGTTGCATCCCACAGCAGCAGATAACCATTGTTTACATTTTGTTCCTGAGGCCTCTCAGCTTCTCAAGAGGAAAAATACTAAAAAAATGATTTTTCATAAAAGATGTCTGCCACACATGATTCTCTGTCTCTGCCCGCCCAGCCTTTCCTGAGGGTTTGGGGTCCTTGGGCCGGCACTCAAACCCTGTTTGTGTGCACAGCCCCTTTCTGTGCCCTCCTCACCCCGGGTAGGAGCTCTTTTCCCTGGGATTGCTGCAGAATAAATGGGATTAAAGGCCCGTGGGTGGCCCCTGAGGGCAGCACTGCAGCGAGGGTGTGTGCGGGGCCCTGTGCTGGCACAGAACATCGCTCACCAAAGCTGCTAACACAGCCTGTTTTCTGCTCAGGGGAGCAAGATATCCTCACAGGAGGCCTTGGGTAGCTTGGAAATAGCAAATTCTTATGCATGATGTAATTCACTGGAAGCTTCACCGAGCTGGAAGTGCCTGACCTTTTGATCTTTGCCAAATAAATGAGCAGACCCGAGGAAGCTCAGGAGCTCTGTGCCCTCAGTGCAGGACAGGGCACCTGAAGGGATGAGGAGTTAAAGAATTTCTTTTTGTTATTTTCACTTTAACGAGCCAAGTCTTGGGGGGAAAAACATGTAAGAACATATTTTAATGTTGGTCAAAAAAGCCCTTCAAAACACATTTGCCCAAAGGTTCAAAGAGGTGTCTGTGCTAGGTGGGAAATTCCATGTGAACTGTGCTTGGCTATTAATTGAGATTGGAGAGAGGGGGAGAGGGATTTCTTAGCCATCACATCTGCTCTCATTGGCCATCTAAAAAAGGTAATTCTGCTTTCAGAGTGATGCTGTGTGAGGATCTCTCTTCTTCCCAGGAGATTTCCTCGAAAAAGGAGTTGAGAAAGTGCTCCTGCCTCCCCTCCAGGCCTATTCCAAGCTTCTAACCTGACATCTAATACTGATTGGTGCCTCTTTCCTTGTCACGCATTTGAATTTGTTCCAGATATAAAAGGAAATGGAAATGAAAAAAAAAAATCTGGTTCTGCCTAGTCAGTCTTAGGAAGTACCTGAAACATAACCCTGGTTGTGTCTGCAGGACTGAGGGCTGTATTTGCAGTGTTGGGAAAGCCATTATCCCAAACCCTATCCCATGGGGACATCCAATTCTGTCCCACTGGTGCAGTAAATACCTGAGCTTGACACCTTCTGGGTGTTTCTCATGGTGTTCCTCAGAGCGCTGACTCTTTCTTCTTCACAAAGCAGCCACCGACTCCAGCTCCCCTCTCACCCAGCCAGGCCACTCTTCTACAGCATCTTCTTCTCTTTGGTCACAGCTGTGGCCTGTTAAAGTCAGGCCTGGCCCTAATATTTGATAATTGGCCCAGCTGCAACTCCTTAGGGGTGAGATTACCTCCTACACTATCTTTATTTTCCTATATTCTATCCCCCTACAAGCCAGCAATCTAAACCAGGGTCTGTCATCCTCTCTGCTGGACACCAGGTCCTGCTCACGGGGAAAATCCACACTGGTGAGACAGCTCAGCCTCCCTGGTTTGGAGGGAAAAGCGAGATGGGAATGTGGGCTCAGCCTTCCATGGGTGCTGCTGTCCCACCACGGCCCTGCACACCAAACCCGGGGACAGAACCTGCCCCACCAACAGGCATGGACCACGGACAAGGAGGGATGAAGGGAAAAACAAACAGATCTGAGGCAGCAGGAGAGGAAAGCACAGGGACAGCAAACACAGCTGAGGATTCTGCCTCCTCCTGATGGTCACCCTCCCTTCCCTCCACCTCAGGAACACACACACAGAGCTCTTACACATCAGCCAAGGCACTTTGCTGCTTATTACTGAATTCTTCCTATGGATATTTAAGTTACAAGCAGGGCTACTGATTCTAAACCTGAAGTGCTAAAATGATTCCAAGTAATGCATGTCCAGCTCTGAAATCCTGAAGTTAATTTTAACCGCCGCTTTCAGAAATAGGCTGCCTTGTCCTGACAAATCTATGTGGGCCATATTGTGAGGAGAACTATCAATATTTGAATAAATTTTACATGCAAGCAAACTAAAATTATCTTTACATCGATTCAGCAGCAAGCGCTCCAGCAGGGGCTGGATGGAATGGCCAATAAATTGACAAATCTACAAAACAGCATGGGAGAAACATTAAAAAAATGGGCAGCTGGCTGCTCCCTGCCATCTCCCATTTCCTCTTTAATGCACTCGGGCTCTGTCTGAGCAGGAGCAGCCGTGGTTATTGCAGTCCCTGGGCTCACCCAGCCCTGCCCTGGCGCCAGGCTCAGCTCAGCCCCACGGATGTGCAGCTTCCTAACGCTCCCCAGCCTGCTGCTCCCCGGGGCACTCTGCGCTGGGAGCAAACGCTGCTCCTCTTGGGCTGGGAACGAACACTGCGCCTCTTGGGCTGGGAGCAAACGCTGCTCCTCTTGGGCTGGGAACAAACGCTGCTCCTCTTGGGCTGGGAACACTGCTCCTCTTGGGCTGGGAGCAAACGCTGCTCCTCTTGGGCCGGGAGCAAAGGCTGCTCCTCTTGGGCTGGGAGCAAACGCTGCTCCTCTTGGGCTGGGAACAAACGCTGCTCCTCTTGGGCTGGGAACAAATGCACTCCTTTGGGCTGGGGAATAATTCCACCTTTTGGGCTGGGAATAATTCCATTCCACATTTTGAGCTGGGAATAATTCCACATTCTGTGAGCTGGGAATGATTCCACGCTTTGAGCTGGGAATAATTCCATACTTTGAGCTGGGAATATCCCACACTTTGAGCCGGGAAGAATTCCATGTTTTGAGCTGGGAATATTCTACACTTTGAGCTGGGAATAATTCCATGCTTTGATCTGGGTATTATTCCACACTTTGAGCTGGGCATTATCCTTCACTTAGAGCCAGGAATTATTCCATGCTTTGAGCTGGGAATAATTCCACACTTTGAGCCGGGAAGAATTCCATGTCTTGAGCTGGGAATGTTCTACACTTTGAGTTGGGAATGATTCCACACTTTGTGAGCAGGGCATACCCCACTCTCTGAGCTGGGAATACCCACATTTTTCTCCCCAGGCAGGCTCTCTCCAGGCAGGGCTGCCAGCTCTGGGGCCGTGCTGCTCCTGCACTGCAGGGGATGTCACCCTCACAGCCTGCAGGGAAGGAACAAAGCAAATGCCCACGGGTCTGACTGGAATTGCCCCCGGCTGCGACCCTGCACATCTCAGTGAGTGCCAGAGCTGGAAATGGCCCAGCAGAGCCTCCTCCCTGCTCCCACTGCCATTCCCTGGGTCCTGTCCCTCCATCCTTGTCCCCAGTCCCTCTCCAGCTCTCCTGGAGCCCCTTCAGGCCCTGCCAGGGGCTCTGGGCTCTCCCTGGAGCTGCTCCTGTCCAGGTGAGCCCCCCCAGGTGTCCCAGCCTGGCTCCCCCATTTGGCCTCTCCTGGGGCAGCCCCGTGATTTTGTAACCTCCACAAACAAAGGCAGAGCCCAAGCTCTGAGCACACCTGGGCAAGCTGAGGTGTCCCACCCAGGGAACTGCATTTTGATTTTTATTTATTTACACAGTCCGATATCTCTAAATATTCAACTGAAACATACCTTTGATGAGCAAAGCTCTCCATGCTAAGATTCTCTAAAATAGGCTCCCTAAAATCTGAGCTTCAGGGACAACAAACAGCACTGCTGCAACCTGCACAAAGTTAATTTTTTCAGGCTGCTGCCTCTTCCATTTTCCAGCCCTATTTCTATTCCTAATTAAGCAAACTTGAGTGTGATCCAGAAATACAAAGAGGAGCAGTTGAATTTGGAGACATTAAGAGAATTTTAAATGTCGTGCTTTTAGGCTCAAAACTGAATTCAGGTGAGAAAAAAGTAAGTAAAATATATATTTTTAATCCTCCACATACGCCTCTATTAACCACAATTACAACACTTCAAAGCACATTAATTTCCTGCTTTCAAGTTCTCTATAGCAACAGTTTGTTGAAAGAATCTGATTTCATTATATTATGCCAATACTACCCCGGTAGAAATTTCAATCTCTTTAGACAGAAAGAAGTGCAAAAAATTACATTAACAACGAGCATAAAGAAATGGAAGCTCTCAATGCCTCTTTATTTATGCCATTTTCCTGGGGTTTTTTTTAAACCTCTTTTTTCCCTACCAGCTTGGTGCCACCTCTGGAATGCGGTTTGAGTTTCACAGGGGGAGCAGCTGAGCTGGGAGGGAAATCCAGGAGTGAGCATCAGCAGCAGCTGGGATCCTGCTCCTGCTGCAGCCAGCACCGAGCCGGCAGGGCAGGGGCCGGGGACAGGGCCGGGGGAGCCGGGGGGACCCAGGGGGATCCAGCCACACCTGGGGATCCAGCCACACCTGGGGATCCAGGGGGGATCCAGGGATCCAGCCACACCTGGGCTGGGGGGATCCAGGGCTGCCAGCCACACCTGGGGATCCAGGGGACTTCCAGGGCCCCCACCTGCTCAGGCTTTAACAAGGCTGTGTCCACCTGGGCATCTCTCTGCAGGTTCTGCATCCAGCCCTGGATCCCCCAGGATCTCAAGAAGCACCCAGAGCTGCTGGACATGCTGCAGGGCTGGAGCCCCTCTGGAGCCAGGCTGGGACACCTGGGGGTGCTCACCTGGACAGGAGCAGCTCCAGAGAGAGCTCAGAGCCCCTGGCAGGGCCTGAAGGGACTCCAGGAGAGCTGCAGAGGGACTGGGGACAAGGATGGAGGGACAGGGCACAGGGAATGGCTCCCAGTGCCAGAGGGCAGGGATGGATGGGAGATTGGGAATTGGGAATTGTTCCCTGGCAGGGTGGGCAGCCCTGGCACAGGTGCCCAGAGCAGCTGGGGCTGCCCCTGGATCCCTGGCAGTGCCCAAGGCCAGGCTGGACACTGGGGCTGGGAGCACCTGGGGCAGTGGGAGGTGTCCCTGCCATGGCAGGGGTGGAATGGGGGGGATTTGGGGTCCCTTCCCAACCCCAAACCATTCTCTTGCTTTTCTGCCCCTCTGCAGGTGCTCTCTGTGACAAGAGGGACAGCAGGGACCAGGGGCAGCCCTGAGCACCCAGGGCACCAACAAAGACCTGCAGCACTCGGTGTCACCCTAACTCAGCAGATTAATTGGCAATGAGTTCTGCTTAACCACTTCTCCTAAGACAAGCTGGAAAAAAATTCAATAAACCTTGTGTTAAGCTGATTCCACGCTGCAGTACAAACAAAGTGTGAGCAGCCTAATCCTCTTACACCAGGGAACAGGCTCCTAAAGTCATTATTTAATAAGATTAAATACTGCAGGTCATAAAAATTAATTTATACAGCTGCCATGGTTTAAAAACTACATGTCTGCAGAGTGGGACAGATTTCCCTCCCATGGAGAGGCAAAGGTGAGCACGAGCTGTGGCTGCCCCTGGACCTGGCAGTGCCCAAGGCCAGGCTGGACACTGGAGCTGGGAGCACCTGGGGCAGTGGGAGGTGTCCCTGCCATGGCACAGCACTGGAACCTCCTCTTTGAATGCAAACATTCACTTAAAATTGTTCCAAAATTCTTTAAAAAATCCTTTTCAGGCACAGGGGTCCTGAACTCCCTCCCAGCCACACAGATTTCACCAAAAAGGAGGAAATTAAAGCTTGGATTTCATAGGGCCTTTTCTCTACTTCACCCAAACCTCACTTAACCTTTTTATTCCTTGCCCCAATTTATCCCATTTTGCTCCCGAGACCTGAAAGAGGGAGGGAAAAGAGGATAAAGGCACCCATCTGTCTTCTGCTGCTCACCCATGGAACTTCAGGTACCGAGTTAGAGTCTTTGAATCCAGAAACAACAAAAGCATTTCTTACCTTAAAAAATGAAGCAATACAAATACATATAAATATAAATATACATGTAAATATATATACATATATAATTATATAATTATATAATTATATATATATATATAAATAAAGCCCTGGTTGCAATAACTCTGTTTTCATTTGGAGACACCAATCCTAACCCCTAAAGCCCTAATCCTAACCCAGCCTAAGGCTGCCCCAGTGCTGCCAGGTGCTGTTACCTGGGGAACATGCCCAGCACAGGCAGGGCCTTGGCTGCTGCTGTGTTCCTGGAATCGGGGGCTGGGAGGCTGGAAGAGCCCTCTCAGCCATCCAACCCAGCTGTTCCCAGCGGGGCCAAGGCCAGCACCGCCCCTGTCCCCAGGTGCCACATGCACAGGGCTGTGAAATCCCCCGGGATGGGGGCTCCAGCCCTGCCCTGGGCAGCCCTTCCCACAGGGAAACAATTCCAGATATCCAACCCAGACCGCTCCTGGCCCAGCTTGAGCCCGTGTCCACCCTCTAACCCACCCCAAAGAGAAACCCAGCCCTGTCCCCAATTGAACAATCCATCATTGTTTGGGCACCATACATGAAGGAGCAGAGGCTGCAGCCACAGACAGGATTCTCACCACTGGCATTTGCTGAAGCAATATTTCAACCAGAGGAAAAAGCCTTCCATCACCTCCTGGAAACGCCAGCTCGCAGAGAAATAAATATCTCTTTTGTATCAAAGTGATTCCCAATCCCTTTGATAAATCTTACCACTGTGCAGTTGAAACAACCCCATGAAGGGCTGGAAGGATCATCTAAATGCATCTGAACAACTCTGTTTATTTTGTATTCCAGAGCACATCGTGCCAGCCCGCAGAGCTCCTCCATTAGTCTTTAAAAATAGTATTAAAGGACATTTCCGTCTATTTAAATTATGTCTATTTTCATTTAAATGAGTTGCTAAATAACAAGCTCCACGCCAGCATTATGCTGGAGTGTGTGACTGTGAGAAATACACTTCAAACAAAACAAATTAGGGAACCTGGAAATTGCTACAGCAGAGAAAGGACATATTTTTGGGCAAAAGTAAACAGAGAACAACGGCAAGTCATCAAAAATATGGTAATAAACCCCCCGTGCTCCATGTGTGAGGAACAGCACATAAGGAGTGGCTCACTGCACTCCTGTGAGGGCTTTATTTATAAAACAATGCACAGAACTGGCACTTTGCTTCCTGAACTGGGGAGAGACTGATTCCTCAGCCCTGGCAGGTTGCTGGGAATTCTGAGCTGTCCCACCCCATCCATCCATCCCTCCATCCATCCATCCGTCCATCCATCCCTCCCCCGGGACAGCCCAGGGCTCCCAGCCCAGCCCAGGGCTCCCAGCCCGGCTCAGGGCCCCCTGGCCGGCTCAGGGACAGGAGGGACAGTTCTCCGAGAGCTCTCCACCCTGGAGGTGTGGGATTTACGGGAGCTGAGTGGAATAAAACAGAAGCAACAAACCCCAAGGAACCCTGGCATGAAGGCTGGGTCACCCAGAGCTCACCACCTCTGCTGCCATCACTTTTCTCCAGCTGGTAAAAAATACTGGGATTGAGCTCTACAGGACTCAAAGCTCATGGGGATAAAGTCTGGCTCTGCTGGCTTAGGATCAGATTCATGGAACCACAGAGTTATGGAACCAGAATTATGGAACCCCAGACTGATTTGGGTAGGAAGGGACCCCAAATCCCCCCCAGTGCCACCCCAGCCATGGCAGGGACACCTCCCACTGCCCCAGGTGCTCCCAGCCCCAGTGTCCAGCCTGGCCTTGGGCACTGCCAGGGATCCAGGGGCAGCCCCAGCTGCTCTGGGCACCTGTGCCAGGGCTGCCCACCCTGCCAGGGAACGATTCCTTCACTTACCCAAGCTAAAGAAGGACCAAAGTTTGCCTTAGACCAAAACCCCCTCCATTATACCTCAGGAACTGGTAATTATCAAACACATCAGGAGTGGGTTAGAGGAGGAGCGCTTCACGTGAGGCCCAGCTCAGACACCTCTCAAGGCACAGACCATCAACCAGCAGCTCTGGGAAGCTCCCAGGGAAACGTGCCTGGAATGTGGAGCTGCCAGAGCAGCTGGGCACAGCCACCCCAGCAAGGAGCCCTGGCCCCGCCACTTGGATTTTAATCACTGCCAAATAACTCAGCTCCTCCTGCTTTGCAGCAAGTTCAGGCCAGGGTCTCATTCAGCCACCTACTACGTGTTGCTTGGATATGGATTATTATTTCCCAAGCAGGATGTGGAATATTTTATTTTTGTACCAACGGATCTTGCTCACACGCAATCATTTGCATTCTTAAGGAGCCAACCCAGTCTGCTTTGTAACTCCTGTGAGCCCAGAAAAAGCATCCCCCCACTCCCTCTGTCTTGGGAACGGAATTTTCACAGCACACTGAGTATCTTCTGATCAGAATCTTGGGGTTTTTATAAAAATACAGCTCCGGCATGCCAAGGCGCATTAGGCAAGACAAGGAACAAAGTCACACAGAAACAATGAACGTCATAAATAAATAATAAATCCATGAACTGAGAACAGGGATCAGAGCACGTCTGAGTGTTTGGGCTCAGGACAACACAAAAAGTGACTCACACACAAAACCACCTTCAGCCATGGCTGTAATGCTGCCCCTCTCCCCTGGCACTCTGGAAGGGTTTCTAAAAACTGGAAAGGTTTGGGTCTTTTTGCTGATATATTTCCACAGGAATAAATCCATCCTCTGTAAACGGAAAGTGTAGGAAGTTTTCTCAATATAGGTAATTTGCATATATATTTACCCTCTAGAATATTGCCAGCTCCAATGAGATGTAAAGAAACAATTCAATGTATGCATTTGGGGCTCTAGCCATGCCACAAATCATGTGCACTTAATTCAGCAGGGCCATAAACCCCAGAACTACAGGAGTAATCAAGAACCCACTTAACCTTTCCCCAGCAACCCTGCAAAAAGTTAGTGTGAAATATGTGACAATCCCCTAAAATTATAACGAAAGGGCAGCGAGAGAGGTGTGCTGTAAAACACAATTGGCGTGAAGGCGAGGAAAAACTGGGAAAATAGAAGAAAAATTAGTTCTGGAGTCATGCTCAGTAATGGCTGATGTATGCTCACAATAAAATGAGATGCAGAATGCAAAACTCCCCGAAAATAAAAGCATAATTTCAACAGGATTCAGCCAGCAGGTCTAAGAGTTACAGGATTCCCGTGGGTTGGAGGAAAAAAGAAACGAAGCTGTAACACAGAATCCCAGAACCTTTAAGGCTGGAAAAGACTCCAGGATCAGAGTGCCAGCTGTGCCCATCCCACCCTGTCCCCAGCTCCCAGTGCCACCTCCAGGTGCCACCTGCAGGGATGGGCACTGCAACCCTCCCTGGGCAGCCCCTGCCCAGGCATGACCCCCTTCCATGGGGAAAAAATTCCTCCTAAAACACATAAAGGTTTTTTTAATCCCAAGGTTTAAAAAAATTAAACCCAAGGTCAGAAAAAATTCCGAATTAGTGCTCAGGTATATTCCATTAGATTGATGGAATTGCAATACGGGGAAAGGAGACCCAGGGCAATTGGGAGGAATTTTCCTGCAGAGCCCACCTCGGTTCAGCCAGATGGACACAGCTATATTCCAATACTTATACATATATTTAATATCTCTATATCCGGATTCTTGCAGAAAGCTCAGAAGTTTTAATTTCTCCAAGATAACCCAGAGCCAAGTGCAGACTCTCCCCACACAAAGTCCTGAAGGCTTTCACCAGCAGCGTGGTACTGTCCCTGCATGCACTTTTAAAATAAAGAAATAATGTAATATTTAAAACTTCAGCTCCTCAAAGTCAGACCTCGAATCTACACTTGGAAAATTAAATAGTTTGCCTCATCACAGAAGTCCCAAATGGTGAATAATTTCTGTCAGCCCACACGTCTCTTTTGTAGAAGGGGAGAATTAAAACATTCATAGGTATTTGTAAAGTGAAATGCAGATTGACTTCAAGAAAATCCATGGCACAGCATGGTTGCAGGTGGCACTTGGAGGTAATTACTGCAATTTCTTCTACAATTTCACAGCCAGGTCAGGGAACCTGTGCATTATTTGGTACATTTAACGGGGGAATGTGTCCTGCTCTCAGGGCTGGGGGCTCTCAGGACAATCCTGCAGCCAAGGCAGAGGCCAGGGCTGAGATCCCAGAGCATCCCAAGGCACCCCTGGGCACCCAGCCCCAGTGCCAGGAGCAGGGTGTGCCGTGGGAAGGGTGGGATGGGAAAAGCCACACTCAGGACAGCACCTGCCCATGGGGTTTGGCTGCCCGAGCACTCAGGGATGGAGCCAGGGCACGTCCTGAGCTGGCAGGAGCCACCAGGAGCACCCAGGGCAGCCAATTCACTGAAAGGCTTGACCTGGAATGGGCTGGACAATGACAGAAAACTGTTTAAAAAACAAATAACTCAGTCTGATGCTTACAGCTCATCTTTGAGATTCTTCTCTTCTGAGAAGTCTTCTAATTTCCCAGCCTTTCAAATTTTATCTCTACAAATCTCCTCCAAACCTTGAACAGCAACAATTAAAAGCTACTTGTTAGAAGAACATTAGCTACAAAGGGAAACAGGAAAGGTCGGGCAGGAGGAACTCGTGAGCCTCCCCCAGAGCAGGTAAGGAGCTGCTTTGACAGGAGGCTTCCTTTGAGCTAAATAATGCGTTCCGTTCTGGAGCTGGGTACAAATGGAGGCATGCAGAGCTCAGAGTCTGGAGGTGGGTGGCTTTGGGCTGTAATTTTAATTAAGTGCTCATCCCTGTATGCAGCGCTTGGTATTTCTGTGCTGTTAAAGGCAGAGTTGGGGTGGTTTTGCTGCCATGCCAACCCTGCCGCTGGGAAGTGCTGGCAGGAACAGAAAACAGGCAGGGAGAGCCTGGGAGCCAGCCCTCACCTCCTGTGCCAGGGACCAGCGCGCTCTGCTGCCCCAGGGCATCCCCTTGGGGTGGAATTCCCTCGGGGCAGCAGAGCACACAGCCCCTGGCTCTTCAGCCCCAGGGCCAGCAGCACCTCCGTGTCAGTGCTCACAGGGGTCCCAGGGTGAGGGGAGAGACCAGGATCTGACTCCATGGTTCAGAAGGCTGGTTTATTATTTTATGATATATGTTATATTAAAACTATACTGAAAGAATAGAAGAAAGGATTTCATCAGAAAGCTGGCTAAAAATAGAAAAAGAAAGAATGATAACAAAGGCTTGTGCTCTTTATCTGAGCCAGCTGACTGTGATTGGCCATTAATTAGAAACAACCCCATGAGCCCAATACCAGCTGCACCTGTTGCATCCCACAGCAGCAGATAACCATTGTTTGCATTTTGTTCCTGAGGCCTCCCAGCTTCTCAGGAGGGAAAATCCCAAGGAAAGGATTGTTCATAGAAGATGTCAGCGACAACCTCCAGCCCTGCCCCATCCCACCCCATCCCCTCCCAGCCCATCACGGGGGTCCAGGGGAGCTGGCCAAGGGCAGGGGCAGGTGGAGGCTTTGCCCCCCATGGGTTTCCCCCAGCAGCAGCCCTCCCATGGTTTGTGGTGCTCGCAAAGCCAGAAGGAGCCCCCACAGCCTGGCAGGGCCAGGAGTGACCTCAGCCTTCCCAAAGAGCCAGAACCCAGCCAGGGCAACATCTAACCCAGCCACCACCCACTGCCATTCCTTCCTCAAAAAGGGCTCTGCTGGATCCTGGTACAAGCCATTCCCATCCCAAACACCCGCTTTTGCAGAGCCAAACCCTCTCCTGGGCAGAGCTCCTGGGAGCCTGGCTGGGACACTGGGATCCAGGAGCAGCTGCGGCACAGCCAGGCTGGGAATGCTCTGCCCTGGCAGAGAGAACTCACAGGGGGTCAGGGCAGAACCAGGGCTTTGGGGAGGCTGAGCTGGAGCAGAGGCTGGGCAGAGTTCCAGAATAAAGCAGGGATTGATTCAAAGGATGTCCTCCGTGGATCCACCTTGGGCAGCACCAGAGCCCAGCCAGGGCTGCACCCAAGATGAACCCAAATGGCCCCAAAATGCACGATGGGCACGGGGTCTGTCCCTGGGATCAGCTCTGCTCCATTTGCACCTTGCAGTTCATTGTCCCATCCCAGCTTTAGCCCCTGCAGTCCCACCCTGCTTGTTTTTCTCTCTCCAGCCCACGGGGTTTGTGCTCCTGGGCTGAGATTTGGATCATTTGTCCTTGGTGCCCAGCTGGAGCAGGAATTGTTTTGTCTCCCTGCTCTGTGCACAGAGCTCAGCATCCCTGATGTGAGGCTCAGACCCACACACTAAAGCACCACAGAATGGGAAACATAGAAAAGTTAAACCTGAGGCACCCCTGTCTGTGCAGTTCCACCCCCAGGAGGGGCAGGACGTGCCACATTTCACTCTGCTGGACCAGCAGCTCTCAATAACTCACAGCCACAGCCCAGGGGTGGGCAAAGGTGGGTACCCGGTGCTGCAGCACACTGCACTGCCAGGAGAGCTGGAGAGGCTGTAAATAAATGGATTTTATCCTCTCCTATCAGTCTCCCAGGGACAACATGGGCTATTTCAGGAACACCTGCAGCATCAAGGACCATTCAGAGGGAAGAGGCACGGGAGGTGCTCAGAGCAGAGCAGGAGCTGCCACGCTGCTCCTCAGCAGTGAATGAATGGATCCAAGAGCTCCCCAGCGTCAGGGAGGGCAGCCCAGCCCCGAGCCATAAACTGTGACAGCAGAACAGCACTGCCACAGACACATGTTATGGAAAATCCTTTCCTTGGGGTTTTTCCTCCTGAGAAGCTGGGAGGCCTCAGGAACAAAATGCAAACAATGGTTATCTGCTGCTGTGGGATGCAACAGGTGCAGCTGGTATTGGGCTCATGGGGTTGTTTCTAATTAATGGCCAATCACAGTCAGCTGGCTCGGACTCTCTGTCCGAGCCACAAACCTTTGTGATCATTCTTTCTTTTCCTATTCTTAGCTTAGCCAGCCTTCCAATGAAATCCTTTCTTCTATTCTTTTAATATAGTTTTAATGTAATATATATCATAAAATAATAACTCAGCCTTCTGAAACATGGAGTCACCATTCCCATCTCTTCCCTCATCCTGGGACCCCTGTGGACACGGTCACACAACACAGATTATTTTTATAGTGTACACAGCCTTCCCCTTCAAAGATAACCAGAAAAAACCCCACTTTGTTCTTCTTCTCACAGAAACCACTCATTTCCCAGCTCCAGAGACATGAATATTCATGGCTATTGTTTGCATGGGGGGGCTCCCCTCCACTCCATCCCAGCTTCTGAAGTAAAATCTAAACTTCTGTTAAATTGCAGAACTCCAATGGATACTTTGCTTTTAATTACTTTCCAAAGTGCTCACTGTCTGACACTGAGGGATGCATTCTTCAGCTGGGTGATGCATTTATTTACTGCGCTGTGCTTTTGGAATGTGCAGAATGTTTATAATTAGGCTGTGTAACCATGCGAGCCTTCAGCTGGTGTTTGCTGGGTTTAAAGCAGGTTTGTTCCGCATTTCCAGAGCGGGAGAAGCCACCACGCACCGGGAACGTTATGCACTAATCTTTGTACTTCCAGGGTAGGGGAAAAAAAAACCACTTTAAAATTCCAATTGTGGCACTGGAATGCTGCCGAGGTACAGGGCAGAGATGCCAGTTCCAGCCAGGGAGCTGGGCCATGGCAGAGCTGTGACAAACGATGACACCCAGCATGGCTCAGAGGGCCCCAGCAGCTCCAGCTCCTCCTCAACTGGGAGGCAAGCTGGGGAAGCTCCTGTGGCACCAGGAGCAGGACCTGGGCTGCAGAAGGTGTCCCCGCCATGGCCCCTGAGGTCCCTTCCAAGGCAAACACCCTGGGATTCCAGAGGGGAGCTGCCATTCTCTCCCCTTCCCTGGGCTGAGCCTGCCTGGGGACACCAGTGACAATGGTGACAGCAGGGACAGCAGTGTCCAGCAGTGCCCCAGCCCTGAGACAGGGCTCTCTCTGCTCCCACCTCCGAGGTCCCTTCCAAGGCAAACACCCTGGATTTCCAAACGGGAGCCTCCTCTCCCCTTCCCCTGGGCTGAGCCTGCCTGGTGACAGCAGTGGCAGCAGTGACAATGGTGACAGCAGGGACAGCAGTGTCCAGCAGTGCCCCAGCCCAGGGACAGGGCTCCCACCTGGTCCCCACAGGCAAACAGCCTGGAGCTCAGGCATTTCCCTTCCAGCCCTGGGCAGCCTGCCTCTGGAGCCCAGTGCCCCAGCCCAGGGACAGGGCTCTCCCTGCTCCCACAGGCACAGCCCAGCTCAGGCATTTCCCGCAGCCCTGCACCTCTCTGAGCCCTGCCAAGGCCATTTCAGGCACAGACACCTCCTGTCCTGCCCAGCAGTGGCACCGACACCCTTGGGACCAGCCTGGCACCCTCTGTGCAGCTCCTGCGGTCACAGCACCCCACAACAGGCTAATTCTGTCCAGTTAGGTAATTTACAACCCAGGAGTAAAGGATGGGGTCGTTTTCCTCATTATTTCACACACCCATTATTTTTAAATTGTTCTTGTTGGTTTCTGCTCTAAGAAATCCACATTTGGTGTCAGGTTGGACCATCTGTTAACACACATGTGATTTCAAAATTCTCCCTCATGTCACCCTGCAGCAGAGTCCCCACCCATATGTGATTATCTCACCACACAAATGTTCACTACATCTCCCCAGCTCCCCATACAAGTTTCCTGGTGAGTGCTCAGGCACTGTATGATCTTCCCTTGGAACACTGGCTAAAGTTGAACCCAGGCCACAGATGTAACACACAAATCAAAGCTTTGCCACCTTCCCATGCTGCTCTTACAGCTGGAGCCAAAGAGAGTTATGCAATAAGGGACTTTTCTGCTCAGGAGCTCAAAAATTAACAATGGAATCCTATCTTCATTAATAATCACTTTTTCCTCCTCCCTCCCCCCCCAACCAACCTCACAAACTCACTTTTTTTTTTTTGCCATAAAGTTTCAGTCACTACCAAACCGACAGAAAATGCAGATTATGCACTGCTGTCACTGCCCATGGAAGGGGGACTGGCTCTAGAAGGGCTTTGAGGTCTCTCCCAGGCTGTGATTCTGTGAACATCCCAAAAGGAGAGTGGGCAAAGAGAGAATCCCTCCAACCCCCCAATCCAGCAGGACCCTTCCTTTGCTGGGGCAGCAGCTTTGTCCCCCCTGGGACAGAGCTACTGCTTTGAACATCCTCCTGCAAAAGTCCCACAGCTGCAGAATCCCAAATGGTTGGGATGGAGGGACCCCAAATCCCCCCAGTGCCAGCCCTGCCATGGCAGGGACACCTCCCACTGTCCCAGGTGCTCCCAGCCCCAGTGTCCAGCCTGGCCTTGGGCACTGCCAGGGATCCAGGGGCAGCCCCAGCTGCTCTGGGCACCTGTGCCAGGGCTGCCCACCCTGCCAGGGAACAACTCCCAATATCCCATCTAAATCAGCATCCCAATGTCCCATGGATGCCTCCTTTCCTGTCCCATCCCGTTGCAGCTCCAACCTACCCAAACACAGCTCTGGAGCTCTCCAGGATTTTCCCCTGTGCCAGCTGGCAGCAGATGGGGGAGCTGCAGAACCCAAGGACCTGGGGAAGGTGTTTGGCTCCCCGGGCTCCCATGGCAGGACCAAGGTGAGCCCAGGTCCCTGTGCAGCCCGGGGGCTCAGCCCCAGCCAGCAGCAATTTCTGCAAGCCTGCAAGTTCCAGGTGCAGGGAACGACACTCCATCATTTTCTTTCTCTCCTTCTGAGATTTAAATAGGTCAAGTCCCTCGCTCAGCGCGGAGCAGGAAATTGTATATCGCCACAATTGCATTGCAGAATGGATAATGGGCCCATTTAAGTGTTATCATTAGAGAAACGACAGCAAAATACAGCTGGGCAAGTCCTCCCCCTTCCCCACGCACTCCTGTACTCTGATGCCTCTGAGTTATTCCAATCTGCAGCTCTTTGCTTCCCATCACTGCCTCTCAAACACACAGACGAGAAATTGGATTAAATGACGTGCTGGAGAGAGCACTCTGCCCGTGCAGCCGTGCTGAGCCTGCAGCTGAGCCTGCACGGGCCCAGCTGAGCGCGGAGCCTGCTCGGGCTGCCCAGGGACAAAACCTGGCCCTGCCGCAGCTTTCCAGCACCACAGCGAGCCAAAACCCCAGAGCAGGGGGCAAAACCCAAAACTGAGCAGGGGGGGACAAAAACCCAAAACTGAGCAGGGGGGCAGAAACCCAAAACTGAGCAGGGGGCAGAAACCCAAAACTGAGCATGGGGGGGCAAAACCCAAAACTGAGCAGGGGGGCAGAAACCCAAAACTGAGCAGGGGGGTCAGAAACCCAAAACTGAGCAGGGGGGGACAGAAACCCAAAACTGAGCAGGGGGGGTCAAAAACCCAAAACTGAGCAGGGGGGGTCAAAAACCCAAAACTGAGCAGGGGGGGACAAAAACCCAAAACTGAGCAGGGGGGGACAAAAACCCAAAACTGAGCAGGGGGGACAAAAACCCAAAACTGAGCAGGGGGGACAAAACCCAAAACTGAGCAGGGGGGTCCCCTAACAAAAATAATGAGACAAGGAAAGGAGGCAGTAAAAGAGAAGCAAACCCACATCCTCACATCACTTGGTCTGAGGCAGTAACCCCCCTTCTTAAACTCCACATCTGCAGCCCTGCCCAAACCAGCTGCTCACACGCAGCTCTGTCACAGGTGAGGCAGGAAGGAGTGGGGATCTCGTTAATGAGAGCTGAGAACACTTAACCAGAAAGTGTTTAACAGAGAAACCAAAAGGCAGAGCTGTGTCCCCACAGGGCCTGGCAGGCAAAGAGCCGTGGGTGGGAAGGGCTGGGCATGGAAACAGCCCCGAGCCACAGGGGGGGCCCTGGGATCCCTTCCATGGCTCTGGGACCCAAAATCGCCCCCAGTGCCACCCCTGCCATGGCAGGGACACCTCCCACTGTCCCAGGTGCTCCCAGCCCCAGTGTCCAGCCTGGCCTTGGGCACTGCCAGGGATCCAGGGGCAGCCCCAGCTGCTCTGGGCACCTGTGCCAGGGCTGCCCACCCTGCCAGGGAACAATTCCCAATTCCCAATCTCCCATCCATGCCTGCCCTCTGGCACTGGGAGCCATTCCCTGTGTCCTGTCCCTCCATGCTTGTCCCCAGTCCCTCTCCAGCTCTCCTGGAGCCCCTTCAGGCCCTGCCAGGGGCTCTGAGCTCTCCCTGGAGCTGGTCCTGTCCAGGTGAGCCCCCCCAGGTGTCCCAGCCTGGCTCCAGAGGGGCTCCAGGGTGCAGGACTGAGGCCAGCACATGTCCAGCCCCGTGGCAAACACAAACCCCAGGACAGCAGAGCTGAGCCCGAGGCTGCTGCTCCTCCCAGCACAGGCAGCACACCTGGCCCAGGTGTTCCCTCAGTGGGGGCAGCCCCGGGGCTCCCAGGGGACGGTGCCAGCCCAGGAGCTGTCCCTGTGTAGGGGCTGTGGGGAGCCGGCGCTCACCCTGCAGCCCTGGCACTCCGCAGACGCACACGGAGCTGCAGCAAACTGTGAAATGAACTGTCAGTCAGCAGGGCTCAGCTCTGAATCCTGCCTGCTGCTAATACCCACTGCCACCAGCCCCCAGAAAACAAAACCCTGCTCAGAACCAATAGGGCTGCTGGAAAATTTAATTGTGGAGCAGGTTTGGAAAGCAGCAGATTTGACTTTGCCACTCCTTGCCAAAGAGAGGCGTCCGTGAGTGCTCAAGTCAAATCCTCTGCACTGATCCTAATGGAAAATGCTAAAAAACAGAAAATGAGAATGTTAAACCCTACTAAAAGGATCCAGCTGATTTGCCATGCAATGGGGTTTATTCGTTAGTGATACTTTTCCTGACTGAATAAAATTAGGATGCTTAAAGGCTGCATCCCAATGATCCTGATTAGCTGTGTGACTTGAGGGATGTCTGAAGGATTCAGATAACCAGCACTTGGGATTACACTGAATTTCTGGGTGAATTTGGGATTCAGGGGGAATTTCAAATGATCCCCAATGTGGATAACGAGGCAGCACATGTTCAAGGCTTGCCTCCATCAAGGCGCTGCTGAGAGCCAAATGTGCATTTTCAGTGTGACGCACCCACAGCAGAGAGCACGGGTGAGCAGGCAGTTAAGGGTGCTGGGGAGCAAGCAGGGAGCACCTCTGGGGAAGGGTTTGCTTGGAGATTCAGGGACAGGAGCAGCACAGAGACCCTGGCTGGGGTCACCCCACAGCGCCCCGGGCTCACTGCACCTGCAGGGGAGGAGCCTGGATGGGAAATGATGGAGCTGGGGGAGCTCCTGCCCCTCCACAGCCCCAGAGAGACCCGAGTGCCCAGACAGGCTCAGCCCTGCCCACTGGGCTGCCCTGGACACGGGTGTGGGGCCAGGACAGCCTCACCCTGGGGCTCCACGGGAAAAGGACCCAAAACCCACTCCAGGAGCTGGGGAGCATCTCAGAGCAGGGACCCAGAGGCTGGAAAAGCCCCAGGCCATGGGGTCCATCCCTGCCCCAGCACTGCCCAGGGCCCCAGGGATGCAAACACCTGACCTCCAAAGCCCTGGCATTGTTGGCATTTTATCGCAGGGGTTCCACACTGTTGTCGCCTATCACAAAAGTTCCACACCTTCTGGGTGTTTCTTGTGGGCACCTCCTCAGAGCACTGACTCCAGTTCCCTTCTCAACACCACCCCACTCTTCTATAGCATCTTCTCCTCATTGGGTACAGCTGTGGCCTGGTAAAGCCAGGCCTATCCCTAATCTTGGATAATTGGTTCAGCTGCAACTCCTTAGGGGTGAGATTACTTTCTACACTACCTTTATTTTCTTACATTCTATCCCCCTACAGGGCACTGTAATAACAGGGAGCAGGTCCCAGAACTTTAAACCACAAACCAGGGAATTACAGAGCCATGGGAGCCAGGCCAGAGCAGAGAGGGGGGCACCCAGGGTGGCAGGGACACCCCCAATGACACAGCACTGCCACCCCGGCCGTGTGACCTGGGCAGGGACACAGCACCCCCTGTCACCCAGGCTGGGCAGGGACACTCAGGAGAGCCCCCAAACCTGGGTGAGGGCATTTGGAGCAGTTTGAATAAACCCAACCTGGGTACACACAAGGACAGCTCATTCCCACCAGCCAAAGCCCAGGAGCTGCCACTGCTGCTTTTCACAGAAAGAAAAACCAATCCCTGTCAGAACCCAGTGCATCCCTCTGGGTGCCCAGAGTTGTCAGGGGGCTCAGAGACCCTGGCACACAGCCCAGAGCACCTGGGGGTTGGATTGTGACCCCTGGAGCGAGTTACCAGCTTGGTATGAGGACATGGAAGTCACACAGGTTTGAATGGTGCAATAACAAAATGATCACAGGGTGAAAATGCAGATTATGGGATTTTTGGTATGGGGGCTGTGGGGACAAGATGGAGGAATCTGGGCCTGTCCAGCCTTTCTTCTTCTCTTGTTCTCCATTTTCTGCAGTGCTGTTGGCACTTTGGGACTGGTTTAGAGTAGCAGTGCACTGTCTAACACAGGTGACAGGCATTGGGAATTCAGTGTCAATGTGTTATACGTAGTTTGCAGTATAAAAGGACAACACAGAGTGCCTGTGGCTGCCCTGCTGAGCAGATCTCGGCTGGGCAGAGAGAGAATTTTATAGATAAGGGTTAATAAACAACCTCAAGGCCAAAAAGTGAAGAGACCAGACTCGTTCTTCAGCCATGCGGGCCGAAGCAGAGACACCCTGCACATCTGGGGGCTGCAATTAACAGCCAAATACCTGAGAAATGCCAAGAGAGCAGCCCAGAGCAGAACTCAGGTCAATACTGATTAAAACCACTGGGCTTTCAGTACACCTGGGAGATGCCCCTCACTCCCAGAGTTTCTTTTCCAGGGGGTACAATAGCATGCACTTCCCCTGCTGCAATCACCCTGTTTCAGAGGTTCAAGGTGCCATTTTGCCAGCATTTGCTTACTCCAAGTGGTGCCAGCTTTTGATATTTTTATCAACTTATAATTTACATGTTTTCACCTCTTGCTATCAAACAAATGCATCATCTTCAACACCATCACTTCCCACTCCACCACAGCACCCCAGACCCTGCAGGCCACATGGAATCCTGTTAAATCCCCTCAGGAAGGAAAGAGCAAAGAAGAAGGCAGTTTTAAATAGCAGGAAATTATTTTCTTATTAAGCAAATAGATGGGGTGTGCCAAGCCAAGAGTAATCACGGTTCCATGGGATGGAGGTTGAGCTTGGGTGGCTGAAAAATTGGCCTTGAGGAGGGGCTGAAGCCCCAGTCCCTGCTTGCTCTGCAGTCAAGAGGAACAACACTGAGGGTACAGCCAGGTGAGCCGGAGTGCAGCCAGGTGGGAGGGCAGGAGGAGGTGTCTGCACAGCCCAGCCCCGCTGCCAGCCCTGACTGGGACACGGCAGTGAGCCCCGGGCACAGCTCCTGTCCCCAAGGGCTCCTGAACAACAGTCAGGGTGCCAGTACAGCCCCACAGGGCAGTGAGCCCCAAGCACAGCTCTCCTGGCTCTAAAGGCACCTGAGCCACAGTCAGGGTGCCAGAACCTGGCACACAGGGCAGTGAGCCCCGGGCACAGCTCTCCTGGCCCTAAAGGCACCTGAGCCACAGTCAGGGTGCCAGAACCTGGCACACACGGCAGTGAGCCCTGGGCACAGCTCCTGTCCCCAAAGGCACCTGAGCCACAGTCAGGGTGCCAGAACCTGGCACACACGGCAGTGAGCCCTGGGCACAGCTCCTGTCCCCAAAGGCACCTGAGCCACAGTCAGGGTGCCAGTACAGCCCCACAGGGCAGTGAGCCCCAAGCACAGCTCTCCTGGCCCCAAAGGCACCTGAACCACAGTCAGGGTGCCAGTACAGCCCCACAGGGCAGTGAGCCCCGGGCACAGTTCCTGGCCCCAAAGGGAGCTGTATAAACACCAGGGCATTCAGGGAGAGGTGTGAGCAGGGCAGGGCTCAGCAGGCAGCTCAGCTAAGGAGCATTTCCAGAGTCCTGTGGCACACTGTGGCACACAGCACAGGGACTCTGCCAGGGTTTGAAGAGCCCGGCAATACTGAACACAGACCTTCAGCACAGGGCCAACAACAATTAACCCAAACAGACCAAGCTGCAATGTCGCAGACATCTCTTATGGAAAATCCTTTCCTTAGGGGTTTTTCCTCCTGAGAAGCTGGGAGGCCTCAGGAACAAAATGCAAACAATGGTTATCTGCTGCTGTGGGATGCAACAGGTGCATCTGGGATTGGGCTCATGGGGTTGTTTCTAATTAATGGCCAATCACAGTCAGCTGGCTCGGACAGAGAGTCCGAGACACAAACCTTTGTGATCATTCTTTCTTTTTCTATTCTTAGCCAGCCTTCTGATGAAACATTTTCTTCTATTCTTTTAGTATAGTTTTAATGTAATATATATCATAAAATAATCAACCAGCCTTCTGAAACATGGAGTCAGATTCTCATCTCTTCCCTCACCCTCAGACCCCTGTGAACACCAGCACAGGGCAGAGTCCCAGGCAGGCACAGAACTGCCTGGAAAAGCCTCTCAGAGCCCTGAGCCCAGCCCTGCCAGCCATGCCCATGTCCCCAGTGCCACCTGCCCCAGGCTGTGACATCCCCGGGGTGGGCACCAGGCCGCTCACAGGGGGCACAGCCTCACTGCCCCCACCAAACCCCCCAGAGCAGGACAGGCCCTGCCAGAAAGGTAATTTAAAGGTAATTTAAAGGTAATTTAGGTCAGTCTGATGGATTCACATTACAGTACAGATCGGTTTCCAAAAGCTGCGTCCACAAGCCAAAGTATAAATGGAATGCTTGAGGAAATATTATTTACACGTTGTGTTTTCAGAGAGCGGCACAGCATTGTTTTAAAATGATGTTTCTAAGCCCTTTTGATAAACTGTGTATACAAAGAATAAATTTAAAGTCAGGTCCGTGACGGCTGTCAAACCCACAGCATTTATTTACAGGAAAGAGGAACAGTATTTTGACTTCTCCCGAGCAGCCTTTCAGGAAGGGGAGCTTTTTGTGACTTAAATGCACACAGAAATGCCACATTAGTCAAAGGTCTATTTCCCCACTGCAGCAGGAGCATTATTTGGCAGTGACCTCCAAACGGCCTCCATATTTCAGCGGGGTGCACCAAGGGTAGAGCGGATTGCCCTGCCCTGGGTGGCACAGAGTCCCTGTGGGGCCCTGCAATCACGGATTGCCCTGCCCTGGGTGGCACAGAGCTGCCCGTGGGGCCCTGCAATCACAGATTGCCCTGCCCAGCACAGAGCTCCTGTGGGGCCCTGCAATCACGGACTGCCCTGGCCTGGGTGGCACAGAGCCCCTGCAATCACAGATTGCCCTGCCCTGGGTGGCACAGAGCTCCTGTGGGGCCCTGCAATCACGGCTTGCCCTGCCCTGGGTGGCACAGAGCCCCCGTGGGGCCCTGCAATCACGGCTTGCCCTGCCCTGGGTGGCACAGGGCTGCCCGTGGGGCCCTGCAATCATGGATTGCCCTGCCCTGGGTGGCACAGAGCCCCCGTGGGCACTGCAATCACAGATTGCCCTGGCCTGGGTGGCACAGAGCCCCCGTGGGGCCCTGCAATCACGGATTGCCCTGCCCTGGGTGGCACAGAGCCCCCGTGGGGCCCTGCAATCACGGATTGCCCTGCCCTGGGTGGCACAGAGCCCCTGTGGGGCCCTGCAATCACGGATTGCCCTGCCCTGGGTGGCACAGAGCCCCCCTGTGCAGGGGGAGATTTCCTGCCCTGGAAGCCCAGCAAGGGAGAGGACACAGAACCCGAAGGGGCAAGCAGGGCCTGCTCTGTGGGCAGGGACAGAACTGCACCAACAGCTCCAGGAACAAAGCCTCCAGAGGCCAGCAGGGGCCATTCCCATCCAGCAGCACAAACCCGCACTCGAGAGCAAGCAAAGCTCTCCAGAATTAATAATGGAGCACTTCTCTGCCTCGGTGCTCCTCCACAGAACAAGGCTTGGCCCTGGGTGGCTGATCAGAAAACACTGTGGGAAATGGAATCAGGGATTGCACCTGCCTGGGGGCCCAGAACCCCTGTGGGGTGCCAGGCACGGCTTCAGCCACAGCTCCTGAGGGGCTCCTCTGGGCACCTTGGCACCCCCAACAGGGGGGGCTGCTGCCTTGAAGCCCCCCAGGGAGGGACACAGAACCCTGGGTTGCAACAGGGCCTGCTCTGTGGGAGGGACAGAACCTGGCAACAGCTCCAGGAACTGCCCTTGGTGCACCTGTGGGCCATTCCCATCCAGCAGCACACCTGGGCTGCCCTTGGTGCACCTGATTTAATAAAGGCACACCTGCCTCAGTGCACCTGGGCTGCCCGGCTGAGGCACCTGATCAGAAGGGCGCAGAAATGGCACACCTGGGCTGCCCTGCAGGGTGCGTGCTGTGGGGTGCCAGGCACGACTTCAGCCACAGCCCTTTGGGCCCTCTGAGGGCACCTGGCACAACCTGGGCTGCCCTTGGTGTCCCCATGAGAGCTCCTGGCACACCTGGGTTGCACTTGGTGTCCCCATGAGGGCTCCTGGCACACCTGGGCTGCCCTTTGTGCCCTGTGAGGGCACCTGGCACACCTGGGCTGCCCTTGGTGTCCCCATGAGGGCACCTGGCACACCTGGGCTGCCCTTGGTGTCCCTGTGAGGGCTCCTGGCACACCTGGGCTGCCCTTGGTGCACCTGTGAGGGCACCTGGCACACCTGGACACCTCAAACACCTATTTTTTTTAACACAGCACAGCCTCGTCAGGTGATTGTACAAAATAATTCAGGCTCCACTCCTGTGCCCCTGACACGTGATTTTGTGCTGCACAGCATGTTCTGCTCCTCACACAGCCCTCACCACTGACTGAGGCACAAAATAAAGCAGTGTAAATTAATCATTATCAGATGCCCAGAATAAGAGCATTTGCCTCCTCTTTATGTCACAAATTATAAGTTTCATTGCCACAGCCACTCTTATTATTCCATCTGCTCATGCTTAACAACCACTGCGAGGGCTCTGAGCTCTCCAGTGCAAGGACAGTAAGAAACGAACCTGAAATTACCAACGGCCTCCCAGCGCTGAGCCCAGGGGGGCTCCTCGAGCTGCTAAACACTTGCTCCACTCCAGCAAAGGCTTCTTTCATGTCCTTGGGTGTAGAGCTCGGAGCAGGGCAGCAGCTCAGCCCCCAGGGCAGGCAGACACCCAGCACAGCCCAGGGCTCCTGCAGCCCTGCCGGGCTGGGGCAGCTCCGGGGCTCAGGGCAGGGGCACAGGGAGCCAAAGGAATGAGGGGACCCTCATGGGCCCCTCCTCACAGCCAGGCTGCGACCGGGCTCACAGGGTCCCAGGGTGAGGGAAGAGACGAGGATCTGACTCCATGGTTCAGAAGGCTGGTTGATTATTTTATGATATATATTATATTAAAACTATACTAAAAGAATAAAGGATTTCCTCAGAAGGCTGGCTAAGAATAGAATAGAAAAGAATGATAACAAAGGTTTTTGTCTCAGGCTCTCTGTCTGAGCCAGCTGACTGTGATTGGCCATTAATTAGAAACAACCCCATGAGCCCAATCCCAGATGCACCTGTTGCATCCCACAGCAGCAGATAACCATTGTTTGCATTCTGTTCCTGAGGCCTCCCAGCTTCTCAGGAGGAAAAATCCCAAGGAAAGGATTTTCCATAAAAGATGTCTGTGACACCAGAGTGATTTATTATCCCAGAGGGTGCAGGGAGGTGGCAGGAAAGGGCAGAGGAGCTCTGGGGCCAGCTGCCCTGACTGCATGCAGGTGCCAGAAATGGAGTTCCCACCCATTCAGAGCCACCTGTTGTTGAAGATTGCCATGCAAGATGTTTTCCATTCCCATCTGTATGGCAGATTACCTTTGCCAAGTGGGCAGTTTGCCTTATCTCTCTCTGAGTGACCACACTCACCCCTCCCTGGGGAGGGCACATTGCTGATAACAGCCATTGAATGTCCCTGCAGGGCTGATAAGAACCACAGCATCCCATTGGGAGATGTGAGCCCAGAGGGAGGAGCCAAGCATTCCTGCCTGGATATAATCTGGAGATTCTGGAACACCAGCACAGCTTCTCCACGGGATTCCCCAGAGGAACAGCAGCTGCCTCTCCTTCCCCTGGATCTCCAGAGGAACAACCCATCCTTCTCTACAGGGTCCCTGCTCCAGCAGAACCACCCCTGGCCCTGCAGGAGGGCTGAGCCACAATTCCAATGGGACTGACACCAGCACCCTGACCCACAGGGTGTCAGGCTGGGTTCTGACTCTGGCACTGTTGTTTTAGCTTACTGCATTGTTTATTTTATCCTTTATTTTTTTCCTTTTCCCTATTAAAGAACTGTCATTTCCTGCTCCCATATTTTTGCCTGAGAGCCCCTTAATTTAAAATTTACAGCAATTCAGAGGGGTGGGGAGGGTTTACATTCTCCATTTCAGGGGAGGCTCCTGCCTTCCTTAGCAGACACCTGTCTCTCCAAACCAAGACCCTGTGAGCACCCTCCAAAGGCAAGTGCAGCAGCCAAGCACCTTTTCCAGGACTGTTAATGTATTTTGTACATACCCAAACCCCAGACTGCCTGCTCCCCACTCCAGGAACATCTCCTCCTTTTCCTCTCCTGAGCCCAGGGGCTCTGGCACCTTCCCCACAGCAGGGTGGGTGAGGGGGGTCCCTTTCCCAGCCCCCAGGAACTCAGCAGACCCCAAGGGAGGGAGCTGTGCTCAGCTGAATCTCCTGAGGCAGAAGAGATTTAAACCCTGCCCTTCCATATTTCATCCCAGCAATTTGCCACCAAACTGTTTTGCAATGAAGAGAAGGAATTGAAGGGAAATAAGCAACACGTCCTCTCTTGGGGTCATGTTTTCTGGGTCACATCTCACAGGTTTGATGAAATATGCTTTGAGAACAGCTCCTGCCCGAGCCTGGTGGGTAAGGGGCTGGTTGCTGGGTCAGTCTGTTCAAAGCACAGCTCAGGAGCTGGGAGAAGAAAGCCAAAGCAGCAGAGACCTCTCTGCAGTTTAATGGGGCTGCTCCAGGCAGAGGTTTCCAGAATATAAATATATAAATACATGAAAGGTGCGCACTGCAGGCCAGGCTGGCCCCCACAGGCTCCCCAAATCCCCTGCAGGTGAGCTCATCCTGCAGAGGAGCTGCCCCAGCCCATGGGGCTCTGCCTGCTCATCCTGAATCCAGGGACATCAGAGCCAGCCCAGCCCTCCTGAGCATCCCAACACTGCACTGTGCCACTGCTCTCAGCTGGCATGTGAAAATCTTGGGGTTTTTAAATTTTAAAAGTTTAATAGTAATAAAATAGTTATAAAATTAGTAATACAATTAGAGGAATAATAATTTAGACAATTTGAATTAGGACAATATGAGACAACAGAAACAAAGAGTTCTACATGGTCTGGGTACCTTTTCTGGGCAGCATGAGCCTGAAAAAAGACGCACATTAACAGAGGATTAACCCTTAAAAACAATAACCTGTTGCATAGTCATACACCTCATACATGATGCATAAATTCCATTCAAACACAGGATTCTGTCTGGGCAGGGTCAGCTTCTTCCTCTGAATCCTGACAGCGCCTTCCAGGCAGGAAGAAGTTCATTTCTCCTGATAAGAGGGCAATAAATTCTCATTCTCTGAAAGATTCAGGTGTCCTGTGGCTGCTCAGTGAAAATCCTTTCTTTAAAAAAAGTATCCTACATGGAATAGTTTCTATTTTAACATTTCTTATAATCTAAAACTGCATTTAACACACTATTTAAGAGAATGAACACAGCATTACTGTCTAACACAACACATATAATATTCCTTTGAATATCTGCAAAAAGCCCATCATGAAATACACATTTTTCACATGGCACTGGAGCCCTCCTGGGCTGCCACCCCAGCAGGAAAAGGCACAGGAGAAGGCTGACCCAGAAGTGGAGGGGACACCAGGAAGGCTGCAGTAACATTTGGGCCTTCACTCTGCGAAATGCACTTTCAATGAATCCACATTGGGGTTGGGCTTTAAAAAAAAATAATGCAAACTGGTGGAGGTCCAGGAGCAGGAAACAAGAACTGGCTCCTGGTAATTGTGGCTGTGATTTCAGTGCAGGATCAGAGGCACCAGGTGCAGGTTCCTGCCTCCACAGAGCTCATAATAAATAAATAGCAGAAACAAACCCCAGCACAGAGCCAGCACTCACACAGGGGCTGCAGGAGCTGCTCCCAGGCAGGGGATGTGCCTTGGAGCGTCACAGACACATGTTATGGAAAATCCTTTCCTCAGGGTTTTTCCTCCTGAGAAGCTGGGAGGCCTCAGGAACAAAATGCAAACAATGGTTATCTGCTGCTGTGGGATGCAACAGGTGCATCTGGGATTGGGCTCATGGGGTTGTTTCTAATTAATGGCCAATCATCAGTTGGCTTGGACAGAGAGTTGAGCCACAAACCTTCGTTATCATTCTTTGCTATTCTATTCTTAGCCAGCCTTCTGATGAAATCCTTTCTTCTGTTCCTTTAGTATAGTTTTAATGTAATATTTATCATAAAATAATAAACCAGCCTTCTGAAACATGGAGTCAGATCCTGGTCTCTTCCCTCACCCTGGGACCCCTGTGAGCGCGGTCACACAGGAGGAGCAGCTGGCACCTGCTTTGTGCTGATCCATAAACGTGTATGGTTTCCTGGAGGCTGGAAAACGTGAGCAGAGACGGTTCTGGAATGAACCCGGGGCATGTGGGAGACAGGAGAGAAAGAGAGCAACAGGGAGAGGTGGAGCAAGGGCACACAGCCTGAGGGAAGGCAGGGAGGGACAGCTGGGAGAGGCAGGACACCTGATGGAGCAGGGATGGGATAAAGCCAGAGCAGGGGAGGAGCTGTGTGACACCGGCAGGGATCTGAGACACAGCCACTGAAAACCAAACAGCTGCCACTAACATTTTTTTAACAAGTATTGCAGCTGCTAAATTATCCCTCAGCCACAAACTTTGTTGGGAAGGGTGGAGGTAAAGAGGGGCAGGAAAACGAGGCCAGGAGCATCTCCAGCTGCACTGCCCCCACTCCAACCACAGCAGTCCTGGCTGCCAAAACCCTCCATCCACCTCCTGCAACCTGCCTGGAGCCCCACTTGTAATTCTGCTCTGGAATCTGCTCGCATTGACCCTGCAGCCTTCTGAAGCTGGAATACAAATTAATGCAGCTGCAGGAGAGGGCAAACCCACTCTGCCCCAGAGGCAGCTCCCACCTTCAGCAGCCCGAATCCTGCCCTGGAAAACAGGGGGTGGCCAAGGAATTGAATTTTCCTGATGGCAGCCCACAGGCTGGGCATGGGCAGCCCTCACCTGGGCCCCAGGTGTGGCCATGGCCAGGCAGCCCCCAGGGCTGAGGGATGGCCGCTCACCCCCTGTGCCAGCTCCACAGCTGGCCAAGCCTGTACAAACCCCAGGCTGGCAATAGGAGCAATAAATCACACCAGGAGCAGCCACCAAAGTGATGCCAGTCTGAAAGACAGCTCAGGTGGGGGAAAACTCAGTTGTGCCAGGTTTCATCCCCATGGTGCCAAGGAAAGCTCAGCCTTGGCTTTGGACACAGCTGCCCAGGAGAGCAGTCTGCAAAGGAGCCTGAGGGCAGAGCCCAACAGGACTGGGCTGCAAAAGAGGATCTGAGAACATCTCTGCACACCAGAGATCAGCATTTCCCTGCAGACAGACCCAGCACCCACTGCTGAGAGCGCTGGCACCGGGCTCCACTTAAAACTGCTGCTCTTTGTGCCACCTTCAGCTCTGCTTCCAAAGAGCAGGCACAGAAACCCTGAGCAATGTCACACTGCAGCCCTGGGCTGAGCCTGGCCAGCTCTGGGTTTGGGCAGATCCTGCTCTGCTGGGCCCAGCTCACACAGGCTCACACAGCCCTGGCTTTGGAAGATCTGAGCCCAGCTGGGCCCAGCCCTGGCTGAGCCAGGCTCTGGCTTTGTTTGGAACAGCCCTGGCTTTGTTTGGAACCTGCCTTGCTGAGCCCAGCTCAAACAGCCTCACACAGCCCTGGCTGAGCCTGGCCCAGTTCTGGCTTTGTTTGGAACCTGCTCTGCTGGGGCTCAAACAGCCTCACACAGCCCTGGCTGGGGCTGAACCAGCTGTGAGACCCAGGAGGAGAACGTGGGCTGGGGTTCAATCTGGATTTCATTTCCAGCCTGTGTGGGGCAGGTTGAGCAGGGCTCGGTCAGGGCTGAGGGAGAACAGCCCTGGAACCTCTGCAGAGCCAGAGCAAGCAGAGCCTGGCCAGCACCTGCCTTGGCCTTCTGTACAATTTAAGATAACCATGCATACACTCCCTCAGGACATCACACCTGCTGGAACTTTTCAGCATTTCCTTTTCCTTTGCTGCTCCATCCCTGCCAGTTTGTGCTTTCAGCTGCAGGAATTGGGAGAAAAATGGGATATCAGAGGAGCACAACTGAGAGACCCCATCCTTGCCTTGGCCACAGAGGGGAGAGCAGAAAACACAGAGCTGCCCCTTCTTCTCTGCTCCCACCACAGCAACAAAAAAGGTCCCTGTCTCTGGAAGCCTTGCAGTTTGTGCCTGACACAGATGAGAAGTGATGAGCAGATAGACTGGAAACACTTCCAGCACAGACCAAATGTTCCTCAGTGATCAGCTGAATGTGAACAGCCTGGCCAGGCCACGGGAGAAAGGCAGGAGGCACAAGGAACAGATTGAGCTCGCCAAGAGTGACAAGGAATGGGGACACAGCTCGCCAACAAAAAGCACAAACCCTGCTTGGAGGGCATCCCTGGGAGCCGGGGCAGGGCAGCACGGCCCTCAGCAGCACAGAGCTGAACAAAACCCCCAGAAAACCTTTATTTCCAATAATAACTCAGCACAGAGACACAGCAAAGCAGAGCAGAAGCACCTGCTGGGGTTTTCTGCAGCATTCACACTGGGTATTTTTGCAATGCTAAATAAGACCTCAGAAAAATCAAGCTCCATCTCTACAAGGCTGTTACATGGGCTTTGCTGTGTGCCTGGCAGACCCAGGCACTTTGCAAGAGGGGGAAAATTGAGTTGACTTTCCCTGGAACAGGAACGGATTGCTGAGCCTGGGCAGTCATTTTAAATTTACAGCAATGTGAGCAAGGAGAGCAGGGCCCAAGAGCTCGGCTGGGAGCGAGCTGGATGCCAGGGCAGCCAGAAAGGGGAAGGAACAGGGGGGATTCACCAGGCACGAGCACCCAGGGTTTGCTACAGCACAGAATTCACCCACAGAACAGCAGAGCTGCCAACAGGAACAGTCAATACCCAGCACACGGCCAGAATGCACAACCCAGCCTGACAAATGCACCCAAGGGCGAAAATAAATGATAAAAAGCAACTGGAGAGGAAGGGGAAGCCCAACACTTCCCCCAGCACAGCCTTTCCAGAGCCCCGTTTGGCTCCTGAGAAACTCATTAATGCAAATAACAGAAACTGGTTTGAGTTTAAATGAGGAAAAAAACCACAGAACACTCTCAATGGTGGATTCTTTCATTATGCAGCTTCACAGTAATTTTGGAGTAGCTGGTCAAGTGGCAATTAACAGCAAAATAAAGAGATGTTAATTCAGCCGTTGGCTCATTTTAGCTTAGCCGGATAATCTGCAAGGAAATTCAACCCCTGGGGGAAAGGGGCCTGACAGCGAAGTGCAGGGGAGGAAAAGGCTGCAGAGAAAAACAAACACAGACTCGAGAGAGGGCCCTGGGGCCGGGCTTCACCGGGCCCCTGCCCCAGAGCACAGCCCAGCTCAGAGGCACACAGAGCCCAGGGCTGCACCCCCGAGCCAGGGGGATGCAGAAACACTGACAAGGGGCTGGGACGGGGCAAAACAAACCAAACCAAAACACCAACCGAACAAAAAATTCACCAAATAAACAAACAAACAAAAAACATCAAACAAACAAAAAGCCATCAAACAAACTCCTACCAAACAAACAACCAACCTGCCAAACAACCAAAAACCAAACAAACTGACCACAAAAAGCAAAATAAACCTCCACTTTGAGAGTGGAGCTCTCCAGCAGTTTGCCTTCCAATGCTCAGATTTTTTAATGAATAAATAGAAACATCATACCTGTTGGAGTGATGCTCAGCTGCTCCTCAGGCCAGCCAGGGGCTCCATCCTGCCCAGCACCGCAGGGAAGGAGCCAAACCCTCCAGAACCCCACACAAGATATGTTCCCTTTGCCCTCCCTGCTTTAAATACTGCCTTAATTCTGATTTTCTGCACCTGGCTCTCACCGGACCCTCTCCTCCTCAAACCCCACAAAACAAATGCTCCCTTTGCCCTCCCTGCTTTAGATGCTGCCGTAATTCCGATTTTCTGCAGCTGCTCTCCCAGTCACAGCCCCACTCCCGGGGTGTTTCCCCAGCAGAGCTTGGCTGCCCAGGGAGGGATTTCCCCACTGAACAAAGCACAGAGAAAACTCTGGAAGGATTTGGGGCTCCTAAACTAAACGTGCAAATGGAAATGATGCTGCTCCAGGCCCTGGAGCCTCCTGGAGCACAGAGGGGAAATGGAGAACTCCATAAAATCACCCCAGTGCCCTGGGTAAAGCCTTCCCCTGGCAGTGACCTCGGCATGAGCAGATTTCTGATTCGGCATGAAATCTCCCCATTTACCTGCAATACATTTGAGTGTTGGTTCCAATAAAACCAAAATGAGGTTTGGGAGTCAAAATCTGTAAAAACAAATCCTCATAAATTCCATTTAGCACTCCTATTTACAGTGTTGACATGTAATGATTCCCTCCTGAAAAATGTTTTAATAGAAGAAAATAACAAATTAAGATAGAGGAAACTGAGGGAAAATTATTTCTAATCTAACTTCTGACTTGTACCCATAAACTTCAGAGTCTCTGTGGCTGTTAAGAACCTTGGGCCACTAAAACCACAGAAAACTCTACCTGTAGTATTTGTAACTTCAGAAAGGAAAGGAAAAAGATCAAATCTTACCATTTGGAAGAAAATGGGATTTTTTTTCCTATATGTTTTCGGACTTTTCTAAAGACATCAAGATATTTTGCCTTTAGGAAATTGATAAATTACTTCTCAGAGCTTTGTAAGGTTGGCTTAGGTACAGAAAAGAGCAGGATGAGAAATGGTTTCTATTTGCTGTGCCTGCACCTGTGCTGAAAGGCTTTCCCCTGTAAATCCACAGAAACTGGAATTTCCTGGTGGGGCCCAGGGCAGGAGAAAGAGACTGGGGACAATTCTGTGGCTCCGGAGTGGATCCCAGCACGGAACTCCACTGCTGGGGGCTTTGGGGGGGGAAAGGAGCCCCTCAGTGGGGATGGGAGACCCCCCTGGGGCTGAGGGCTCATGGAAACCCTCCTGGGGATGAGATCTCATAGGAAACCCTCCCTGGGAACTGGGATATATCATGGAACCCATCCCCTGGGGCTGGGATCTCATGGAACCCATCCCCTGGAGCTGGGATATCACAGAAATCCTCCCTGGAGCTGGGATCTCATGGAACCCATCCCTTGTGACTGGGATCTCATGGAAACCCCAACCCCCTGGAGCTGGGATCTCATGGAAACCCTCCTGGGGATGAGATCTCATAGAAAACCCTCGCCGGGAGCTGGGATATATCATGGAACCCATCCCCTGGGGCTGGGATCTCATAGAAAACCCTCCCTGGGAACTGGGATATCATGGAACCCATCCCTTGGGACTGGGATCTCATGGAAATCCTCCCTGGAGCTGGGATCTCATGGAACCCATCCCCTGGAGCTGGGATATCACAGAAATCCTCCCTGGAGCTGGGATCTCATGGAACCCATCCCTTGTGACTGGAATCTCATGGAAACCCCAACCCCCTGGGGCTGGGATCTCATAGAAATCCTCCCTGGAGCTGGGATCTCATGGAAACCCTCCTGGGGATGGGATCTCATTCAAAACCCTCCCCGGGAACTGGGATCCCATGGAAACCCCAACCCCTGGAGCTGGGATCTCATGGAAACCCTCCCTGGAGCTGGGATATCATGGAACACATCCCTTGGGATTGGGATCTCATGGAAACCCCAACCCCCTGGGGCTGGGATCTCATGGAAACCCTCCTGGGGCTGGGATCTCAGGGATCTCATGGAGCCCATCCCCTGGAGCTGGGATCTCATGGAGCCCATCCCCTGGGGCTGGGGGACAGCACACAGGGGGCACCCCCAGAGGTGGCACTGGGAACCCTGCAGTTCCCCCGGCACCTTAAACCTCCCTGAGTGCCAGGCCAGGGAAGTGCCAGCGCCTGTGCCACAGCCTGTCCCTCCCTGCTGGCTTTGGGAGGTCCCCAGGATGAAGGAGGAACTGAGAATCTGAGTCCATGTTCTCAGAAGGCTGATATATTATATTATATTATATTATATTATATTATATTATATTATATTATATTATATTATATTATATTATATTATATTATATTATATTATATTATATTATATTATATTATATTATATTATATTATATTATATTATATTTATTATATTTATTATATTATATTATATTATATTATATTATGCTAAAATAAAGCCATATTTAAGAAAGAGGAAGGATACAGACAGAAGGCTTAACAAGAATGAATAATAAAAACTTGTGACTCCTCAGAGCCTCAGCACAGCTGGCTGTGATTGGCCATTAAGTTAAAACCATTCGCATGTTGGATAAACAATCTCCAGCCCTCACTCCAGAGCAGCAAACACAGCAGAAGCTGAGGCTTCTCAGCTCCCCAGGAGAAAATCCCAGGCAAAGGAGATTTTTCAGAGAATATGGCAGTGCCACCTCCCAGCTGCCACCCTCTGCTGTCCCCAGCAGCACCCTGTCCCCACTGCAGGGTCAGGAATGAGCACCCTGCATGCACAGCCATGAACCTGTGTTTGTACCTTGGGGTGTCTAAGGCATGTTACAGGGGGCAAGTAAAAACCCACCCTCATTACTGGTGTTAATCTAAAGCAAACCTTTTATTTCGCCTGCCAACAGCTCCCTTCTATCAGTTGGAATTTACTTTTTAATTATGCATATTGCTTTTTTTCCATGTGAAACTCCAGACTAGAAATATGTATCTCATTATATTTTACGTTATTCAATTGACCTAAACACAAAGGCATTTTTCTTGAATACTGAGTGCTGATGTACCTTTTTAATTAAAGCTTAAAAAGCTTTTAATTAAAACAATAAATCACAGACAGCAGGCTCTATCCACATTGTCTTCCGGCCCGGGTGTATTTTTCCTTTTGTGATCCGATTGACCCGAGAGGTAAAACACAGGTGAAAGGGCTTTCACATTTAATGGCTGCAGTGTAAAAGAGTGCTGCTCTGAGGTGGGCTGAGCCCGGGAGCCCTGCAGGTCCCTCTTGCTGTGCTCTGCCCTAAATCTGCAGCAGTGCAGCCCCAGGGCCGGGCACATCTGCCCAGCTGTGTGCGCCCAGGCTGCCCTGCACCACGCGGACACCGCACTGAGCTGTCTGGTGTCGTCGTGCTGGTCTCCCCCGCAGGGCTGAGGGTTGCCAGCCCAGCACGGAGCTGCTGCTGCCCCCCCCAGCCCCAGTGCCCTGGGCATCCCAGAGCAGAGGGGCCCCGGCGGGACAGGGACAGGGACAGAGAGCTGCTGGCCTGGGCCTGGGCACAGCCCCTGTGCCCCCGGGCCACGCTGGGGAGCTGCGTTCACTGTGAGCCCTGCTTCACTTCAGAACCTGATTAGAAAGGTCAGGTCTCCTCTCCTCTCCTTTCTCCTCTCCTTTTCCTCCCCTTTTCCCATAAAACTGGCCCATGCTCTAACAAGATATTTTTGGCCCCAAGATTACAATTACCTCTCAAAATCCGTAAATTCCACGTGTTCCAAACACCCAGAACTCCCACCAGTCAAGGTTTATGCTTACACAGCAAAGACCCTTCCAATTATCATTTTTAAAGGGGATCCAGTGAATCGTTCCCTGAACTGAAAATAAGAGTTCATTTGCCCCCACTTTTCTCATGACAATTTCCTAAAGGAACCTGCCCTCCTCAGGCTGGAAATAGGAATATTTGTGTTGCCCCCACAGTGGGGCACACAGAAAAACAACTGCTTCAAAAGCAGAGAGCAGAGAGGGGAGCAGGTTGGTGGGAGGTGCAGTTCCCTTTGTTCTCCCCCCAGCCTCAGCAGCAATGTTTGACTGCAACAGCCCCAAACTGAGCCCTGCAGCTCTCTGCTTCTGGAAATCTCATCCTATCCAAGGATAAACGAAAAGCAAAATTGCAAGGGGAAAAAAAAAAAAAAAGGAGAAAAAAAAAGAAAAGAAAACGCTGGGTGACTTCAAGGAGAAACAAAATCTCCCAATAAAGTCAGCAGTAAACTCTAAGTGCTGGCCTGGAAGTGCCAAGCAGTAAAAGCACAGAGCTGCTGGCTCCAGCTGCTGAGATTCCCCTCCTGGAGGTCAAGAGCAGGGAGGCACCAGGGCCAGGAACCCCCGGCCGCTCCTGCCTTCCCAAAATGCCCACGGAGGGTCCCTGAGGAGTGTCCCTGCCCACTGGGGATGCTCCATGTTCTGCACAGCAAAGCTGGAGAGGTTTTACCTCCCCAAACCCCACAATGCCCTCGGTGTTGTCCTTCCCTGAGCCTTTTCCCTGTTCCAGCTCCCAGTGCTGAGCTCAGCTCCTCTGGGTTTCTGTATCCACCCCTGCTCCTTTCCCCACCCCCAGGCTGGGGCCTCCTGTTGTCCTTCCCGTGGCTGGGAGGGAGTGACAGGGACCCTGAGGGGCAGGGAAGGGCTGGCCTGGGGCAGGCACTGCCCCAGCTCATCCCAGTCCCAATCCCAGCCCTGTTCCCAGCTCATCCCAGTCCCAATCCCAGCCCTGTTCCCAGCTCATCCCAGTCCCAATCTCAGCTGTATCCACAGTTCCCAGCCCATCCCAATCCCAGCCCTGTTCCCAGTTCATCCCAGCACCTAACCCAGCCTTGTTCCCAGTTCCCATCCCAGTCCCAATCCCAACTGTGTTCCCAGTTCCCAGCCCATCCCACTCCCAGCCCTGTTCCCAATTCCCAGTTCACCCCAGTCCCTGCCCAGCCCCATTCCCAGTTCCTATCCCAGTCCCTGACCAGCCCCATTCCCAGCCCAACCCAATCCCAGCCCTATTCCCAGTCCCCAGCTCAGTTCCCATCCCAATCCCAGCCCTGTTCCCTAATCCCAGCCCGTTCCCATCCCATTCCCACTCCCCATCGCAGTCCCAGCCCCGTTCCCCATTCCCATCCCATTCCCAGTTCCCATCGCAGCCCCAGCCCCGTTCCCCATTCCCATCCCGTTCCCAGTCCCCATCGCAGTCCCAGCCCAGCAGGCCCTGCGGTGTGTGCTGTGGGCAGTGAGCCATTCCCAGATGTGGGATCAGCCTGGAGAGCGGGCAGGAGCTCTCAGGAGCACGAGGCAGCGCTGCTGGGGAAGCAGAACAAGGCAGACACAATTTCACCTGCTGCAGCTGAGGGGCCTTTGGGCCTCTCTCATCCTCCTCAGCACCAGAACAGAGACAATGCTTGTGAGGGCTCTCGCTTTGGGGAGCACGGTCTGTCTGAGAGCTGAGCGGTGGAGAGGCATTGTCAGAGCACAGGCTTTAATTAAAGTCTGCCACGCTCAGCTCCCGAGCTCTCAAACCCCTCCCGAGGAGAGAGGCAGCAGCAGATGGAGAGCAGGAGTCAGGAGCAGTCTGGAGGTTTCCATGGCTGTGGGGTGCAAAGGTAGAGCGGGGAACTGCCCCTGCCCAGGTGTGGGCACCGCATCCCCACAGGGGCTGGGAGCACCCCGGGGCTGCAGGCACTGCTGCACCTCGTCCGGGGCATGCTGAGAGCTCCCTGGGGCAGGGGGACACAATAAAGCAGGGATTTGTTCCAAGGACATCATTCCCTCGCAGGACACACCTGGGGCAGTGATGCTGAGAGCTCCCTGGGGCAGGGCTGGGCAGGGTTAAAGGATAAAGCAGGGATTTGTTCCAAGGCTCACAGGGCACACCTGGGGCAGTGCCAGAGCCCAGTCTCACACTCGGATCAGTTCTGCTCCATGTCCGGGCTGGGTTCAGTGCCCAACCCCAGCTCCAGGGGTGCAGTCCCACCCTCCCAGGCTGCTCTCCCCCATCCCCTGCATTGCCCAGGGCTCCTAAGGGTGGCCATGGCTGCTGTCAGGGAGTGTTTGATCACGGTGGAACCTGGAGTGCCTGGGCAGATGTTTGAGCCCCCTCTGCCCCTGCCCCCTCCTCATTAAAGTTCCTGCGACAGCCCAGAAGTGCCTCTGGTTCTCACCTGCAGGGATGATGTCCAGGACAATTATGGATCTGGAAAACGAGTTGATTTTTCTGGTTGAACACAGCCTGATACAAACCTCACACGTTAATTGGATTATTTCCCCTGACCTCAGCACTCTCTGAGACAAAGCCTCACCTCTGGGGAGCAGTGGTTCCTACAGGGACCTTTGGCAGGGAATTTCTGGTGATCTCACAGTGCTTCCCAAGCAGGAACCAGCCCCCCAGAGCAACCCCTCAATTTTAATTCAAGATTGATGCTGCGTTGGTTTTGCAAGAAGCTTTTTGACTTTTTAGGAAGAATAAAACCACATTACTATAACTGCACATGTGGTTAAAAAATCTGTGCACAGCCACTGGACAGAGCAGCAGAATGTCCCTGAAACAACAAAACACCCGCTGCTGAGGAAAAAGGCAGCATTTCCCTGTCTGCAGAGCAAAAACCATTGATCCCTGTGGCCTAGGAGCAGAGGTGAAGCCCGGGCCAGGGCAGGGCAGTAAATCTCAGGGAGGTGCTCAAGGAGGGCTCCCCAGGCTCTGCTGGCTGGGGAGGAGCTGGAAGCTTCCCGGTGGCAGGGATGGCTCAGAGATGGAGCAGCAGGAGAGGAGAAGCCACTGTCCTGGAAGGAGTTCTGTACATGGAGCAGGTTTGCTTTCCCAGCCTTTCCCATCATTTTCCAGCCTTTCCCAAACTTTCCCAGCCTTTCACATAATTTCCCAGCCTTTCCCAGCACCAGGAAAGTTCCCCCAGGGAGAGCAAGGCACAGGGAAAACATCAGTACAATGTTTTCCACAACAATCCATCATTCTGGCTCTGAACACTTCTTACGATTCCAAAGCTCTCCAAAACCCAGAGCTGAAGCCAGAGGCTGCAGATTCCCTCACAAGTGGGGTCCTTTGTCAGCTACTGGCACTTTCTGTATTCCCACCCCCTGTTCTGCTCACCCAGGTCTCTCAGGATCCCTTCTCTCCAGCCAGCTCTGTATTTGTGCTCATTTGGGTGCTCACAGATGGCTTTTTCCCTTTCACACACACGGGCTGCAAAGCAGCATTTCTCCCTCAGAATGACTTGTGAGACATGAAAAGCCCCAGTGTTTGGTTGTTTGGGAAAGGATTAGGCAGCCAATCAGGCAGTTTTTTTCCACCAGCAGTTATTTCATCTACAGCACAACAGTCACAAAGAGAGAAAATAACTTGATCATATCTAAGCCCCTAAATAGCAGTGAAAGAGGGTTTGTACTGGAAATCAAAAAATTATTGGTGGAGAGCTGATTTTTTTTCAGTGCCTTGAACAGAGAAGATGTAAAAGCCTTTAAGGAATTCGGGGCCCATTTTTTCATTGGAATCTGTGGTGAATGAGCAGCACAGGCAGCTCCTGTTGGGACAGAGCTGCGTTCCCCAGCTGCAGCGTCCTGCTCCTGCAGTGACCCTCACCCTGCTCACAGGGGGTGGATGTCTGGGTTTGGGGCTTCCAACACTCACCACAGCCCTTCGTGCACCAAGATATGGAAAACGCACCCTTCCAGAGGCAGAGACAAAGCACAGCTGTGCAGCCAATCCATGTCACTGACGCGGGCACAGTGCCCTGGGCTGGCCTGGGGGAGCAGCTCCCACCCCAAACACACACACTGCTCCTGCTCCTCCACAGGGACAGGGGAGGAACCCACAGCACCAGGAAATGGGGCTTGGACCAGGAAACTGTCTTCTACAGGGAGGGAAATGTCATTCCCACCTGGAACTGAGCAGCTAATGGCTCTCCTCTGAGAGAAACCAAAGGGCTGGAATTGTTTATCCCAAAGATGCTGCGATGGGGACATCCCAAATCCCATTGCTGTGACAGGGACACCCCAGTTCAATTGTGTGTGACAGGGACACCCCAGTTCCCATTGCTGCCAGGCACACCCCAGACCCCATTGCTGTGACAGGGACACCCCAGACCCCATTGTGTGTGACAGGGACACCCCAGACCCTGTTCTGTGTGACAGGGACACCCCAGTTCCCATTGTGTGTGACAGGGACACCCCAGACCCCATTGTGTGTGACAGGGACACCCCAGATCCACTGGGTGTGACAGGGACACCCCAGTTCCCATTGCTGCCAGGCACACCCCAGTTCAATTGTGTGTGACAGGGACACCCCAGTTCCCATTGTGTGTGACAGGGACACCCCAGACCCCACTGTGTGTGACAGGGACACCCCAGTTCCCATTGCTGCCAGGCACACCCCAGTTCAATTGTGTGTGACAGGGACACCCCAGACCCCATTGCTGCCAGGCACACCCTACACCCAGGGTGCTGCAGGGTTCATTCACAGACATTAAACAGCCATAGTGAACAGGTTCAGCCCCCTTGGGCAGGCTGACTGGCACAGACAGCCCGGGCAGTGCCACGAGGAGCAGCTGCTGATGAGCCCTCAAAGGATGCTGCAGCATTCATTCACTGGGCTCTCAGACCTGGGCCAGCAGCACTTGTAAATGCCTTCCCCTCCCAGTCTTCCCTGCTTCCTTGCATTCATCCTTCTGGGAATAATGAAGTGTGAACAAGTTAAATTTATGGAAGAAAGCACATAGCTCTATATATGCAGTGAATAAACAAGTATTTTAAACTATCATTTTCCTGCTAACTCATAAAAGCAGCCGTATTGCTTGGTGTGTGCCTGATTTGCACTTGGCTGAGTCCCTCACTGCGTCCCTGGGAGCAGCATGGTCAGGGCAGGCAGGAGCCATGGGTCTGCCTGCTTTGGGGGCTGCAGGGAGGGCAGGACAGCAGCAGCTCCCATCCCAGCCCTGCACTCCCAGGCAGAGACCCCAGAGCAGCCCTGGGCCCCCAGGCCCTGCAGGGCACCCCCTGGTCCCTGTGCCAGGGCTGATGGCCACAGAGCCTCTGCTGGGCCGCCCAGAAATGAAGGGTGCTGATTCCAGCCTCCCTTCACCCTGAACTCCTCCTCCCTGCTGCTGGAGCATCCCTGAGCAGGAAGGGCTGGAGGATCCCCTGCCGTGGCTGCCCCTGGGCCCCTGGCTGTCCCAGGCCAGGCTGGTGGCACACACTGACACACCGGGAGGTGTCCCTGCCGTGGCATGGCCTGGGACAGTCCCCGAGGTCTGGGACTCTGATTCCACAATGCTTCAGCTGTTCCCGTAACCCGAGCCGACACTGACAGCACTTAAACTGATATTCACACACAGCATTTCATCTTCGCCAGGGAAGCAAAGCTCCTCTTGTGATGGCACGTTTGTTGAGAGTGCCATCAATGCGATGAAAATGCAGTCGTAGGTAATGGCAAAATATTCCTAACCTATGGAAGAAGGGGTATAACTTTCTATTGCCTTAATGACAGGCACTAAAGCTCTGCCATAAAACCTTCCACAGCTCCACACCACCTCTTTTACAGCGTTAAAGGCATTAAGCAGAGCTGTTAGCATCCTCGGTGCTTGCTCAGGCTGTCAGTCCTGCTCTGATCACCGGCAGTGCCAGCAAACAGGGGCTGGGACCCAGGGATCACACCCAGCCCCTGCCATTTAGCCTGAAAATGCTTCACTCAACTGGAACCTCGGAATAAAAATAGTTGGAATTGTTTTACTCACCACTCTGCACCTGTCTGTGTCCTTGGTGTAGCTGTGGCATTTGTCTGTTAGGCAGAGGTAAAGCTTTAGGTATTTCAGTTTATTCTGGGGAGCAACAAAGCTGCAGCCCCCCTGTGTGTCAGGGGAAGAAGTCATGGCAAGGGTTGTAAAGCTTTAGAACAAAGTGGGGAGGGGTCCCCATCCCTGGAGGTGCTCAGGAAAGCCTGGATGTGGCACCTGGGACAGGGACAGTGCTGGGGCTGGGGGGGTCCTTGCGCTGCATGAACCCAGAGCCCTTTTCAGCTTTAATTATTCTGTCATTGAGGGCAGTTCCTAGAAACAGCAAATCTTAGATCAGCAAAGGTGACACATAAACATTGCACAATTTGTGCTTCCTGTGCCCCCTCAGAGGCCCTGAGCCCCCCACGCACCCCAGCACCAGCAGCCCACAGGGGAACCCCCCCAGCCTGGCTGCAGGCGCCCTCAGCACAGCCCCACAGCACAGATACACAGTTATGGAGCTGGAACAGCGCTCATGCCTTTCCATCAGCACGAGAGGCAGCAAACAGTGCACCATCAATCTGCTTTCCCTCCCCCAAACAGAGCGGAGATCAAGCACAGCACTCTGCCTCACTTAGTCTGCAGCATCCTCTGCTTCCCCTTCTGGCAGCAGCAGCAGAGCATTTCATCGTCTCACATAAATCAGACACAGCCCTGGAAACAACTGGGGAGAACCTGCTGCCAGGGAGCTCCAGGTGCCCTCGCTGGGCAATTTCAGTTCTGAGCACAAACTCCCTCAGCTGGGCTGCTCAGGTTGTGAGGTCTCCGGGTGAGACATGAGAATCTGACCCCAAGTTCTCAGAAGGCTGATATGATATGATATGATATTACATGATATGATATTACATGATGTTATGTTATGTTATGTTTTATGTTATGTTATGTTATATACTAAAACTATATTAAAGAAAGAGAAGGGATACATCAGAAGGCTTGACAAAAATAAAAATGAAAGCTCATGGCTGACTCCTCAGAGTTCTGACACACCTGGCTGTGATTGGCCATTAATTAAAAACAATTCACATGGAACCAATCAAAGATGCACCTGTTGGTAAGCAACCTCCAGAGCACATTCCCAAGCAATCAGATAATCATTGGCTTCATTCTTTTCTGAGCCTTCTCAGCTTCCCAGGAGAAAATCCTGGGCAAAGAGGATTTTTCAGAAAATGTCCTGGTGGCACTCATGGACACAGCCTGGCTGTGCCCCAGTGGCACACAGAGTTTATGGAATCATGGCATGGGGTGTGTTGGGCTGGAAGGGACCCCAAATCCCCCCCCCGGGCCACCCCTGCCATGGCAGGGACACCTCCCACTGTCCCAGGTGCTCCCAGCCCCAGTGTCCAGCCTGGCCTTGGGCACTGCCAGGGATCCAGGGGCAGCCCCAGCTGCTCTGGGCACCTGTGCCAGGGCTGCCCACCCTGCCAGGGAACAATTCCCAATTCCCAATCTCCCATCCAGCCCTGCCCCCTGGCACTGGGAGCCATCCCCCTCATCCCCTCCATGCTCTCCATCAGCTCCTCACGCCCCAGGCCTGCCCACACCAATGAATTTGGTGACTGGCAAACCAGAGCAGGGTTAAAAAGCTGTGGCAGGAGCAGAGCTCGTGGCATAACAGCAACAGCAAGTCTGGTGATTGTGAATAAAAATTACCCCACAAAGCACATGAAAAAAAGGAAGATATTTATGTATCAGTTAGGATTTATCTCCCTGAAAGAAAAATAGTGTCATAATCATTAGTGGGAATGGTGCTAGAATGTAAAATAAATTTGCATCAAGGCTCCATTTCCCTCAGTGCAGATTTTGCTTCCTGCCTTCACTTCAGAGAACTTTAAAGGAAGCTCTGAGGGTGGATGAGCCGTTCATTGGAGACAATTCTGCAGCAGCTCAGCTCCGGGATGCAAAACCCCAGCTCACAAATCCCACCCAGCACAGCTGGGAGAGGAAACAGTTTCTGAGTGCTCTTTGGAATGAGCACAAAGCCATGGTGAAATTACCTTCCGAGTTCTAATACTATAATGAATTATTTTAAATAACTAAAGGGTTTGATGTTTTCCCCCCCTGGGTACCCAGAGTTTATTGCACCTGGGGCAGCAGGAGTTCCTGGCTGGCCGGGTCTCCCCTCCTGTGACCCCAGCCCTGCTTGGGCACAGGGGTGTGTCCTGCTGCCACACTTGAGGGTATTGCCTTACACAGCTGCATCAAATCAATGAACTTTATTGCTTATATCTCCGTGTGCGTGCAAATGGACATACTGTACATATTCCCATTTAGTCTGCCAAAAGGTTTGCTGTATTTTAATAAAGACATTTTCATTTACAACCCAAAGGCAGAGCTGTTCATACAGATTTTTCATGTTTTGCCTTTTCTCTGCTGAGGAACAGTTGAAGTCTTATTTTATTTTTTTTTTTTCCTTCACAGGCAGCCAAGTGCCAGCAATTATTGCAGGTGTAGCAGGTATTTAAATACACACACTGCAGAAATTAGCAGAACCACTACACTTTCATTAGAAATTAGCAGAACCACTACATTTCATTAGTGAGTATCCTGGGGTGCTCTGTGCTCCAGTTTCTCCACTGGCATTAAACTTCTCACACAGTGATTCTCTGGGAGCACTGAGTGCACCCACCCCAGCCCTGCCCACGTCCCCAGGGCTGTGAAACCCTCCAGGGATGGGGCTCCAGCCTGGGCAGCTGTGCCAGGGCTGGGCAGCCCCTCCAGGGGGGAATTTCCCCTCCATCCCCCCCAGCTTTGTCCCCTTCCCTGGACGTGCTCCATCCCACGCTCCAAATGCAGATTTTCTGCTCCTGGGTGCATGGAGGAAATCCCTGCTGTATTTTGCTCACAGGTCTGCTCACCTGGGCTCACCAGGTATGGGAATTCTGTGCTGGAAATCCTGGAATCCTGGTGCAGGAATGCAGATCCTGGAGCAGAGCTGTTTGTGCCCCTCTGGGCTGACTGTCACAGACATCTTTTATGGAAAATCCTTTCCTTAGGGTTTTTCCTCCTGAGAAGCTGGGAGGCCTCAGGAACAAAATGCAAACAATGGTTATCTGCTGCTGTGGGATGCAACAGGTGCATCTGGGATTGGGCTCATGGGGTTGTTTCTAATTAATGGCCAATCACAGCCAAGCTGGCTCGGACAGAGAGCTAAGCCACAAACCTTTGTTATCATTCTTTGCTATTCTATTCTTAGCCAACCTTCTGAGGAAATCCTTTCTTCTGTTCTTGTACTATAGTTTTAATGTAATCTATATCACAAAATAATAAACCAGCTAAGGCCAGCTAAGAATAGAAAAGCAAGAATGATAACAAAGGTTTGTGACTCTCAGAGAGTCCGAGCCAGCTGACTGTGACACCTTAGGCAGAGGAAATGTTTAAACCTAGATGTAAAAACATCTTGGTTAAGGGTCAACACTTGATTAAAAAATGGATTACTGAGAAATAAGCATGGGAAGGCTGCAGGGGGTTTGTTGGGGTTTTTAATAGTCCTTAAGCTCAGATTTTCCCTCTCATTGATTTGTGTCGTTCCTCGAAATGCTGCAGAAGAGGGAAAAAAAGAAGGCACAACATTTGTTTGGTTTCTGCAAGAAAACTCAGCCCATTTCCTCTTAGGGCAGCCCAAACCATGATCTAATTTCCCTGGTTTGGTATTTGCAGAGTGAGCCAGGAACAATGCGGGTTCTCCTGGCCTCAGGTGGTGCTGGGAGCTGTTCCTGCCTCCATCAGGATGCTCCCATGGGCTGTGGGGTCCCTGATGCTGATCTCAATTTCCAGCAGTGCAGAAGGACCCACCCAAAGGGAATGAATGACCATCAGACAAGAAACCCTGAGTCTCTTTGCCATTTACTTTTTTCTCCCTTCCTATACCAGGTACAATGTTAGGGATTGAGAGCTGAATGCAGTTCTTGTATTGTCACCATTCTAGAAAGAGGCAGAGAAAAAATATAGTTCCAATTATGAGCGTCCTCCATCTTTTTCACTTGTAAATCTGTGAATTTTAAATCAAGTTTTATTTCTGTCCATTATAGACATCCAATAAATCTTTGATTTATATAATCAAATACGTTGTGGTATAAAAACATCCATTTAATTAACATTCCACACTCTTAGGGGCCTGCACTCTCCTCCTGCTTAGGTGAATCATTAGGGGCTCATCTGTCATTGAAACTAAAATATTCTTTAAATTGAGATACAATATTTAAGGCTGCTCGCTGTAAATCCAACCCTGAAATATGCCTGCGCTCAGAAGCCTTTTGTTCACCAAGCCCTGACAATTAAAATGTGCTAATGACATGCAGATTATTACAAACTCATCATGCAGAATTTGTGTTGATGAGAGTTTGGGCAGACACTGAGCCACCCCCAGAGACAGGCTCTGTGAGATTCCCAATTCCTGGGGTGCCAAACCCCACGGAGCCCTGGGGGAAGGGAAACCACCAGGGCAAAATGTTTTATGAAGGACAAGGATGCAAAGCCAAAGCCAGGAGGAGTGCAGGGGCTGGCTGGGGTTGCACAGGGACCCAGCCCCTGCAGGATCCCTGTCCCTCCAGCCCTGGTGCAGGATCCCCTGTCCCTGCCTCTTCAGGATCCCTGTCCCTCCAGCCCTGTCCCAGCCCCTGCAGGATCTCCGTCCCTGCTGGGATTTGGGGTTCATTGCAAAGGGCCTGGGGCAGGGCCCTGCTGGGATTTGGGGTTCATTGCAAAGGGCCTGGGGCAGGGCCCTGCTGGGATTTGGGGTTCATTACAAAGGGCCTGGGTGCAGGGCCCTGCTGGGATTTGGGGTTCATTGCAAAGGGCCTGGGGCAGGGCCCTGCTGGGATTTGGGGTTCATTGCAAAGGGCCTGGGTGCAGGGCCCTGCTGGGATTTGGGGTTCATTGCAAAGGGCCTGGGGCAGGGCCCTGCTGGGATTTGGGGTTCATTGCAAAGGGCCTGGGTGCAGGGCCCTGCTGGGATTTGGGGTTCATTGCAAAGGGCCTGGGTGCAGGGCCCTGCTGGGATTTGGGGTTCATTTGGGTGCAGGAGCCTTGTTTGGAGCTGCCAGGCACAGCTCAGAGCAGGCCCAAGAGAAGAGAGGGGCAGAGAGGGAGAGAGAGCAAAAGTGTAAGAGAGTAAAAGGCAAGAGCTAAGAGACAAGAGGTAAGAGCTAAGAGAACATAGTTCCCGTTACAATACAATAAATCTTCTTCTATGTTGAATATTCTGATTCTCACTAACCAATCTACAACCATATACAAATCCTACAGCATTTCCATACAGCCTATAAGAATCACTACATTACCACACTGTGTTATATTTTAAACCCTACAAACTCCTCTTTGGGCCCCTTCTGCCAAGCTGTAGGGTCTGCTCTGACCCTTGGGCCTGTTTGCAAGCAGAGGGTGTTGTTCCATCAAAAGGGGGCACCTTCAGTGGCCACACCATTGTTTTCCAGTTGTTCAGTAACTGAGGGATCTCAAAGCTTGCTTTCATTTCAATCTCGCTTACAGTTTCCATATTCTCACAATCTTTTGCCAGACAATTATATTTATAAGGCTTTCCTGGTTCATCTTCCCCAACACTCAGCTTCCTCTCCTGGCCTAAGGAAGGGCCTATCCTGCTAATTGGCTTCTTGGACTGTAGCATTAAATCCCTCTGTTTTCACCCTCTTTTCTCTCCACAACTCAAACTCTTGAGGCTGAGAATTTCTGTGTTAATCCTGGCTGCTAAACAGACCCCCCATCCTTCCCCAAGCTGGGATCCAGCCAGACAAACCCACAGGGCACAGCCTGGGGCTTTGGCTGCAGCTGGCCCCAGAGCTCCCAGAGCCTGATTCCTTCCCAGGGAGCACCCAGGAAATGAAAACTCTCACACAACGTGGGAGAGGGAAAGAGTGAGAAATGTGCACGCTTCAGGCTCTGGTTGCAGAAAAAATTACTGTGAAAAGTATTTGCAGTTGAGCTGATTAAGGAGCAATTTGTTTCCCTAATTATTTGTAAGTAATAAATGGTTAAATACCTCATTTTATAATAAAGCAGCTAATTTTCAGGGTTCTTTGCTCGATTTGTAGAGTAACAGATTTGTTTGAAGCAGCACATCAATGTTTTACTCTCAATAAATGATGTTACACGTTCTGTCTCCTCCAGTTGGCTGGGCTGCATTTCCAGGTGTTTGTGGGGCAGAACATCTGCACCTGACCCTGTGAGAGAGCCCAGCACCACCAGGGCAAGGAGAAACCAGCAAAACACGGGAGGCACATCCCAGGCAGGGCCAGATCAGTGCAGAGATTTATAAATTACAAATTACAAACAGAGATTTGTAAATAATGGATTCACCCAGGCCAGCAGCTGACCCAGCCAAGCACAGATTTGTCTCTCTTTTGTCCCATTTCCTCAGACACCTGAGAAGCTGCTCAGGCAGGAGGAGGAGGCAGGGCTGGATCCCAGGAGGGGCAGAGTGGGATGAGGACAGCATCAGAGACCCCCGAGGCCCTGCAGGGTGCAGGAGCTCTCCCCACCCTGGCCTTGCTCTGCTGTCTTGGTTTGCAAAGACAGGTGTCTACTAAGGAAGGCAGGAGCCTCCCCTGAAATGGAGAATGTAAACCCTCCCCACCCCTCTGAATTGCTGTAAATTTTAAATTAAGGGGCTCTCAGGCAAAAATATGGGAGCAGGAAATTACAGTTCTTTAATAGGAAAGGAAAAAAATAAAAGGATAAAATAAACAATGCAGTGCACTAGAACAACACTGCCAGAGTCAGAACCCAGCCTGACACCCTGTGGGTCAGGGTGCTGGTGTCAGTCCCATTGGAATTGTGGCTCAGCCCTCCTGCAGGGCCAGGGGTGGTTCTGCTGGAGCAGGGATCCTGTAGAGAAGGATGGGTTGTTCCTCTGGAGATCCAGGGGAAGGAGAGGCAGCTGCTGTTCCTCTGGGGAATCCCGTGGAGAAGCCGTGCTGGTGTCTCAGAACCTCTGGATTATATCTGGGTAGGAATGCTTGGCTCCTCCCTCTGGGCTCACATCTCCCATTGGGATGCTGTAGCTCTTATCAGCCATTCAGGGACATTCAGTGGCTGTTATCAGCAATGTCCCCTCCCCAGGGAGGGGTGAGTGTGGTCACTCAGAGAGAGATAAGGCAAACTGCCCACTTGGCAAAGGTAATCTGCCATACAGATGGGAATGGAAAACATCTTGCATGGCAATCTGGAACACCTGCCCAGGCTCCCAGCTCCCCCCGGGCTCCTTGGCAGGCAGGCTCAGCTGTGGGTTTGAAGGAGAGAAGCAAAGCCAAGTCCCAGAGCCGGGCCTTGCCCTGCCCAGGTGGGATGGACAGGAGTGGGGAGGGCTCTGCAGGGTCTGAGGCACTGGGAATTATAAATTTTACTCACCCTTACTGCCAAAAGCGTTTCTCACTGGGTCTGTAGTAAAAGGAGACCAAATGGAGAACAACATTTGGGTATTTTTGGGAAGCACTGACCAGAGCACATTGCAGGGATCATGTCTTGCTCTGTGGCAGCTCAGGATGAGATCACAGAGAGCAGAGGTCTGAAACACAGCAGATGCAATTAAAATTGAGAAAGAACATCCAAATGTGGCCCAGAGAGAGCAAACACAGAGTTTTCCATCTCAGCCACTTTATTTCAGCAATATTGCCTAGCAAAGAGTCTGCACTGGCAGAAATCCCCCTGAGAGGTTTCTAGATTTACTGGAAGGCGATCTTTGGGAACCCCGAGTGTTGGTAGGTTTGTTCCTGGTTCGCTGCTACCCATCCCCTGCTGGAGAGCCGTGCGCCTGCAGCAGGGTCACCAGAACCTGCCTGAGTCCCAAAACAAGAGGCTGAGTCACAGCAGCAGCCTGCAAAGCAGCAACGCCCCCGCAGCGATGCCAGCACTGCTAACGTGGGTTTGTGTTCTCTAAAGAAACTGCTCCCAATTTGCCTCTAAATTGGCAGCATGACAGTGATGTTTGAAAACTTGAAATCTTGATATTTAAGGTGTATTTTGCTGCCACGTCTCCGTGCCAGGAGCACAATGTGTGTTGGGCTGGGGCTGGATTGGAAAGGTCGAGTCAAGCCCAAGGTTTAACTCTGGATGGGACCCCACATGAGTCATTCATCCTGAATTACACATTTGGCCAACATTTTATTGCATTAATGTAATGGCCACCCACTCACCCTGTTACCAGAAGGACCTGCCTCTCACAGCAGTATTTCTCATGGGTCTTCCACACTAATGTACAACTGCATCTGTATTTTAACACTTGGGGAGGCAAAAGCCAAGCCAGACCTGTGTGGAATTCCAATTCCCTGCCAAAACCTGTTTCAGTTGGCAGCGTGCAGCTTTAATGAAAGGGGTTTTGTGATAGTTGGGAGCCTGGCACTCTAAGCAAGGCTGAATTTTAATTTTGAGTTATCCAACAACAGAGCCAGGCACACATTAACAAAAAAGCAATTACTCCTGACATCCCAGCACTTCCCCCATGTCATTCCAGAGCAGAAATGGGAGATGAATGGGGACTTCAAGTTACAGAATGAGGCCTGAGGAAAGCCAAAGTGCTGCTTTTCATTCCAAAAAGGTGGGTCCAAGGTTTCAAAGCACAGGGGACACAAGGACAGTTAATGTTAAGCAAAGTTTAAGCTCCCACTTGTCCAATCAGTGAATTTTTCAAAGGCAGAATTAATGACGAGCTGTCTGGGACAGGCATTGACAGGGACCTTGGATATGTGAAATAAGGAAAAAATAATGTCCCTTCTCCTCCTGTGCCTCTGTGCACAGAGCAGGGAAAAGGCTTGGGCAGGGACTGGGAGGTGGGGTGGGATAAGGGGATAATGGGGATGGAATAATGGGATAGGATAAGGGGATGGGATAAGGGCATGGGATAATGGCATGGGGTGGGATGGGATGGGATAAGGGGATGGGATAAGGGGATGGGAAGGGAAAATGGGATGGGATAATGGGACGGAGCAAGGCTGTAGTGCCAGGGAAGTGCTCATTCCCCAGTCTGCTCCCGTGCCCAGACACTCCAAAGTGTTCACACAACAGTAAAGGCAAAATTTATAATTCCCAGTGCCTCCAATCCCATTAATTCATCCCACCGAGTGCCATCAATGGATGAATTAATGGGATCTCTCTCTGATGCGGCACCTGGCGGAGCTGAACTCCTGCAAGGATCTCCCAATTACAGGTGTATTCCTGGGAGCTTCAAAGGGGCTGCTTTGAGGAGGGAAGCTGCGAGGTTTGCAGGGCACATCCTGAGCTGAGGAGGAGCTGGGCTGAGGCACCTCCCCGCACAGCCCTCCTGAGGAGGCTGCTATATTTAGATCTGCTATCTGCATGTATGCATAATCAAGTGGCTGGCTACATTATTCACAGGAATATGCAAACGAGGTTTGCGTGCCGTGCATTTCCCAGGCTCTAATTTGAGAAATGCGTTTGGGCAAATTCCGAGCGGGCTCCGGGAGGAAAAGGAGCCAACCTGCAAACTGGAACAAACTACACAAGTAATTCTTCAGGAATTATTACAGCCTCAGACTGGCACACAACTGGAGCTGAGAGGCCGCTGAGGGAATAACCAGCACGGTGCTCACAGTCTTAATATTACTTAAAAGTTTATTCTGCTCACATTGGCCTGGCTTAGCCCAGGAATCACCTAATTGTCTGATAAGTACATGCAAAATTACTTCTAGTGGGTGCCGTGTCATATGCAAATCGAGCCTGTTAGTGGCTTTTCAGTGATAGCAGTCAAAATAATTATATTTGCTGCTCACAGGAACAGCCACTGAACACCACTGGGTGAAATGAGGTTTTATGAACAAGATAAAAAAAGGCAAAAAAATAAAAAAAATCCGTGTTTTCTTTGCTGTTCAATATGCATAAAAGTACCTGCAGGAATAATGTGCTAAAAATCTGCCGAGCAGCCCCACAGAGCACACTTTTAATAACAATTGTATCATCACCCGCTAATCCAAAACTGACACTGTTTGTCCTCAGGTATTTGCAGCATTCTGCTTTATCGCTCCTGATTGGAAAAATGCAAATTATGCTTTTTTCCTTCTATTTCTGTTCACATAGCAAGTGAGAAAACCTTTCTAACTCATTAAAAAGCTCATTTGTCACATTCCTTTTCAATTAACTTTGCCCCTTTGTTTCCCATATTTAATCCATTTCTGGAAGGCATTGCTTCCCACCAGCTCCAAACCGTGCCTGCTGGAGAAGGGACTGTCCTGATCCACCGGAGTCACACGGAGCAAACCCTTCCTCCTCCCTTCTCCTCCATCCTCAACCTCAGAGACCTTCTGGAGAGAGCCCAGAGGAGGCCCCAGGATGGGCAGGGATGGAGCAGCTCTGCTGGAGCGAGGCTGGCACAGCTGGGATCGCTCACCTGGACAGGAGAGGATTTGGGGTGAGCTCACTGCGACCGGGGACCAGGGATGGAGGTGATGCCTCAGGTTTGGCTTTTCTGTGTTTCCCATTCTGTGGTGCTTTAGTGTGTGGGTCTGGGTTCACATCAGGGATGCTGAGCTCTGTGCCCAGAGCAGGGAGACAAAACAATTCCTGCTCCAGCTGGGCACCAAGGACAAATGACCCAAATCTCAGCCCAGGAGCACAAACCCCGTGGGCTGCAGAGAGAAAAACAAGCAGGGTGGGACTGCAGGGGCTAAAGCTGGGATGGGACAATGAACTGCAAGGTGCAAATGGAGCAGAGCTGATCCCAGGGACAGACCCCGTGCCCATCGTGCATTTTGGGGCCATTTGGGTTCATCTTGGGTGCAGCCCTGGCTGGGCTCTGGTGCTGCCCAAGGTGGATCCATGGAGGAGATCCTTTGAATCAATCCCTGCTTTATTCTGGAACTCTGCCCAGCCTCTGCTCTGGGGCAGCCTGCACAAGGGATGGAGGGACAGGACACAGGGAATGGCTCCCAGTGCCAGGGGCAGGGATGGATGGGATATTGGGAATTGGGAATTGTTCCCTGGCAGGGTGGGCAGGCTCTGGCACAGCTGTTCCTGCCCCTGGATCCCTGATCTGGCCAAGGTCTGCTCATCCCCCTCGCTGAGGATTTTTGGCAGCAGAGATGTCCCTGCATGGACATCTGCAGACAGCTCAGGAAGAAATTTCTGTTTTTACACTGGTGGAAATTGGCTTTGCACATTCCTTCCCTATTGGGCTTGTGCAGAAAAGGTCAAAGTTTCATTTGAGCATTTTTGAAATGTTTGGTAGCTTTGGAGGGAGAATGCCCTTCACACAGAAAGCATCTGAATTAACCCCAAATCACTGAGCATACCTAGAATCTGCTAAAATGGAAATAACATCCACAGGAAGCTATAAATGTTTGAACTTCTGGTGTCTCCAAGCTGCTGGAGATACCAAAGGCATTGAAACCAAGGCTCAGGTTTATAGGTAGCTCGAGTGCTAAATGAAGAAGTCTCATTGCATCCATGCTTTACTGCTTTTAGATAACTCTTCTTTCTCTCTCTGTTTCTTTGTCTCTCCCTGAGTGTTTGTGTCAAGCTGCCTGTGAGACCAACAGAATGAGGGACAGCTGTGTGTCCCCTGTCAGTGCACACAAAGCTCTTCACAGAAGCCACAAGTGGAAGTGGGATATTTTATTATTATTGTTGTTGTTGTTGCTGTTGTTATTATGGGACAACTCAGAAATGTTGGCTGAAACCTGGATCAGAAAATATTTTGTTCCTGTTCCTCCAGGATTTTTTTCCCCAAAAAAGCTCAGTACAAAGCTGTTTATGGAAATTAATTCTAATGGCTTCATAGAATCTTCTGCTCCCACTGTAACATTTCACATTACACAAGTCTTGCCACAAAGGAGATAATAGGCATGGGATATATTGAATTAGTAGATAAAGTTCTTATCTGTTCCTCTACATTACTTCCCTGGGTCTGAAATGACAAGTCATAGTTATTAAAACCATGGCAAATTGCCTGTGATTAACAAGGAAATAAATATATTATCCTAACAGAATTATCTCCTCCATCTGAAGCCCATGACAATTTCTGACAATGTCCCTGAAAAACACTTTGCATCCCAGCTCCCAGGGGTCTGAGGAGAGCATCCTGAGCCGTTAATGAACCCACCTTGCAATTAAAGGTTAAACTGTTAATGAACCAACCTTGCATGCTTTGAGCTGGACCCCTCCTGCTGTGGGGCCTGGGGAACTTCCAGGTGTGTCCTGAAGGGAAGCAGGAGCTCACCTGTGAGGCTGGGGATGAACAGCTGTGATTTACCAGGAAAGGGTGCTAGAAATGAAATAGGAGCTGAAGGAAGGGAGATTTGGATGGGATATTGGGAATTGTTCCCTGTCAGGGTGGGCAGCCCTGGCACAGGTGCCCAGAGCAGCTGGGGCTGCCCCTGGATCCCTGGCAGTGCCCAAGGCCAGGCTGGACACTGGGGCTGGGAGCACCTGGGACAGTGGGAGGTGTCCCTGCCATGGCAGGGGTGGCACTGGGTGGGTTTGGGGTCCTTTCCATCCCAAACCTCTCTATGATTCTGTGAAATATTGACAACTCCTGGATTTTATAAAACAACAATAAACATTCCAAACTGAAAATGAAGTGGTTTTCCAAGTAGGGCATTACTTAACCACGGGAGGTTTATAAACTGCTCTCCCAGACACAAATGTCTCTGAATCTCTTGGGCAGAGCCTCCTCCCAGCACAGACCCAAGGGGCTCCAGCTGTGCCTGCACAGCCCAAGCCAGGCTGGGGCTCAGGCCAAGCAGCAAAGCCACGTCACAGCTGAGACAGCCACAACACACAGAGTGTCACCACAGCAGTTCAGAAAGCTTCAGCCCTTACAGAAAAACACCACACCTCTCCAGAAGGCAACGAGCAGCTGTCCTCATCCTTCAGCCCACCCTTTTATCCCTGATGCTCACACACGGCACCTGTGTGCCCTCTGCTCCCTGGCTGGTTGCTCAGCACACCTGGGCACTCCAGGGCTCTCAGTGTTGTCAGTGCTGCTCACCTGGGCACTCCAGGGCTCACTGCTGCCAGTGCTGCTCACCTGGGCACTCCAGGGCTCACCTGGGCACTCCAGGGCTCACTGCTGCCAGTGCTGCTCACCTGGGCACTCCATGGCTCACTGCTGTCAGTGCCGCTCACCTGGGCACTCCAGGGCTCTCAGTGCTGCTCACCTGGGCACTCCAGGGCTCTCAGTGCTGCTCACCTGGGCACTCCAGGGCTCACTGCTGTCAATATCAGTCACCTGTCCTGCACAGCTGCACCCACAGCCCCATCCCAATGACCCCAAAGTGTGTGCCATGCACAGCCCCAATCACCCCAAACTGTGTGCCACACACAGCCCCATCCCAATGACCCCAAACTGTGTGCCACGCACAGCCCCATCCCTGTCACCACAAACTGAGTGCCTGCACAGCCAGAGCTGGATCCCAGCTCGTGCTGGGTGCTGGGCCCCTCTCAGAGCCAGCCCAAGCTCTGTCCAGCCCGGCTATCCCAGAGCCCTGGGTTTTCAGGCTTTTGGGAGCAGACAGACAGACAGACAGACAGCAGCCCAGCCTGAGCAGGCTGGACACGGCCATGAGCTGCTCCAGCCCCTGCAGCCTCAGAGGGAGCCAGCACAGGGCTCTCCTCCCCAGGGCACCCAAGGCTGGCATGCTCAGGGAGCACAGCCCACTCAGGAAGAGTCTCTGAGGGGGCATCAGCCGTTATTTTGGTGATGCCAGGTAAGTCTGAAAGGCAGCTCAACATTCAGACCTTGTTCTTCCAGCCCTACCAAGACTGAAATGCTCTCCAGCACGGCTCTGGGAGAGGGGAGCCAGCAATGCTTCACACTGCAGCTGTTCAGAGCAGACACTCCACAGAGGATGCTGCTCTGAGAAAGCAAAACCAAACTGTGTTATTGCTTGGAGGGAAGAGCTCCTGTCTCCAGCCAGGCCTGTGGAGGGATATTGCTGCTGTGAGCAGCAATAACAGGATTTGTTCCACAGAAGCACGAGGAGTATTTTGGAAATGATTGTCAGGATGGGAACCCTGGTTTTCTGGGCACCAAACAAACACACGGCAACCAGTCTTTTCCTAATAACAGGAGATTAAACTGGAAATGGGAACTGCAGGGAGAGATGAGCAGCATCCAGCCCCCAGCTCCAGCAGGGCCAGAGTGGCTGGGTCAGGCAGCAGCAGGAGCCAGGGCTCACCCACTGTCAGCAGAGGATGTGTGGACCACCCTCACTCCAGATTTACCACTGGCAGTGACAGCTGGACAGGCAATAAAAGGAAAATGAAGCGGGGGTGAGCCATGGCTTTGGAGATCATGGGTCAGAAATCAGTGGGAAGCCACATCCCAGCACCCCAGGGTGCTGCAGCACCCCTGCCCTCCTGGCACTGCCCAGATTTCCCATTTGGGCTGCAAACCATCAGACACTGCTGTGTGCCCAAACACCTCCTAAGTACAACCAAACCCTCGCAGAAACGTCCTAGCCTGACAAATTCAGCTTTCCCCCAGCCAAGCCAGCCTAAATAACAGCCTCTGCATTCCTTTCAGGAGGCTTCCTTTAATATTTAGACAAAAATATTATGATTGCAGTTATTAATTAGGCATTCCCTAAGTACTGTTTATCTTTGTATTTGAGTCATTTCCTGAGAGTGTCTTCATGAAAGCACCTGCCAATTCGGCTCCAGAAATCACACACAGACCCAATCTGCATTTCCCAGTCCCACCCCTTCTGCTCTGAGTAATGACAGCCTCAATCAGTCCCCAGCAGCGCGGGGCTGGCAGGGCTGGAGCACTGACATGGAAATCCGTGTTTGCAAATGGATCTGCCCTGGGGAGGGACCTCGAGGGCTGCACCCTGGCACAGCCACGGGCTGCAATTACAGCAACAGGCACCGCACAGCAAACCAGACACAGAAATACGGAACAAAGCCCCCAAACACGCAACAACAATAAAAAAACACCCCAGCACAACTCCCTAAACTCAGCAGAGAGAGGAATAATCCTGTGTCTAATTCACCCCCGCCAAGTGCCACCCACCAGCACGTTACTGAGCAAGGCACCAAGTAACCTTTTAATCAAAGCTGGTAAGGAGAACAAATGATCTAAAGAACAGATCCAAGATTAATAAAAGAAAAAAGCCATTCTAAGCAGAAGGTTTTATTCTTTTATTTCTGTGTGTTGCTACCAAAGCAGCTCTGAACTGTAATGCCTTCCAGATCACCTGGCACTTATGGCTTAAAAACATCCCTGTGCTAACACAAGTGTAAAATGGTTGTTGTAGCTGTTTAATTACCCACAAGAGAGGTTATGCCAGCACACCTTTTATTTTAATTAGGGGTGTTGAAGTCCTGGGCCGTGAGCCTCAGCACAGGTGGAGCAAAGGAGGCTCAGGGGCCCTTGTGGCTCTGCACAGCTCCTGCCAGGAGGGCACAGCCGGGGGGGTCGGGCTGGGAACAGGGACAGGAGCAGAGGGAACAGCCCCAGGCTGGGCAAGGGGAGGCTTATTTCCAATACTGGGGGAATTTCCCCACGGAAAGGGCTGTCCAGCCCTGGCACAGCTGCCCAAGGAGGGTTGCAGTGCCCATCCCTGGAGGGGTTTACCAGCCCTGTGGATGTGGCACTTGGGGACACGGGCAGTGGTGGCCCTGGCAGGGCTGGGAGTGGTTGGACTGGATGTTCCCAGAGGGCTTTTCCAGCCCCAGTGCTTCTGCAGCTCTGTGATTCCCAGGCTTCCCAAAGCACACCAGAGTCACCCTGGAGGACACAGGCAGGAGGGGCAGGGAGGCAGATCTGAGCCCGGGGAAAGGGACCTCTGGAGACCACCCCGTCCAGCCCTGGGTCTGTTGACAGATGGGTCTGTGTACAGATGGGTTTATTTACAGATGGGTTTATTTACAGATGGCTCTAAGTACAGGGAGGTTCTGTCTGTGCAGCTCTCGGATATTCTGAACAGGTGAAGAGTGAGGAGCGCTGCAGAATCCCTGCATGAGCTCCCTGTGCCCCCTGAGCTCCCAGGCTCAGCTCTGGGGCTCTCAGGCTGGGCTGTGACCCGGCTCCCAGGGGTGGCAGAGCCCCAGGGGCACCAGCTGTGCCTTCCCAGCCTCAGGACCAAGGACAGACACCCGCTGGGATGGAGGGACAGACTGAGCACATCCCAGCCAGGAGAACACAGCCTGGGTCAGCCAGGGAGAGCATGAGCAAAACCAGATCATCCAGCAGCTAAACTCCACCTCTTCACCTCCATGCACCTGAACTCCAAACACACTTGGGATGGACGTACAAACGGCTGAAGGCAGGGAATTCTGTCCCAGGTTGAAGGCAGTGTGTTGCAGACACCTTTTCATGGAACAATCCTTTCCTTGGGATTTTTCCTCCTGAGAAGCTGGGAGACCTCAGGAACAAAGTGCAAACAATGGTTATCTGCTGCTGTGGGATGCAACAGGTGCATCTGGGATTGGGCTCATGGGGTTGTTTCTAATTAATGGCCAATCACAGCCCAGCTGGCTCAGACTCTCTGTCCCAGACACAAGCCTTTGTTATCATTCTTTCTTTTTCTATTCTTAGCCAGCCTTCTGATGAACTCTTTTCTTCTATTCTTTTAGTATAGTTTTAATGTAATATATATAATAAAATAATAAACCAGCCTTCTGAAACATGGAGTCAGATCCTCATCTCTTCCCTCATCCTCGGACCCCTGTGAATGCTGTCACAGAAGTGAATTCTGAATTCCCCTCTCCTGTCAGGAGGGCAGCACAGGTCAGCTGGGCCCTGCAATGAGGAGGGGATCATGCAGCACACACACTGTGCCTCAAAGAACATCCCAACCTGCTCGAGGTGGCACCTGCAGCTCTAAAACATCACATTTGTATTGGATTTGTCAGTAACCCGTCTTCCAATCAATACCTCAAACACAAGTTTACTGAAATTCATTTCTGTAGTAAATCCAAACATCATGTACACTGCAAAGTGGTTTTTTGAAACAAAACACGATGTACACTGTTTGGAAAAAATCCTTTGTTTTGGAGGAAGTTGTACTATGTGCAAGAGGAAAATTAATATTACTGAAAACCGTTCCAGTGAGAGTTCTCTGGTTTTGAACAAGAGCTTTGAGCGAGGTGCCAAGGGAGCACTCACAGAATTCAAAGTATTGTTCCAGCTCTGGGGGTGACTCAGTTTCTCCCTGAACAGAAATGACACTGGAGGCAACCTCGGCCATGGACATCCCACCTGCTCATCCAACCCCTCAATGGCTGAAAAAATCCAGGTGTCAGCACAAGGTGGTACTTTACCTTCCCATGTGCATGAAGGAGAGCTCCTCTGGGGGGGAAAGGACATTTGTGAGCACAGGCTGGGGCAGGGCTGAGGCAGCATCAGGTGAGAGCTGCAGGAGAAAACCTTTGGGTTAACCACCAGCAGTGCTGTGGCAGAATCAAGCTCTGCAAGAGGCCAGATCTTCTTTAAAAAGGGGAATTGAGAATTTAAACTGCCAGAGGGCAGGGCTGGACAGATATTGGGAAGGAATTCAGTCACAGAAACTTGGATTGGGAAATTCCCAAGATCCCAGGCTGGTCTGGGTTGGAAGGGCCCTTAAAACCCCATCTCATTCCAACACCTCCCACTGGCCCAGGTTGCTCAGAGAAGAATTTAACTTCATTTTCATGAGCACTTATCTTTCAATTTATCACCCAGACTTCCTTATGATGGCCTATTATGAGCTGAGCTTTATATAATTACCAATTTTTGCACAGTTCTGTCTCTTCCCCCTCGGTGAGATAAGGGCTTATCTCCCTCCAGCAGGCAGGGAGCATCCCTGGCCAGCAGAGCCATGGCCTGAGCTGCCCAGCCCAGGCCGTGCAGGGGCTCAGCCCCCAGCCCTGTGCCCTGTGCCCTGCTCCCCTGCCACAACAGCATTGCCTCCAGCCTGAGCTGCTTTTCCTTCTTCCCCCCCTGTTCAGTGTCCCCATCTCCTCCTGGCCCTGCTCCCTCCCCTTGTTTCTCCTCTGTGATCCACCGTTTTACCCTGCTCACAGCCTGCACCTCCTTCCCCTCTCTCAGGTATTTGGTTGTTAATTGCAGCCCCCAGATGTGCAGGATGTCTCTGCTTTGGCCCACACAGCTCAAGAACGAGTCTGGGCTCTTCACTTTTCAGCCTTGAGGTTGTTTATTAACCCTTATCTATAAAATTTTCTCTCTGCCCAGCCGAGATCTGCTCAGCAGGGCAGCCACAGGCACTCGGTGTTGTCCTTTTATACTGCAAACTACGTATAACACATTTACACTGAATTCCCAATGCCTGTCACCTGTGTTAGACAGTGCACTTCTGCTCTAAACCAGTCCCAAAGTGCCAACAGCACTGCAGAAAATGGAGAACAAGAAGAAGAAGAAGAAAGGCTGGACATGCCCAAGTTCCTCCATCTTGTCCCCACAGCCCCCATACCAAAAATCCCAAAATCTACATTTTCACCCTGTGATCATTTTATTATTACACCATTCAAACCTGTGTGGCTTCCATGTCCTCATACCAAGCTGGTAACTCGCTGCAGGGGTCACAATCCAACCCCCAGATGCTCTGGGCTGTGTGCCAGGGTCTCTGAGCCCCCTGATGGGGTCCTGACAACTCTGGGCACCCAGAGGGATGTACTGGGTTCTGACACCCCTCCTGCTGTTCCCCACCTGCATCCTCAATCCCTGCTCTGGGAAGCTGCAAAGCAGCAGCTGCAGCCCCTCCCTGTGCCCCAGGTACCCCCAGCCTCCCTCACCTGAGCCTGCCCACCTGCCTGGGGCTCCCATGGCCTCAGAGCCCTGCAGCCCCACCTCTGCTCCACACCTGCCAGCCAGGGAGCCTCTGCAGGGGCTGAGCCCTGCCCTGCCAAATTACCTCCGTTTGTTAAATAAATTATTTTCTTCAGAAGAACACACCTCTCAACCCTGCTGTCCCTGTGCTGCTTTGCTCACCCCCCTGCCGGTGGTTTCTAAGTGGTGTAACAGATTAATCAGTTCACGGCTTATTCTTTGGTCTGACTTTCTGGGTTTTTGAGGACTTTTATCAATGTTTAAGGTTGGATTGTGCAGAGGTACAAAGCACACAACACAGCAATAAGAAAACCTGAGGAAATAGTAGTTCACACAAGTCAAACAAATACAGCATGGCGAGAGCAGGGTTAGAATTAGCACTTTGGGTAAACCTGGGAAAAGATGAGATTTTAGATGGATTTTTGAAAAGGGCAAATTTTGAAATGGCAGTGAGGCGGAGGGAGGAAATTGTTGTGCTGGCTGCAAGTGTCACCTTGCAGAGGCAAACAGGGATGGTTCACTTTCCTTTAACCACAGAAACATCCCCTCCATTCAGCAATTTAATGCCAGCCATGAAGGCACAAAGTCAGGCTTTTTACAAGTTGTTTCTGTAGAAAGGGCAATTGCTATCACAGCACGGCTGGGCATTGTCTCAGGATGCAGATGTAAACATCAGGAGCAGAAACAGCCGGGGAGGAATTGTTCCCTGGCAGGGCTGGATGGGAGATTGGGAATTGGGAATTGTTCCCTGGCAGGGCTGGATGGGAGATTGGGAATTGGGAATTGTTCCCTGGCAGGGTGGGCAGGCCTGGCACAGGTGCCCAGAGCAGCTGGGGCTGCCCCTGGATCCCTGGCAGTGCCCAAGGCCAGGCTGGACACTGGGGCTGGAGCACCTGGGACAGTGGGAGGTGTCCCTGCCATGGCTGGGGTGGCACTGGGGGGGTTTGGGGTCCCTTCCCACCCAAACCAGGCTGGGGCTGTGGCACCACACCAGGGGCACAGCAGCTCCTCAGGCTGGGCTCCACACACAGAGCTCTGCCCTCCCTTCAGAGAATATCCCTGGAATTCCTCAGAGATCACTTCTTGAAGCTTCACCAGTTCAGCCTCTGATCCACTGCTGGTTGTACACAGAATCAAAATGGTTTTTTCCTGTGTTCAGAGCGGCATTGGTTAAAAGCAGCTCTGCATTTTATCCCACTATTGAAACTGTTTGATAGGATCAGCTTTATTGGCTTGTCTTTGCTGTTTTAAATTAGATTTGTTTTCCACACACTCTCTGATCCCTCAGAGTTTGCTCGGAGTGTTCCAAGTTAAACCTTTAAAGAGCCATTTTTTGTGTAACCCAATCCTGTTACCTCTTGGTGCTGTGGTGTTTGGGCACTTTTTACCCCTGAATGAAGCTCCTCAACTCAAACATTCTCCCTTTTCCTTAAATAATCCTGTTAGCCAGTATGAAGGTAGGAGCATCAGGTTTCCACATGACCCTGCAAATCCAGGCACCAGCTGGGCAGAAATCCATTTTTGAAAAGCCACATGGGCATCCCAGGCTGGGCTCCATTTAATCTCCCATGGCTGCCCCCAGATGACAGCTCCCTGCACAGCCATCACAGCACTCCTGGCCGCTCCTGCCTCTCATTTTTCACCGTGCAAACTGAAATCCCCCTTCCGGATCGCCTCTGATGAACCAAGTCCTTAGTAATATTTCTCTGCAAGTTATTTTTGCTGCAAGTTTAAAGACATCTTTTATTTTTAATGCCTCTGCAATTGTCAATATGTTCAGTGGCATTTAAACTCCAGCAAGCGGGTGGGAAGACGAGCTGTGCTCTAAATGAGGCAGCTCTGGCCATCTGTGTGAGAGGGGCTTGTTTGGAAACAGCAGCTCCGGGTGCTCCAGCAACTGCTCAGAGCCAGGGGGGCCCAGCTGCCAGCCTGGGACCCTGAGAGCGGCAGGTACTTTGGGATAAACTCGGCTTTAGCCAGGCCTGGCTGGGCCCTGCAGAGCTGCCAGCCTGGGACCCTGAGAGCGGCAGGTACATGGGATAAACTCGGCTTTAGCCAGGCCTGGCTGGGCCCTGCAGAGCTGCCAGCCTGGTACATGGGATAAACTCGGCTTTAGCCAGGCCTGGCTGGGCCCTGCAGAGCTGCCAGCCTGGCACCCTGAGAGCTGCAGGTACATGGGATAAACTCGGCTTTAGCCAGGCCTGGCTGGGCCCTGCAGAGCTGCCAGCCTGGCATCCTGAGAGCTGCAGGCACTTTGGGATAAACTCGGCTTTAGCCAGGCCTGGCTGGGCCCTGCAGAGCTGCCAGCCTGGGACCCTGAGAGCTGCAGGCACTTTGGGATAAACTCGGCTTTAGCCAGGCCTGGCTGGGCCCTGCAGAGCTGCCAGCCTGGCATCCTGAGGCTGCCCTCGGCTTTAGCCAGGCCTGGCTGGGCCCTGCAGAGCTGCCAGCCTGGCACCCTGAGAGCTGCAGGTACGTGGGATAAACTCGGCTTTAGCCAGGCCTGGCTGGGCCCTGCAGAGCTGCCAGCCTGGCACCCTGAGAGCTGCAGGTACTTTGGGATAAACTCGGCTTTAGCCAGGCCTGGCTGGGCTCTGCAGAGCTGCCAGCCTGGCACCCTGAGAGCTGCAGGCACTTTGGGATAAACTCGGCTTTAGCCAGGCCTGGCTGGGGCTGCTGCCAAACCCTGAGAGCTGCAGGCCCGGCTTTAGGAGGCCTGCCCTGCAGCCTGGGACCCTGAGGCTGCAGATACATGGGATAAACTCGGCTTTAGCCAGGCCTGGCTGGGCCCTGCAGCTGCCAGCCTGGGACCCTGAGAGCAGCAGGTACATGGGATAAACTCGGGTTTAGCCAGGCCTGGCTGGGCCCTCAGGCTGCCAGCCTGGCATTGCAGGTGGGATGTTTTCGGCTTTAGCCAGGCCTGGCTGTGTTTGCCAGCCTGGCACCCTGAGGGTTTCTCGGCTTTAGCCAGGCCTGATATCAAGCAAGCCTGGGACCCAGGGCATCACCTTTGGGAGGATAGCCAGGCCTGGCTGGGCCCTGCAGAGCTGCCAAATAAGTCAGATGCATTTGTTGGTATGGGAAAAACCATCCCTTTCTTCATCCTGCTGGAGCTGTCCAGCCTGGCATCAGTTGAGGCATGGGATAAGCTGGTTGGCTGGGTTTTGCCAGCCTGGCATCACCGGGATAAACAGGCCAAAAAGATGCCAATTTGCAGGCACTTTGGGATAAACTCGGAGCCAGGCCTGGCTGGGCCCTGCAGGCTGCCAGCCTGGCACCCTGAGAGCTGCAGGTACATGGGATAAAGGCTTTAGCCAGGCCTTTGGGCCCTGCAAGCTGCCAGCCTGGGACCCTGAGAGCAACCAATTTGGGATAAACTCGGCTTTAGCCAGGCCTGGCTGGGGCAGAGCTGCCAGCCTGGCACCCTGAAGCAGGTACATGGGATAAACTCGGCTTTAGTTGGCCTGGCTGGGCCCTGCAAGCTGCCAGCCTGGCATGAGAGCCGCAGGTACATGGGATCACGGCTTTAGCCAGGCCTGGCTGGGCCCTGCAGAGCTGCCAGCCTGGCATCAGAGATGGACCGGGATAAACTCGGCTTTAGCCAGGCCTGGCTGGGCCCTGCAGAGCTGCCAGCCTGGCACCCTGAGAGCTGCAGGCACTTTGGGATAAACTCGGCTTTAGCCAGGCCTGGCTGGGCCCTGCAGAGCTGCCAGCCTGGCACCCTGAGAGCTGCAGGTACATGGGATAAACTCGGCTTTAGCCAGGCCTGGCTGGGCCCTGCAGAGCTGCCAGCCTGGCATCCTGAGAGCTGCAGGTACATGGGATAAACTCGGCTTTAGCCAGGCCTGGCTGGGCCCTGCACAGCTGCCAGCCAGGGACCCTGAGAGCTGCAGGCACTTTGGGACAAACTCAGCTTTAGCCAGGCCTGGCTGGGCTCTGCAGCCAAACCAGCTCTGGATGCTCTCTGGGCTCAGGAGCCATCCCCACACCCTCGGGCTGCAGGGGTTTCCAGGGGCTCTCCCATTGTTTTCACACCACACTTGTGTTTTTGTGGGGTTTTCTCCCTAGTGGTATCAAGCAAAGCCAGGGGCATCACCTTGAGGATTCTAAAATAAGTCAGATGCATTTGTCGGTAAAATAAATAACCATCCCTTTCTCCATCCTTCTGGAGTGTCCAGCTACAACAGTTGAGCTGCAGCTGGTTTGAGTTTTGCTCCCACCACAACCAAAAAAGATGAATTTTGGAAGAAGTGGCTGTGGCTCCTCTCCACTGACACCTGAAGGCTGCAGAGTTTGGCTGAAACAGGAGCTGGAATCAAACCAATTTGGGAAAATGAGGAAATTAAGGGGGAAAAGGTCAAAGTCCCCTTAAGAGGTTATTAACTTGTAGCAGTTGTTCTTGCAGGGCTACAAATCCAGGCTGCACCTGGGATCACAGCCCCAGCCCGCCCTGCTGCTGCAGAGATGGAGATTTGTCGGCCCAGTGAAGCGTTAGCGCTCCAATAAATGAGCAGTTTATTGACCTTTGGGTGGCTGAGCAAAGCTGAGAGGCAGACAGGATCACTGCTGCAGCAGGCAGGCCCTGGGCTGTGCTGGGAGGGAGCCCTGAAGGGCACGGGGAGCACGGGCAGCTGCCCACAGCTCCTGCCAGGCACCCACAGGTGCTGCTGCCCGCTGCTCACCTGGCTCCTGGCCTGCTCTGCTCTGCTCCTCTGTGCTCTCTGCAGTGCAAGGGCTGCCAGGATCCTGGGGGAAGGCAAGGCTGTCACCATCTCCCTGTCCTGAGAGTGTTTCTGACCTCGCAGTGCAGCTCCCATCCCTGGAGTGCCCCGAACAGGCATGGGGGTGTCAGTGAGGATGGGATGTGGACAGAGAGAGAGAGAGACATGGCAAGCGTTTCTCACAGCGGCTTGTGAGAAATTTTAGGGAGCTGGAAAGATGTGATAACCTGTTGACTATAAACAATCTGCAGGTGCTGTTTTTCTACTTTTCTGTTCCTCTCAAGGACAGTGCGTGAGAAAGATGTTTCTGTTAGTTAGCCGATGGAATAGAAACTATCGTCCCACTCTGTAAAACCGTGCGGTTCTTTTGAATAAAGCCTCCTTTGCCTTTTCTACATCCTGCCTCTCACCTGTTCCTGCCCCGACCCCGGCGCACGAGTGACAGCTGGGGATGGGGCTGGTGGTGACCACAGAGCTCTGGCTGCACTCAAAGGGCTCTTCCAGCCTCAGTGACCCAGGATTCCAAGGTGCCCTGAGCAGAGACAAGGAAAACACCCACAGGCAGCACCTTTGGAACTCCCCAGTCCACACTGTGGGTCAACAGGACAAAGGGAAAATTACTCCTTACACATGGGTGTCTCCAGGGTACAGCTGGTACCAGGCCAGTAACACTGGATTCCCGCAATGCTGGACTAATTCAGCAGCTAAAGATATATAAATGAGGGAATATATATATAAATGAGGGAATACATCTCCCTGGATATTGTGGGGTATATATATAAGGAATTTAAGGCTGATTCAGAAAGCTGGGCTGAGAAAACAGCTGCTGCTGTGTCTGATGGACAGCAACAAAGAGCAAAATGCTTCGTAATTTGCAAATTAAAAATGGAGCTATAAGGGGAGCTTAAGGAAAGCAAGCATGCTTGATGGAAGTAGCACAGGAATGGAGCTGGAACAAGGATCCTGCATTCAGGAGCACAGGGCACTGATCCTGAAGGTTAAGCACATTAAATCCTGTTAATGACCTTGGCCTTTACTCACAGTTTGGGACTCAGCCCCTGTTCTCACCCCACTCCCAGGGAACCTGGGCTCTGCAGGAGGGATGGAAATCCGTGTCCTCTGCCATGAAAATCCCACCTGAGCACTTCAGAAACTGCAGCTGACCCTGGCTTAGGTCCTGACCCCCTGCCAGCCACGGAGAGGCAGGAATTCTCAGTTTTGTGTTTTTCCAGAGTGCAAGAACTGAGCCCAGAGTCCCAGCCACATCGCCTGGCACAGAGAGCACAGCACAGCTCGGGTTTGGGGAATGAGGAGCTGCAGGAATGCCCTGCCTGGCTTGGGGAGGCCAGGGAAGGGCCAGGGAGCACAGCAGGAGAAGCTGTTCCATTCAATGTCTTATACTGCCACCACCTGAGAGCTTCCCACTCATCCCCAGGCTCGTGCAGGATCCCTGCAGCCCCAGTCCCTCCCTGGCACGGCAGAGTTGGGGCTGGGCAATGCAGAGACAAGGGCAGGAGATCAGCCCAGGGTGAGCTGGGGAGGTTAAACCCGAGCTGGGAGTCACAGCCTGCCCTGCATGGGGACCAGCAGGGACAGATGGCCCTGGATGTCCCTCTGTGTGCCTCAGGGGTGTTGCAGACATCTTTTTATGAAAAATCCTTTCCTTAGGATTTTCCGTCCTGAGAAGCTGGGAAGCCTCAGGAACAAAATACAAACAATGGTTATCTGCTGCTGTGGGATGCAACAGGTGCATCTGGGATTGGGCTCATGGGGTTGTTTCTAATTAATGGCCAATCACAGTCAGCTGGCTCAGAGAGAGTCCAAGAGAGCTGCCCTTGTTATCATTCTTTCTTTCCTATTCTATTCTTAGCCAGCCTTCCGATGAAACTTTTTCTTCTATTCTTTTAGTACAGTTTTAATGTAATATATATCATAAAATAATAAACCAGCCTTCTGAAACCAGATCCCGTCTCTTCCCTGATGAACATGGCACGGGGTAATTGCTGATTAAAGCCCATCGCGCAGCAGGGGCTCACCCCACAGTGCCCTCACAGGCTGGAGCTCTGTGCCAGGGCTGCAGGGGACACGGTTCAGCTGCTCCTACAGCAACACTTCCAGGAGCCTGTGCAGGCTGGGAACGTTGAACCCTCCCCAGACATGACCCCAGCACAGAGCGGGAGCTGCAGACCAGGGCACGAGGGCCCAGCTCTCTGCTCATCACCAGCCCCAGCAATGCCCAGGCTCAGCCCCTTTGCACCCCCAGGCTGGGCTCTGCTCCCAGAAACAGCTCCAGACTGGGCTGAGCTGCGCCGTGGGTTCAGCTGGCTGGGAAAAACCCTCTGTGATGAATATCACAGGGAATGAGCCATGAGGAGGGGTCTCCCCAGCTGAGACACCCGCCCAACCCTCACAGGACAGCAGCAAGGTCAGAGCCCCATCCCCACGGGGCAGGGCTGGCCCAGCCTGTTCCTGTTCCTGTCCCAGCATCTTCTGCTGGGTCCATGGCACCACTGACTGGGCTGGAGGGACCCCAAATCCCACCCAGTGCCACCCCTGCCATGGCAGGGACACCTCCCACTGTCCCAGGTGCTCCCAGCCCTGTCCAGCCTGGCCTTGGGCACTGCCAGGGATCCAGGGGCAGCCCCAGCTGCTCTGGGCACCTGTGCCAGGGCTGCCCACCCTGACAGGGATGGATTTTTTTCCCAAAATCCAACCCAAATCATCCCTCCTCCAGTTAAAGCTATTCCCCTTTCTCCTGGCACTGCTTTGGACAGAAAGTGCTCTGAAGTTCCTGGGCTTGCCCCCAGCAGTGACACTCCCCATCCCACAGCCACTGCTTTGATTACCAATGTCACCTTAATTTCTCTTTCAAAACACAAGTCTCTCTTGCTTGGGGATATTTCAGGATTGCCTTCAATAAATATGAATGCAAATTTATTCCTTCATGATTTGTCTTTCACTGCGTTACCACTGCCATGGAGCAAGAGAGACCTTCATCTCCAAACTCCTTGATAGGGATTTCTCTAAAGACAGATTCTTGATCTCCCCGCACACCTTTTTGGCTTTTATAAAATAAATACATCAAAGTAGATATTATTCAGGCTTGTTTGATGTTCAGTGAGAAGGGGAGAGAAGTCATCTCCACCATGGGAAGATAGGAGCTACCAACCTGTCTCCTCAGTCAGAAAGAGGAATTAAACCCTCCTTTCGTGCAGTCCTTTAACAATTGATTTTCAGGGCAGCAAAGGCCATCAGACCCTTTCCACCACTCGGGGAGTTCATCACAGAGGCTCCCAGCTGGATGAGCTTGGGCCTGGAGAATGATTTATCCCCTTAGCCCCCTGCTCCTGACCTGTGCCAAGCCCTGCCAGGGATGGAGGTGTGTGATGTTGTTCACAGGGGTCCCAGGATGAGGGAAGAGACGAGGATCTGACTCCATGTTTCAGAAGGCTGGTTTATTATTTTATGATATATATTACATTAAAACTATACTAAAGGAATAGAAGAAAGGATTTCATCGGAAGGCTGGTTAAGAATAGAAAAAGAAGGAATGATAACAAAGGTTTGTGTCTGGGACAGAGAGTCTGAGCCAGCTGGGCTGTGATTGGCCATTAATTAGAAACAACCCCATGAGCCCAATCCCAGATGCACCTGTTGCATCCCACAGCAGCAGATAACCATTGTTTGCATTTTGTTCCTGAGGCCTCCCAGCTTCTCAGGAGGAAAATTCCTAAGGAAAGGATTTTCCATAGAAGATGTCTGCAACAGAGGTGCAGGGCAGCCGCTCCTGGGGGAGCACTTCTGTCTCCAGCCCAAACCCTCCTCACAGCAAATACAGACTCAAAATGCTCCAGACCAGGCAGGCTTGGCTGCTGTTACCTGCTGGGTTGGTTCCTCCAGGTTTGCCCCAAGCTGCAGCAATGTCAGGGGTTTTATCCCCTGCTCCAGCTGAAGTTGTGTGCTGGGATCCAGGACAAGGCTGACATTCAGGATGCCACAGATGTCACTTCAGCTTACGTCCAGCAGGCTGCTGGAAGATAATCTGCTGTTCCTGGGGGCTGAAGAGGGTTTGCATTTTGGCTGGAGACAAGGCAGGAGGGAAGCCCAGGAAGAAAGGCACACTTCTGCACTCAAGCCCTCATGAATATTGATGGAGCCAACACAAAAGGAGCTGCAGCATTAATATGAGAAGCATGACAAAACAGACTTGAGCTTGTGACATGTTCAATCTCTCATTTAATTTTTATAGGAGTTGATTAAGATGCCTTTGCTTGAATTTTTATACTGTTTACTATAAAACATTATCATTTTCTTCAAAATCTATCGAGACAGACAAACCACACATTTGCCAAGCTGTTAAATAAATAGTATTAAATCAACAATACCCAGGGTCCCCAAATGCGAGTCATTTCCATGTATATTGATTTTAGTTCCATTTGCTGCAATAAAAGTTTTGTCTCTAAGCAGAAGGCAAAAAAGCCAACTATTTTATCAGATTGTTCTGGTTTTAATTATTGAAATAATGTAGCTCTGCAGTCCCTGAGTGGGGCAAACTGGCCCTAAGAGCTCTGAGAGAGAGCTGGGGAATTCAGAGCTGGACAGCACCAGCCTGAGCAGCTCCTGCCCCAGAGACAGCAGGGGAGGCCAGGAAGGCAAAAAGGAGCAAATACCCCAAAAAACGGGCTGGGAGAGCTGGGGGGGCTCACCTGGAGGGGAGAAGGGTGTGGGGAGCCCTTCCAGAACCTTCCAGGGTCAGGGGGATCACAGGGACCTTCAGCAGGAGCTGATGGGACAAGGGGCAATGGGCACAAAGGGAGAGAGGGGAAATTCAGCTGATATTGGGAATTGGGAATTGTTCCCTGGCACAGGTGCCCAGAGCAGCTGGGGCTGCCCCTGGATCCCTGGCAGTGCCCAGGGCCAGGCTGGACACTGGGGCTGGGAGCACCTGGGACAGTGGGAGGTGTCCCTGCCATGGCTGGGGTGGCACTGGGGGGGATTTGGGGTCCCTCCCACCCAAACCATGCCTTGGTGATTCCCTGGCTCCCAGCAGAAGCTGCTGCTCGAGCAGCTGACAGGGAGCTCCAGTGTTGTGCCACACTCAGTGACACCCCAAACTCCAAATTTTAGCAGTCTAATTCTGGCACAGCAGATCTGCAGCACATTTTGCAAGAGGCAGGGAGTGTAACTCAGCACAGGAAGCAGCACCAAAGCTGTGAAAGAGGAAGGCAAGCACAAACTCTGAGAGGATAAACTGGGAAGCAGCTCCTGGGCCAAGGAGTGGGCAAGTGGCAGCAGGGGAGAGCTCGCCCTGCCCAGCAGGAGCCACAGCAGCTGCCTCTGCACCAGCCAGAGATGTTATTTTGTATAATTTTGGTTTTGTTGTAAAATTTTTATTAAAAAATAAAAATTTTTTCCCAACAAAATGATTCCATCAAAACACACATTCAACATAAAGCAGATAAATCAGCACAAAATAAGATTACACAGAAAGCACAGGGTCTCTGTTCTAAATGCAAAGAAATTACCAAAAAAAAATATATTTTTTCTCAGGCATTTTTCTACCTCCAATAGCCGAGTTTTCAAACCATTTTTTTGTCTGGGAAAAAAGTGGAATCCCCATTTCTTTCAGATTTATACCTGATAGAGAACAAACTCCCCCACTCTCAGAGCTGGGCTGGCCACAGAGCTTCTCTTTAAATGGGTTAAAGCCCTGGGGTGCTCTCAGACACTCGTGTGTGACTGTGACACATGAAAGCTGCTGAACATGGAATGGGAAGAGGGTTTTAGAGCAACAAAGTTCACCTTGTTAAAAATGCAGTCCCTGCAGAGGCTGCCACATCCCCCATCCATCCCCAGGCCAGGCTCTGGCAGGCTGGGGTGCTCGGTCAGGAACGGGGGCAAACGGGGGGGAGCAGGAGCCCAGAGTGCTCCTCAGAGCAAAAATAACAAAAACACCTCAGCAGCCAGCCAGGCTCTGCAAACAGCCCCAGCAAAGCGCTCCCCACCGAATGCTCCACAGCCTGGCTTTGTGTCCACACCCACAGCATCTACCAACATCAACATCCACACCCATCCACAGCCACAGCATCTACCAACATCCACATCCACACCCATAGCATCTACCAACATCAACATCCATCCACAGCCACATCATCCACCAACATCCACATCCACAGCATCTACCAACATCTACACCCACACCCATCCACAGCCACAGCATCTACCAACATCAACATCCATCCACAGCCACAGCATCTACCAACATCAACATCCACACCCATAGCATCTACCAACATCAACATCCATCTACAGCCACAGCATCTACCAACATCAACATCCACACCCATAGCATCTACCAACATCAACATCCATCCACACCCATAGCATCTACCAACATCAACATCCATCCACAGCCACAGCATCCACCAACATCCACATCCACACCCATAGCATCTACCAACATCAACATCCATCCACAGCCACAGCATCTACCAACATCAACATCCATCTACAGCCACAGCATCTACCAACATCAACATCCATCCACACCCACAGCATCTACCAACATCAACATCCATCCACAGCCACAGCATCTACCAACATCCACATCCACACCCATAGCATCTACCAACATCAACATCCATCCACAGCCACAGCATCTACCAACATCAACATCCATCTACAGCCACAGCATCTACCAACATCAACATCCATCCACACCCATAGCATCTACCAACATCAACATCCATCCACAGCCACAGCATCTACCAACATCCACATCCACACCCATAGCATCTACCAACATCAACATCCATCCACAGCCACAGCATCTACCAACATCAACATCCATCTACAGCCACAGCATCTACCAACATCAACATCCACACCCATCCACACCCACAGCCACCAACATCCATCCATCCACATACCAACATCCAGCATCCACATCCATCTACCAACATCAACATCCATCCATCATCCACAGCATCTACCAACATCAACATCCATCCACACCATCCTACCATCATTCATCCATCCACAACCACATCATGTACATCCATATCCACATCCTCCACATCCACACCACACCCACATCATCCATATCATCCATGTTCATATCCACATCATCCACACCATCCACATCATTCATGTCCACAACCACATCATGTACATCCATATCATCCACATCCACACCCACATCATCCACATAATCCATGTCCATATCCACATCCATATGTACATCCACATCATCCACATCCACAGCCAGATCCTCCACACCACACCACATCCACATCATCCACACCACCCACATCTATATCTACTTCCATATCTACATCCACATCCTCCCCACCACATCACCCACATCTACATCTACATCCACATCATCCACACCCCCCACACACATCCCTGCCCCTCTCACCCAGCTGCTCCAGTCTCCCTCTCCCAGAGCATCACTGAGCACTCCCAAAGGCTGTGCTCCATCACATCTCACACTGATCCAAACCCACTGCAGCTGTTTCTGCCAGCCCATCCCGCTGCACCACAGCACAGGCAGCCCGAGCTGGGCCCTGGGCTGAGCGCACCCTGCCTGCCCTGAGCACACCCTGACTGCTCCCAGGCACCCAGAGCCCACCCAGCTGCAGTGCATCCCCTCCAGCAGCACTCCAAGCACAGCCCCACTGCAGCAGGGCACTTAGCCTGAGGATTTGACAGGCCTGGAAGAGATCTCGTGGTGGGGAATAACCAGATTAGGGCAGGGTGATTGACAGCACAGCAGCAACAGAAGCAAAGGGACTGCTGAGAGATTTCTGACTTCTCACCTGCTCAGAGCCCTGTAGAGAAAAGTGTGCTAAATCCAGAGAGAATGTCAGCAATTACTGCTGGCTCTAACCAAACCCTCTCTAAATCCAGGGCAGAAACTGCCTCACCTGAGCCTGGCAGCAGGGTGGTGCCTCTCCTCTGCACATGCAGTGAATTGCTGATGATTTCTGTGCTGATATTTCCTGCCTGTTCTCACCCCACGGCCCTGAGTGTGTGTTCCACATTTCAGGAACAGCCTGCTCAGAAAGGTGCCAGAAAGTTCCCTGCTCCTCACCATGTGACAGCACCAGGGAGCTCCACAAGGCTCAGCTCTGCTCTGTTTGCCTGGGTTCATCTCACACATTGTCAGGGGAGCTGTGAGAGCTGAGCGGCTGCAGGAAGGAGCTCCAGGCCAGGCACAGGGACAGCCCCCAAATACCCCTGACAGTGACCCTAAAGCTGCACAGCTCACCCCAAGATGCCCTGGGGGCTTTGGGCAGGGGCAGGCGCTGGGGTGTGTGAGGAGGAGCGAGAGGAAGAGCAGGGGGCTGGGGAGGGGAGGCTGTGCCAGGGTCCTGTGCCCACAACAGCCGTGAATCATTCCCTGCTCTGGCAGCAGGGATGGCAAAGCTGATTTAAAATCCGGGGGAAACGGCCAAAAAGCAGCAAAGTGTAAATGAACAGAAGGTGCCCGGGGTGAGAGCTGTGCCAGGGCCCTGCAGGCTGTGCAGGGATGGAGCTGGGCCAGGCTGGGCGGCACACCCTGCTCTGGGTGCCCACACCTCTGATCCTGCCTGGTCCCGACCCTCCCGGGGGGCTCTGACCCCAAATTCCCCAGCCCCAAACTCCCCTGGCTGCTCAGGCCCTGTGTGGTTTTGGTTTTCAAACTGCATTGCACAGAACCGTTCAGGTTGGAAAGCATCTTTGAGCTCACCAGGCCCAAGCACCCCAGCCCTGCCCAGGCCAGCCCTGCCCAGTGTCCCCAGGTTCCACATCCACAGGGCTGCGAATCCTCCAGGGATGAGTAGCCATGATATTTCCTGAAAAATCCTTTCCTTGGGATTTTTCCTCCTGAGAAGCTGGGAGGCCTCAAGAACAAAATGCAAACAATGGTTATCTGCTGCTGTGGGATGCAACAGGTGCATCTGGGATTGGGCTCATGGGGTTGTTTCTAATTAATGGCAAATCACAGCCCAGCTGGCTCAGACAGAGAGCCTGAGACACAAACCTTTGTGATCATTCTTTCCTGTTCTATTCTTAGCCAGCCTTCTGATGAAACCTTTTTTTCTATTCTTTTAGTATACTTTTAATGCAATATATATCATAAAATAATAAATCAGCCTTCTGAAACATGGAGTCAGATCCTCATCTCTTCCCTCATCCTGGGACCCCTGTGAGCACCACCACAGGTTGGGCACTCCAGCCCTGCCCTGGGCAGCTGTGCCAGGGCTGGGCAGCCGTTTCCATGGAGGAACTTTCCCAGTATTCCCCCTGAACCTCCCCTGGCCCAGTTTGAGGCTGTTTCTCTTGCCCTGCCACTGTTTCCCCATTACCTGGGCAAACACCCTGACCCACCTGGCTGCACCCCCTGCCCTGGTCCTTCCTGAGCCCAGACCCAGAGGCAGCAGCTGGGAGGGCCAGGGTGTCAGAGCAGACAGAACCAGCCTTTTCCCCTCTCCCCACAGGCACTGAAGCTCATGTGCAGCTTCCCAGGGCAAGAACAGGATGGGGATAATGAGGTTTTAAATAGGCACCGTGGTTTATTACAAATTTATCTTTACTCATAAAATGTCCCACTAGTAATATTCCTGTCTGAAGCAGAGAATGAAATATCAAATTAAGATCCAAATACTTCAGTACAGCCTAACCACTTTGACAAAGGGATCTGATATAATTCATTCCTCTTTTAATAAAATGAAGTGAGTCTTTTAATAACACTGGATCATCCCATCAGACAGGCTGGATATCCTGAGGTGTTGTGACATGTCTGTCACCACTAGAACTTCATTGTAATACGTGAAGTTTGTGGATTGATCTGAAGCTGGGGTGGTGAGCAGGGGGAGGAGGCAGGGATGGGAAACACCTCTGGGTGGGCTGCCCAGGGCTCCCACCTGGGCACAGAACACCAGGAAAGGTGAACAGAAATGCCATTAATTCACATTGTGTCCTACTGTCATCATATTATTGCAGGGGCTCTATGCTGTTATCTCCTTATTGAAAAAGTTTCGTACCTTTTGGGTATTTCTCATGGGCAGCTCCTCAGAGCACTGACTCTCCTTCACAAAGCACCCAACTGACTCAGTTCCCTTCTCAACATCACCCCACTCTTCTATAGCATCTTCTCCTCATTGGGTACAGCTGTGGCCTGGTAAAGCCAGGCCTGTCCCTAATCTTGGATAATTGGCCCAGCTGCAATTCCTTAGGGGTGAGATTACTTTCTACACTACCTTTATTTTCTTACATTCTATCCCCCTACATCCCACTGCCCTTGTGACACCAAGGCCGTGGTGGGAGCCAGGACCCAGCAGGGTCAGAGGATGAGCCAGGATGAGCTCACCACAGTGATAAAATCCAGAAAGAATCAAACCCTGCTCTTTCCCAGTGATAAAATCCAGAAAGAATCAAAGCCTGCTCTTTCCAGTGGCTGGGGAAAGGAGCCCTTCATTTGTGAGCAGATGTTGGGGGATCTCAGGAGCCCTCCCCAGCTGCGCCTCCTGACCTGCCCCGAGTCTGTGCCTGCCTTCACACAGCTCTGAGCTCCCAAATCATGAAATTCTCTGCAGATGGGAACTGTCCTGTTGGAGAAGATGAACCAGGAAAGCCTTATAAATATGATTGTCTGGCAAAAGATTGTGAGAATATGGAAACTGTAAGTGAGATTGAAATGAAAGCAAGCTTTGAGATCCCTCAGTTACTGAACAACTGGAAAACAATGGTGTGGCCACTGAAGGTGATCCCCTTTTGATGGAACAACACCCTCTGCTTGCAGACAGGCCCAAGGGTCAGAGCAGACCCTACAGCTTGGCAGAAGGGCCCAAAGAGGAGTTTTTAGGGTTTAAAATGTAACACAGTATGGTAATGTAGTGATTCTTACAGGCTGTATGGAAATGCTGTAGGATTTGTGTATTGTACTAGATTGGTTAGTGAGAATCAGAATATTCAACATAGAAGAAGACTTATGGTATTGTAATGGGAACCTCACCTCTCACCCCCTCATTCTCTCCTCTTACACTTTGGGGCCTGCTCTGAGCTTGCCCGCAGCTCCCAGCAGGGCCCTGCCCCACCCCCTCAATCCTCTCCCCAGGCCCTTCTCTCAGGGCCCTGCACCTGAGCTGTCCCAGCAGGGCCCTGGCAGGCCCTCCCAGCAGGGCCCTGCACCCAGGCCCTTTGCAATGAACCCCAAATCCCAGCAGGGCCCTGCCCCAGGCCCTGTGCAATGAACCCCAAGTTCCAGCCCTGGTTTCAGAGATCTCTATCTCCATCCATCCCGACCATCCTACCCCCGATGCTCCTACACTGTTCCCTCTGCAGGCAGGTGAGCTGCTCTGCTCCCCTCCACAGCACAAACACATTAAACCAGTGAAACCCGACTCAGTTACCCCACAGCAGCTTCCTGTGGAGAGAAGGAATTGTGATTTAGGGTTTGTCAGCTCCTGTCAGACACTGTCAGCTCCTCACTGGACTCCTTCGCTCCCTCCTTTGTGAACAAGCCCCTGGTTGGGAACTGAGCCCTCCCAGGCACCCCCGAGGGAGGAGCAGGGGCTGGGGAATGCTGTGTGACACCATTTATTGCACAGAAACCAGCAGGAATTACCCACAGGGACACACACCTCGTCACTCACCTGACTCTCTCTTTATTTGCCACTGCACACTTTCCCTGCTTTATTTTGTCAAGTACAATAATTGCAGAGCAGTGGGAAATGGCCCTTCCATCCACCCTCAGCCCTGCTGATGCCTCTCATGAGGCTGCTCGAGGAGAAGGAGGATTCAGGCCCAGGCTGTAAATTCCCCTGTGGGCAGAGGGGCCACCTGAGACCAGCCATGACTGCAGCTTTTTATTATACTCCAGACTTTTTAAATAGTTCATCATGCATGAGATAAAAAGTTATTGTTATTTCCATGTGCAGCCCAAAGAGCAGGGGGGAAAGGCTGTTGGGCTCTGCAGCAGCTGCTCCCAGGGAGGAATAAAACCCTCATTTGGCTCCTGGGAACACTTCCAAGAGAGCAGCAGCTCAGGGAAAGCACTGAGCAGAGCCCAGAGGGTGAGCACAGCAACCACAGCTGGGACAGATGTTTTATTTTACTGCCCTCGTGTCTGGGGAGCAGCCACACTGCCCAAGGCACGGAGGGGTCACACCCAAAGCCTCCATTCATTAATCCTGACCCGGGTAAGGATGTCTGACTCAGGGCACTGTTAATCCCCAAGCACACACCGTGCCCCCAGCTGCACCTGGGGGCTCAGGTGGGACATTAGCAGAGTTTCCTCCCACTCCCAGCTGCACCTGGGGGCTCAGGTGGGACACTGGCAGAGGTTCCTCCCCATTCCAGCTGCACCAGAAGGATTTCAGCTGCACCTGGGGGCTCAGGTGGGACATAGGGAGGGTCTCCTCTCCATTCCAGCTGCACCTGGGGGCTCAGGTGGGACATTGGCAGAGGTTCCTGCCCACAGGGGGGTCAGGCCCTGCAGGGGAGGTGCTCAGTCCCCACCCTGCAGGTGCTCAGGAAAGGGGCAGGTGCTCTCTCGCCTGTCAGGACCATTCCCCCCTCACAGCTCCAATCCTGTGCAGTGGATTTTACAGAGTTCCAGGCTCTCCTGCCCCTCCTGGGGCTCTCCCCTGCCCCTTTAACACATGCAGGCACTTTCCTGCAGTGATCCTGCCCTTCGGCACGCCTGCCTGCCTTATTGAGGGAGCTCTGAGAGGAGAATTACTCTCACGAAGTATTCCACAAAGTCTGCAGGGTTAAGCCCTCCCCTGGGTAAATGGTCTTATGAGATGCAGAGTAAATACTGCGAGGATTAGACTCAAAATGCCTCTCAGCTTTGAAAACCAACAGGAGCCCAGATCAGCCATAACCACGCTGGGCTGGGTGAGCTCCCAGGTTTAACCAAGCACTCTCCCACAGGAAATGATTTCTAGGAATGAGGCTTTGTCCAAATGTTCCTTGCTTATGAGAGGAATGAGCTTGAAATGTGAATAAGCAGCCCTGGTGCAGCTCAGGTGTGAGATCAGCAAACCTGTGGCACTGGGAGCACCCAGGGACTGGGGCTCAGCATGGATTTGGGGGGCTGGGAAATGGTTCCAGAAATGGAGAAGGATGGGGGAGAGCTTTGTTCCTGTGCTGAGCTCCTGCTTTGGAAAGAAACCCCTATGGGCAAATCCAACCATTATCCAATCATGGGATCAGGGAATCATGGCAAGGTTTGGGTGGGAAGGGACCCCAAACCCACCTGGTGCCAGCCGTGCCATGGCAGGGACACCTCCCACTGTCCCAGGTGCTCCCAGCCCCAGTGTCCAGCCTGGCCTTGGGGCAGCCCCAGCTGCTCTGGGCACCTGTGCCAGGGCTGCCCACCCTGCCAGGGAACAATTCCCAATTCCCAACCTCCCATCCAGCCCTGCCCTCTGGCAGTGGGAGCCATTCCCTGTGTCCTGTCCCTCCATCCCTTGTCCCCAGTCCCTCTGCAGCTCTCCTGGAGTCCCTTCAGGCCCTGGCAGGGGCTCTGAGCTCTCCCTGGAGCTGCTCCTGTCCAGGTGAGCACCCCCAGGTGTCCCAGCAGAGCTGCTCCATCCTCTGAGCATTTGGTGCCTCCTCTGGGCTCCCTCCAGGAGCCCCAGGTCCCTCCTGAGCTGGCCCAGGGCTGGATTCCACCGGCCAAGCTCTCAAAAGGGAACACAGGAACATTTAATTCTTCTTCTCAAAGCACCATTTCCCTTCCCTGTCCATGGGCTGCCCAAAGGGGACAATCCTGAGATGTGAACGAGGGCTCTGAGCTCCAAACAAACAAACACTGAGCCCACCCAGCTCCCACAGGGCTGACGAGGAGGAGGAGGCAGAGCCCCTGCAAAGGCTTTGATTTCCCTCCCTGCTCTAAATGGATTTGGTCCCTCTTACAGCCCTGTCCTTAGGTGTCCGTGTGCACATGGGGACACCCAGCAGGAGCTGGCCTCAGCTGCTCCATGGCCTGAAATCCCTGACATTCATGAACTCTTTGCTTTCTCCTTGGCTTTTTAAAAGCCTGGGGCTAAATTGCCGGTGAGGCAGTGCTGAGCAATCAGCCAGCAGCAGCAAGAACCCTTGACTTTCAGAGCAGAGATTAATGTATGTGCCCCTTAGCTGGAAATTGCCCTTCTGACCAATTTTCTGTGGCTATTTTTTCACTGCTGCACTGTCTTTTTGTAGGATGTAGGAGTCTTTCCTCATTATTCTAAGAACTCTTATAATAAATTGATCTGGAGTCACAGGGAATAAAACCTTACTTGAAGGAATGTCTGCTCCCCTGGGACAGCAGCAAAGAGGAGGTTTTGTCATCTAACAAATGGGAGAATAAAGGCAATTTTTTACATTCTGATTGAGCACATGTTCTGGAAGGGGGCTCAGTGTTATCTTCTTTCCACAGTATTTGTGGGGTTTGTTGAGTTTGAGAATAAGAAAAACAAAAAATGGAATGTACACAATAGAATTTGATATTAAGCTGAACACAGGTACTATGCATTTATTTGCATAATTATCAAACTGCGCACTAAAACATCTAATCAGCAGAATTTCTCTAAATAAAAGGGCAAAAGCACCCCACAAAGAGCAGACAGGAAAAGGTCCAAAGGCTGGTTTTAAAATCAGCTGAAACTTAGCCATTGCTTTAAGTTTCCAAAGGCACTGAGACACTTTTCAGTGTTCTCCTTTGGAGGGGTTTGGGGCACTGGGCCAGGGAAGCTGAGGGCTCTTTGCTTGCTTGCTTGGTTGGTTGGTTAGGGGTTTTGTTTGGTTGTTTTTCTGGGGTTTTTGTTTGGGTTTTGTTGTTGTTATTGTTGTTGTTTTGTGGTTATTGTTTGGTTTTTGTTTTGGTTTTTTTGGTTTTTGTTGGTGTTGTTTGTTTGTTTGTTTGTTTGTGGGTTGTTTAATTTTGTTTTGTGTTTTGTTTGAGGTTAGGGTTTTTGTTTCTTTGTTTACTTTCTTGCCAGGCCATCCCAGTGTGTATGTATCATTATCACTGGTTTTGTGGTTTTGTTTGTTTCTTTTTGGTTTTTGTTTTTCGGTTTTTTTGTTTTGTTTTGTTTTGTGTTTTGTTTTGGTTTTTTTGTCGTTGTTCTTTGGGGTTTTTTTTGTTTGGTTTGGTTTTGGGTTTTTTGTTTGGTTTGGTTTGGTTTATTTTTTTTCTTTTTTTGTTTTGGTTTTTTTTAGTGTTTTGGGTTTTGTTTTTTTTTTGGGGGGGGGGGTTGTTTGTTTCTTTCCTTTCCAGGCCATCCCAGAGTGTGTGTACCACTGTCAAAGCCAGCCCACCCTGGGGTGACAGGCACGGGAGGGGCTGGAGCTGCTCTCTCCTCCTTGGGACGCAACCCGAGCTGAAGGACCATCTGCAGCACCAACTGCTCGGGACGCAAACTCCATGAGCTGCCCTGACAGCAATCCTGCAAGAAATCTGCAAGCAATGGGTGACAAAGCTCTGAGAGATTCTCCAGTGCTCCATCAGCTGCGTCAGCTCAGGACCAGGGGCTGAGGGTCCCATTTCCAGGGTGTGTGCAGTTCTGGCAGCTGGACGGAGCCCCTGCACCCCACAGGGAATCCTGCACCCAAACAGGGAATCCTGCACCCCAAACAGAGCACCCTGCACCCCAATCAGGGAATCCTGCACCCCACATGGGGAATCCTGCACCCCACAGGGAATCCTGCACCCACACAGGGAATCCTGCACCCTACAGAGGGAATCCTGCACCCCAAACAGAGCATCCTGCACCCCAAACAGGGAATCCTGCACCCCAAACAGAGCACCCTGCACCCCAAACAGGGAATCCTGCACCCCACATGGGGAATCCTGCACCCCACAGGGAATCCTGCACCCACACAGGGAATCCTGCACCCTACAGAGGGAATCCTGCACCCCAAACAGAGCACCCTGCACCCCACACAGGGAATCCTGCAGCCTACAGAGTGAATCCTACACCCCAAACAGGGAATCCTACACCCCAAAAAGGGAATCATGCACCCCACAGGGAATCCTGCACCCACACAGGGAATCCTGCACCCCACAGGGAATCCTGCATCCCAAACAGAGCAGCCTGCACCCCACAGGGAAGGGAATCCTGCACCCCAGACAGGGAATCCTGCACTCACACAGGGAATCCTGCACCCCAAATAGAGCACCCTGCACCCCACACAGGGAATCCTGCACCCACACAGGGAATCCTGCACCCCACATGGGGAATCCTGCACCCCACACAGAGCATCCTGCACCCCACAGGGAATCCCAGGGCTCTGCAGAGGTGCTGCTGGGGCATTCCTGCCTCAGGGTCCCATTCCAGGACAAGCTCATGGGCTGAACTGCAAGTTCTGGGAGAGAGGAAACCAAACATCCTGACTTTAATTAACCCAAAAAATAGGGCAGGCACACTCCCACTGACATTCCTTTTTCAGATCCTTTATCGACCAGCGTTGCTCTGCTATTTTCATCCTCAGGATGCAAAGGCAGCTCTGGAGATGCAAAGTGGATGGGCAGGGATGGGTAATTTGTATAAATAGCAGGGAAAGCAGAGCAGGACTCACACCAGGGAGAAGAATCTGCTGTGCCCCTCTCACAGTTGCCCCTTTGCCTTCTCCCCAGGGCACAGAGCCTCTGCAGCCCTGGCAGCGCAGGGCAGAGGGGAAGGAGGGCATGGAGGTGTCACTGCAGGAGAGTCACTGTAGGACACCAAAGAGCACAAGCGCACACCGCTGCTCTCAAGGTGAAGAAAAAAGGGAAGTTTAATTTCTGACTCCAACATTTACAGATTTCCAAAAGTGGCAGTGGGTTGGAGGGTGACAGTGCCACCTCTCCAATGGCACTGGACAAACCAACAGCCCATCAACTCTCTCCTCCTCCATAAAGGAATGCAAAACAATGAGTTATTTACAGAAAGGTGTGTGAGAAAGTTCATTACTAGAATGTCAACATCAGAAGGCTTAGAAAACCTTAAAAAATCAGGGTGACACGAGATGCTCTGCAGAGGGACAGATAGAGTGTCACTGCAGGAGGGGCTCTGCACAGGGACAGGGACAGGGTCAGGGTGGAGAGCAGCCTGGCAGCCAGAGGAGACCGTGCTTTGTTCAGCCCGCACAAGAGACAAGGCAAGGAAGGACGAACACCAAGTCTTGCGATGGTTTTTTGTTAGGTTGGTGGCAGAGGTGACAGAAATACTTGTGTGAGGTTGGAGGGGATGCTGGGGAGCGGGCCCTGAGTGACAGCAGGGCCAGAGCTCTCTGCAGGGTGAGATTGGGAACGTTACAGCTGAGCACGGGCACAGCACAGCCTCCTGCCCCCGGACCCACCCTGCTGCAGGGTGTTGGTCCTGCAGGGCTGTTTGTCCGTCCCTCTGGATGGGTGTTTGTCCATCCCTCTGGATGGGTGTTTGTCCTGGATGGGTGTTTGTCCATCCCTCTGGGTGGGAGTTTGTCCGTCCCCACTGGAGTTTGTCCTGAGATGTGTTTCTCCATCACCTGGGGCTGTTTTTCAGAGCCACACACCTGTTTGTCAGAGCCCTCTGGGTGAAGGTTTGTTGTCACTGGAATCGATTTTTCTCAAGTTACAAATTTGTCCATCCCTCGTGCAAGGGTTTTAATTGGATGTACAAGAGCTGTTTGTCCAACCAGGAATTAATGGTGTTTAAAAATAACTTTCCTACACGGAGCAGTTCCTCTGGAGCAAATCTGGGGGAGTTGACACTGGATGGGGTTTGTGCACTCAGACATTTATTCCATTTGGCTTTTGTCCATCCCTCTGCACAGGCAGTGTCCCAGGCAGGGGTGTTTGTCCATCCCTCTGGGGACCATGGCCTGCCCTGGGGACACAAAACAGGAACAAAAGCATCCTCCCACAGCCCCAGCTATTAACAATTGTTAATTAACCACTGAAAGTCTCCATCTGGAAGCTCTGTGAGGTTAAGTGCAATCAATGTTTATCTGATTGCACTAAGCAGGGTCGGGAGGCTCCGTGCGCAGAGTGTTTGAGGAATTGCCCTGGAAAGAGAAATAAATGCAGGGGCAGGATGGGGAGGGGCCCTGCAGGGGGAATCACCTTGTGAAAACAAACAAACAAACAAAACCATCCCACATCCAAGCCTCCAATGTCCCCGGACACTGTTCATTCCTCCCACACAGGTACCCTGGAGAGCGCTCAGCGTCTCTGAGAGTGCTCAGCACAGAAGACCCCAAACCCCTGCACAGAGCCCAAACCCCTCTGCAGAGCCCCCAGCCCCTCCACAGAGCCCCAGACCCCTGCACAGAGCCCCCAGCCCAAACAGACAGCATTGGGGAGCTGCAGCTGTGTGGTGAGAGCTCCACAGACCCCAAACACCTCCACAGACCCCAAACCCCTGCACAGACCCCAAACCCCTCCACAGAGCCCCCAGCCCCAACAAACAGCCCTGGGGAGCTGCACCTGTGTGGTGAGAGCTCCACAGACCCCAAACACCTCCACAGACCCCAAACCCCTCCACAGAGCCCCAAACCCCTGCACAGAGCCCCAAACCCCTGCACAGAGCCCAAACCCCTGCACAGAGCCCCCAACCCAAATAGACAGCATTGGGGAGCTGCACCTGTGTGGTGAGAGCTCCACAGAGCCCCCAGCCCCTCCACAGAGCCCCAACCCCTGCACAGAGCCCCCAGCCCCTACACACAGCCCAAACCCCTGCACAGAGCCCCAAAACCCTCCACAGAGCCCAAACCCCTGCACAGAGCCCCCAGCCCCAACAAACAGCCCTGGGGAGCTGCACCTGTGTGGTGAGAGCTCCACAGAGCCCAAACCCCTGCACAGAGCCCCAACCGCTCCACAGAGCCCCCTGCCCCTGCACAGAGCCCCAAGCCCCTGCACAGACCCCAAACCCCTCCACAGAGCCCCCAGCCCAAATAGACAGCAAACAGCCCTGTGGGAGCTCCACAGACCCCAAACCCCTCCGCAGAGCCCCAAACCCCTGCACAGAGCCCCCTGCCCCAACAAACAGCCCTGGGGAGCTGCAGCTGTGTGGTGAGAGCTCTACAGAGCCCAAACCCCTCTGCAGAGCCCCCAGCCCCTGCACAGTGCCCCCAGCCCCAACAAACAGCCCTGGGGAGCTGCACGTGTGTGGTGGGAGCTGCACAGAGCCCAACCCTCCCAGGCTGCACAGGCTGCTGGCCGGGGTGGCTGGGATGAGCTGATGCTGTAACTGCGGATCTCTGGAGTTCTGTCAGGGACAGCAAACCTGTCTCTACCTGTGCACAGCTGGACAAGCAGCCCCTGCTCCTCCAGCCCCCTGCAGCCTCCAGGATGAGCCATTAGCACAGCTCAGCCTTTCCACAACATTCTGCTCCTGCACCTGAGCACCAGCCACAGTTTCACGGTGAAATTGGGTTTAAAGAGCCAAATGTCACTGAAAAATAATATCTAAATCCTCTCGGTTGTTTGGTAGGAGCCATTCTCCAGGAAAAATACAGTTTTATTTTGCAAAACCTGACCTATGGCTGTGCAGCCCTCCATCTGCCAGGGCTGTAAAGCTGCTGGAAAACACAAATGTGATTTGGGTTTGAAACATGTACACAACTGAGCAAGGAACTGCAATGTTTGTGAGAGGGGAGCTGGAAGTGCGGTCACATCCAAATAAATCCCGCTGCAATCAGACAATCGCAGCGCAGGTGTTTGCCAGCCGGGACGAGGAGCTGTGCAGACATGGCCGGGGTGCCCCCACACCCATCCCACAGCCCAGAGAGCCCCTGAGGATCCCAGGCCTGGCCCTGGTGGCAGGGGCAGCAACAGGCAGATCCTGCTATCCCTGCTTTCAGCAGATGGCAAACACACCCTGGGCAGGGGGAGCAAGCAAACATCTTCCACAAAGCGATCAGGCCTTACTCAGGTGCTTCCAGCCCATTCTAAACCAGGTAGCTCCTGGGCTTTGCTCCATTTCCCTCTCTGCCGTGGGCTGTTGGCACATAGGGGTTAAACTCTGGGGCTGTGCATGGATTTAGTTATAAGAATTCAGAAATTTAGTGAAAATCAGAACATCTGTACCCTTCAGAACCCATGGTAACCCCTTCACTACCGTTCTGCTATCCCTTTAACTTTCACCACCTTGCAGGGAACAACAGCTTGGCAGCCAACACAAAGGGTGTGCCCCTTTGTGATGCTCAGGGTTCAAAACGTGACTCACTCCCTTCTCCATCAACTGGGGAGCAGCTGGAGCCATTCCCTGCAGCTGGAGCCATGCAGAAGCCATGCCCTGCACTGGAGCCATGCCCTGCACTGGAGCCATTCCCTGCACTGGAGCCATTCCCTACACTGCAGCCATGCCCTGCACTGGAGCCATTCACTGCACAGGAGCCATGCCCTGCACTGGAGCCATGCCCTGCACTGGAGCCATGCCCTGCACTGGAGCCATTCCCTGCACTACAGCCATTCACTGCACAGGAGCCATGCCCTGCACAGGAGCCATGCCCTGCACTACAGCCATTCCCTGCACTGGAGCCATGCCCTGCACTGGAGCCATTCCCTGCACAGGAGCCATGCCCTGCACTGGAGCCATTCACTGCACAGGAGCCGTGCCCTGCACTGGAGCCATTCACTGCACAGGAGCCATGCCCTGCACTGGAGCCATGCCCTGCACTACAGCCATGCCCTGCACTGGAGCCATGCCCTGCACTGGAGCCATTCCCTGCACTACAGCCATTCACTGCACAGGAGCCATGCCCTGCACTGGAGCCATGCCCTATGCAGGAGCCATGCCCTGCACTGGAGCCATTCCCTGCACTACAGCCATTCACTGCACAGGAGCCATTCCCTGCACTGCAGCCATGCCCTATGCAGGAGCCATGCCCTGCACAGGAGCTGTGCCCTACACTGGAGCCATCCCTGCTCCACCTGCCCAGGAGGTTCCCCCTGCCTCCTGTGCCTCCCTGCCCCCTGGCAGGGGAAGCCGTTCCCTCCCCCTGCTCACGCACGGTGCAGTTTCTGCACAGTAACTCATGAACAATGTCACTAATGCCGCGCTCTCCTGGCCTGCCGGCTGGCCCCAAGCTCCCGACGCTGTCAGCGCACCCCAGGCCCCGTTCCAGCTGTGCTCGCCGGGCTGGCTGGGACTGGGTCTGGGTCAGGCCCAGCTCTCAGCACAGCCACCCCGGCAGGGACAGCCCACGCCCGCAGCCCGCTGTCCCCACGGGCTGCCCAGTGACTCTGTGTCCTGGGGAGGCAGGGACAGTGTGGGAACTCAGCTCACCTCATCGGTTGCTCTGAGTCCCCAGGACCACCCTTGGGGGGCTCGAAAGTCCTGGAATGTAGCCAGGAGTTCTTGGTGGCTTGATTTTGATCCCTCAAAGGATGTGCCGCCCGAGTGTGAGGGTTTGCAACTCACCAGGGTGTGAATGGTGGAGGGATGGCACTTTTTAGGGTAGAAATGTAGTTTCTCTAGTTTTGGTACTGGGGGGTCTAACGGAGGCAAGATGGAGGATGCAGGCCCGGCCTCGTGGCCTTTCTCCTTCTTCTTGGCATCCATCTTTTGGGTGACGTAGGCACTTTTAGATTGGTTCTAGGTGGTGGTGCACTTTCCAACATAGGTGTGGGGTATTGGGGGAAAACTGTAAATATGGTATACGTAATTATCAATATAAAAATGTACGGCCGCCCTGTGGGCGGTCAGAGTGCTTGTGGCTGCCGTGCTGGTCAGACCCCGGCTGGGCAGAGCGAGCATTTGAGATAACCAACAATAAACTAACTGAAGACCGAACTACCGAGGAGTCCAGTTTCATCATTTAGCTGCGGGCTGCCCACGAACCATCCTACGCGCGTATCGGGCAGAGACGAGCAGCCGACTCCGATAGGACAGCAGCCTGCAGGGACTCCTCGCTGGGAGGCTCCAGGAGATGGGGCAAACTGGGGGTTTCAGCCAGCCAGGCTGGATCCAGCAGGGCTCTCCAAGTTAAGAGAGAAGTGTGAGTTTTCCGTGTATCAGAAGGACTGATGTCGTCCTGCAAGATAAAGCAGCTCCTGGAAAGTGCTACTGTTTGTCTTTCTTAACCATTTATCAGCAGAGAACAGTTTAATGTTCTGGTAGAAGGCACAACTGAGTATCTCTTCAGTGATGAAGGAAAATAAGCTTAGTGCTAAGGCAAATAGAAAATATTGATCTATCTTCAGGTACTGCAGCTGAAAATCTTTTGTGAAATTTATCTTCCCTACCCCTCCAGAGCAGCGCTCTTTGTCTCTTACCAGCTAATTCTCTGTAGTGAGAGTTTAACCTTGAACAGAGAAGGGAAAAGCCCAAGCCCAAAGGCAGCTGGCTCTGTGGAGGGTTTGGGTCCATAAAGGCACAGCTGGGGTGAGCATCCCCATCCCCTCACGCATGCTGGGACAGCTCCTGGGGAAAACCACATGCTGAGCTTCACTTCTTGGGAAAATCTCCGAGGCAGGAAAGCAATAAGGAGAAAAATCACCTGTTAGGGGAGCCACGGAGGCTCATAGATGTGAATCTCTGGGCTGTGGTTAGCTGGAGTCCCCAGCTGAGCTGTGTCCCTGTCCTTCCCCTCAGCCCAGGCAGCAGCACTGGCCCAGCTCCTGCAGCTGCAATGCAGGGTGGAATATTGACTATCCCTCAGCATGGCTCAGGCCCCTGCTCCTGCCCTGTCTGCAGCTCAGAGGGCAGGGACAGCTCCAGGGCACTGCCCAGAGGCAGCCAGGGCAGCTGGGGACAGGGGGGGTGGGCATGGTTGGGTGGGAATGGTTGGGTGGGAATGGTTGGATGGGAATGGTTGGGTGGGAATGGTTGGGTGGGAATGGTTGGATGGGAATGGTTGGGTGGGAATGGTTGGGTGGGAATGGTTGGGTGGGAATGGTTGGGTGGGAATGGTTGGGTGCACTGGGCCCAGGGGCTTTCCCAGCCTAAAAACATCCAGGATCTGGGTTCTGTTGAGCCAGATTTCCCTCATCAGTGTAATCATGAAGCCTGTGAATCATGGAATCACAGAACTTTTGAGGAGCCCTTCAAGTCCAACCATTCCCAGCACTGCCCTGTGTCCCCAAGTGCCACATGCACAGGGCTGTGAAGTCCCCCCAGGGATGGGCACTCCAGCCCTCCCCTGTCCTTTCCATGAGGACATTTTTCCTAATCTCCAGCCTGAACCTCCCCTGACCCAGCCTGAGGTCATTTCCCTGTCCTGTCCCTGTCACCTGGGACAAGAGCAGCGTGGGGAGATGGCCTGTCAGGGTGGCACAGCGCCATAACCCCACCTCACCTGGCATCAAACCAAGACTAAAATGGAAGGAAAGGGAACAAGGTGAAGGAACTGGCTGTCCTGGCAGCAGGAGCAGCTCCCCAGGCAGGCTGGAGGTGCTGGGGACCTGCAGAGCCACATGTGACACCCAGTGTGACACCCAGTGTGACACCCCCGTGTGACACCCATGTGTGCCATCACCCCCGTGTGGCAGCCCCGGGACTGTCAGCACAACAAGCCCAAAGGGGCACAGCCATCCCAGCCAGCTCCATTCCCATTCAGGCTGGTGCTCAGTCCCTGCCCAGGGCAGGCAGCCAGCCCCAGCCGGGAGCAGCCCCTGACCAGCTCGCTGTCCCTGTGCCTCGGGGCTGCCTGGGCAGGCCGGCCCCTCGTGTCCCCTCTCTGGCTCTGGCTCTGGCTCTGCTCAGCACAGCCCCGTGCCACAACATCATCTCCTGACTGACTCTCGTGCCACCGACAGCGCATCCATCATTCTTCATAATTGCATCTAACAAATATTGATTTTGTCTCCAAAAGAGTAAACGGGAATATTAAAGTTCTTTTGCAGAAGGCAAAAACAGTCATGGAAAGCGCATTTAAACGGGGGAGGAGGATGAAGCCTGGACAGAACATATGGCTGGGAAAAAGCAGCACCAATTTGCACTGGCTACAGAATGCAGCGAAACAGCGCAGAACCGGGCAGGCAGCTGAGTGCCAAGGAAATGCCAAGGGGACAAGTGGCAGCTTCCCTGTGCTCCAACAGAGGGGCTCCAAACACACCCCCCTCCTCCCTGGAGAGAGGGAATGGCTGAGGGTGCCCTCAGAACAGTTAATGCTGATTAATGATTAATGAACGGTTAATGCTGATTACAGGCACTGCTGGCTACCTTACTGTGGGCCACAGCACTGCCACCCCGGCCCTGCCCTGCTGGGGACAGCACAGCTGGCACTGCTGGGGACAGCACAGCTGGCACTGCCACCCCGGCCCTGCCCTGCTGGGGACAGCACAGCTGGCACTGCTGGGGACAGCACAGCTGGCACTGCCACCCCAGCCCTGCCCCGCTGGGGACAGCACAGCTGGCACTGCCACCCTAGCACTGCACTGCTGGGGACAGCACAGCTGGCACTGCTGGGGACAGCACAGCTGGCACTGCCACCCTGTCCCTGCACTGCTGGGGACAGCACAGCTGGCACGGGGCTCTGAGCAGAGCCTGGGGCAAGCCCAGCCCATGGGATGGGCTTTAGGGCCCTTCCAACCCAAACCATGGGGCTCCATGATGATGTTTGACTCTTTCACTCCGTGCCTTTAATCTTCCCTCTTGAAACTCTGGGAAGGCAGGGCACAGGCAGCACACGCTGGTGACACCCCAGGGACACCCCAGGGACACCCCAGGGACACGTTTGCAGACGTTTGTGTGACCAGCACTGCCCAGGGCCTCCCTGGCTCCCTGGGGAAGCCCAGGTGCCATCACCTGCCCTCCAGGAGGCTCCAGGGGATTCCTCACCTGGGCTCTCCCCTCCCCTGCACAGAGCAGAACTGAATTCCCGACCTGGCCAAGGGCAGTGCAGGGTTCAGGAGACGATTCCCAGAAACACCGAGGCCACCTTGGAACAGCTCCATTAGGGACCAATGCAAGAAGGAAATCACCACCTCACCACCTCTTGCAGTCTCCAGAGCTGAACCCACAGCAGCAGCAGCCCGGGCCTGTCCCAACTATGCACAAGCTCTCCTCTCCCCAGAGAAAACTCAGGTTATGTCCAAAGCCTCTCCTCTCACTCATGAAACTGCCACGGAGCAAAAGATTGTCCTAATGAGCCAACGGTTTCTTTTCTCAAGGATTTTTGCCCAGTTCTGCTGAAATTCCCCAGGAGCAGCTCGTCCAGCACCAGCCCTGTGTGCAACATGCTCAGATGTTTATTTCAGCAGGGGAGGCTCTGCTTGGAGACAACTCTGAGAGGGGGAAAACCACTAATCTCTCAAATCAATCAGCAGTGCCTTGGCATGTAATAAACACCAATTTCTAAAGGAGAAATCTTTCTAGAGAAACTTGATCGACTCTCTGACAGTGTTATGGAGTTGGAAGATGAAAAGAAAAGTTATAAATTGGAGTTGCAGTAAAACATTGGGTTTCATGTCTTGCCGCATCTTGATTGCTCATACGGTTTGAGCTGTGTGTGGAAAATCCCCGCACGCTGGAAATGAGAAGGCAGTGAAACAGCCAGGGATCAAGGATGAGGAGCGATCCCCAGCCCGTGGGTTCCCTGCAATGCCAGCAGCAGGGAACAGCCCCCTCTGAGGCACCCAGACCTGCGCCCCCTGCAACCACAGAGAAACCACAGTCAGAGCAGGTGCCATGGGGAGTGGGGCACAAAATCAATCCAGGCCAGGCTGGACAGGGCTGGAGCAGCCTGGGACAGGGGAAGGCGTCCTGTCCATGGCAGGGGTGGCACTGGGTGCACTTTGAGGTCACTGCCAAGCCAAAGCGGCCTGGGATGATTGCGTGACCCAGCTCAGGGGCAGCTGATGGGCCACAGCTCCAGCCCAGCTCTGTCCCCTGCAGGCTCTGCTGCTGCTGCTCCTGGGGCACAGAAAGCTCCTGTGCTAGAACTGATGCTTGTCCCAGTGACCTCCTCTCCCTGCCCTGATCCCCCTGGCTGGGACTGGGAACTGACCCCAGGAGTGCTGCAGGGACCCAGCAGAGCCCAGGGGTAAAGCCAGGGACCCAGCAGAGCCCAGGGGTAAAGCCAGGGATCCAGCAGAGCCCAGGGGCAAAGCCAGGGATGCAGCAGAGCCCAGGGGTAAAGCCAGGGCCCAGCAGAGCCCAGGGATAAAGCCAGGGACCCAGCAGAGCCCAGGTGAAAATCCAGGGATGCAGCAGAGCCCAGGGGTAAAGCCAGGGATGCAGCAGAGCCCAGGGGTAAATCCAGGGATCCAGCAGAGCCCAGGGGAAATCCAGGGATGCAGCAGAGCCCAGGGATAAAGCCAGGGATCCAGCAGAGCCCAGGGGTAAAGCCAGGGATCCAGCAGAGCCCAGGGGTAAAGCCAGGGATCCAGCAGAGCCCAGGGGTAAAGCCAGGGATCCAGAAGAGCCCAGGGGTAAATCCAGGGATGCAGCAGAGCCCAGGGATAAAGCCAGGGACCCAGCAGAGCCCAGGGGTAACGCCAGGGATCCAGAAGAGCCCAGGGGTAACGCCAGGGCCCAGCAGAACCCAGGGGTAAATCCAGGGACCCAGCAGAGCCCAGGGGTAAAGCCAGGGACCCAGCAGAGCCTAGGGGTAAAGCCAGGGATGCAGCAGAGTCCAGGGGTAAAGCCAGGGATCCAGCAGAGCCCAGGGGTAAAGCCAGGCCTCTCTGAGCAGGGATCCAGAGCCAGAGGCTCTCGTGTGTTTCTGTGCTGAACGCTCAGGAGTGAATTGATGCATCCTTCTGCCTGGAACAGAGGGGACAAAATCCTCCCAAGTTCATTTCCTGGCTGGCACCTCTGTTCTAGCACACCCAACCTCTCACTGCTTTGATCTCTCTCCTCCAATCTGTCCTTTGTATTTCCTTTCCTGTTTCACTCCTATTTCTTTCTTAATTCCTCCTATAAAAAATGACTGAGGAACCAGTAGGAAATGTCCACAGTGGCAGAGAGGCAGGTCCTCATCTGCTCTTACAGCAGTGGATGAGAGCAGTTTCCAGCTCTAATATGTTACATCGAAAGGAAAAAAGCTGCTTTAAAAATCTATATTAAAGCTTTTATCCAATTAATATTTCATCACAGCTGCCTGGGAGAGACTCGTCACTCCTCAGTCGTTTCATTCTAAGCAGCTAAAACCCATTTGTGCAGTTGTAAATCCTTACTTTCTAATATGCATTTTTTGTAAGGTACTAATTAAAAAAAATAATTTAAGGAAATGTTTTTTCCTCGATTGGCTTCTTCCTCTGATTGCTTTTTGCAGCGTGAGGAGCAAGCACTAAAACCAGCCCGGCCCCTGGCAGTGGCTGTGCCCAGGGCTGAGCATTGCCCGTGCCCCAACCATGGAGCAGTTAACAGAACACAATCCTTGTGGGTTTGTGAAACCCCGACGGGCCCGGCGTGACAAGGGATGTGGGGTGTGGGATACAGGATGGGGAATGCCGGGTGTGGGATGTGGGATATGGGATGGGGGGATCTGGGATAGGGGATGGGGATACGGGATGGACAATCTGGGATATGGAATGGGGATACTGGTTGTAGGATGGGGGATGTGGGATGGGAGATCTGGGATATGGGATGTGAGACCCAGGATGTGGGATCTGGGATGGGGGTTACTGGGTGTGAGATGCAGGATATGGGATGCGGGGTGTGGGATACCAGATCCAGGATACAGAGTCTGGGATCCTGGATGTGGGATACCGGCTGCAGGATACAGGATATGGGATGAGGGATACGGGATATGGGATACTGGATCCAGGATGTGGGGTGCGGGATGCAGGGTATGGGATGTGGGATCCGGGATGGGGGATACCAGGTGCAGGATGCGGGATCTGGGTTGCCGGATCTGGGATATCAGGTGCAGGATGCGGGATCCGGGATATCGGATCTGGGAAGGGGATGCGGGATGCGGGATGCAGCCTCCATCGGTGCGGGAGCAGTGCCCTCTGTTGCCCGCGGCGCTGGCACTGCCCGGAGCCGGGGGCCATCGAGTGCCCCAGGAAATCCCTTCATTGGATTCATTCCTCGCTTTTGCCCCGCATGCACTCAGCTGCCTTTCCATGATTTCCATGTTTCCCCACCCCAGACCCCCCAGGACTCATTGAGGCTAAGCCCCCTTTCCTTGCAGAACTCTCTAGAAGTAAAGCACACCTGAGGGCTCCCAGGTGCTCCCTGTCCCGGATGGGGACACACAGCTGCTTTGAGATCTCTCTGAAGCCAGATCCATCATTTGGATCACCTGGGGATTCTCCCAGAGCAGCGCTCCTTGTGCCAGGCCAGGGAGCTCCAGGACACCTGGAGCTGGAGAGACACATCGGCATTCCCAGTCACTGGGATGGGGCGTTCCCAGTCACTGGGATGGGCACTCCCAGCACACTGGGATGGCCGTTCCCAGCACACTGGGATGGAGCACTCCCAGCACACTGGGATGGAGCACTCCCAGCACACTGGGATGGCCATTCCCAGTCACTGGGATGGGGCATTCCCAGTCACTGGGATGGGGCATTCCCAGTCACTGGGATGGGCATTCCCAGCTCACTGGGATGGAGCACTCCCAGCACACTGGGATGGGACATTCCCAGCACACTGGGATGAGCATTCCCAGTCACTGGGATGGGCATTCCCAGTTTACTGTGATGGGGCGTTCCCAGCTCACTGGGATGGCCATTCCCAGCACACTGGGATGGAGCACTCCCAGCTCACTGGGATGGGGCACTCCCAGCACACTGGGATGGGCCATTCCCAGTCACTGGGATGGGCATTCCCAGTCACTGACCCGTGTGTCCATGTCTGGTGCTGAAGGGTCCCTGGGCAGCTCCTGGGCTGTCCCTGGCAGAATCCCCCAGTGCTGAGCTCACCACTCAGCTCGGCAGGGGCAGCAAGTGCTCACAGTGTCCCTGCAGATCAGACACTTCCCATTCCACAGTTAATTAGGGGAGTGCGTGCCCAATGACTCCAGCCAGCCCGAAGGAAAATGTTAACCTGATGCACTTTAAGCACGATTAACACGGGCACCTGCAGCCACCTGCTCGGGATCGCAGGACAAGCTGCTCCCCAGTAACAGGTTCCAAGAGAAGGAATCACTGATTCCCCTCTGCTGCTGATCCTGACCCTGGCAACCCCCAAAGATCCTCCACTGCCCGTCTGGGGCTGTGCATCCCAGCTCAGCCCCCCAGAAGCAACGGGGAGTGGGAAAGAGTCGTGGAATCATGGAATGGGTTGGGTTGGGAGGGACCGCAGAACTCATCCAGTCCTACCCAGGGACACCTTCCCCTGTCCCAGGTGCTCCCAGCCCCAGTGTCCAGCCTGGCCTTGGGCACTGCCAGGGATCCAGGGGCACCTGTGCCAGGGCTGCCCACCCCCAGAGGGAGCTCCCAGCCCATCTCAGGTGAAACGCTGGGGCACAGAACTCTGCCAGTGCCCCCGTGCAGAGCCACGAGCTCACAGCCTGCTGCTTGTGGGCAGGAAGAGAAACAGTGCTGGCCTCAATGGCAGCCCAGGAGCTGCCACTGCTCAGCCCCACCAGCGCCAGCCAAGGGCAGCAAGTGTCCCCAGAGGAAGTGAATGTTCCCAGGAGAAGTGAATGTCCACAAGTGAAGCCAATTCCTCACATAAAGCCAATGTCCCCAGGTGAAGCCAATGTCCCCAGGAGAAGTGAATGTCCCCAGGTGAAATCAATGTCTCCAGGTGAGGCCAATGTCCCCAGGTGAAACCAATCACAAACCAGATGCCCCCAGGTGAAATCAATGTCCCCACATGAAGCCAATGTCCACAGCTGAAGCCAATGTCCCCAGGTGAAGCCAATGATGAACCAGATGCCCCCAGGTGAAGCCAATGTCCCCAGGTGAAGCCAATGATGAACCAGATGCCCCCAGGTGAAGCCAATGTCCCCAGGTGAAGCCAATGTCCACAGCTGAAGCCAATGTCCACAGCTGAAGCCAATGATGAACCAGATGCCCCCAGCTGAAGCCAATGTCCCCACAGGAAGCCAATGTCCCCACATGAAGCCAAGGTCCCCAGGTGAAGCCAATGTCCCCAAATGAAGCAGATGTCCCCCCATGAACACGAGTGGAAGCTATCCTAGGGAATTCCTCCTCTAAACCAACCCTGCTGCCCATCTCCTCTGCTGTGCCCTCTGGTCCTGTGGTTGTTAATCCATCCCTGGACTTCCTGAATTAGCAGATGGAAATTATGCATTCACTCTTACAGGGTATAAAAATGAATCCTCAAATTTTACCTTGTGGCAGAGCATTTCCATACAAAACAGTCCTCCTTTATCAGTATTCTAGCCACAGACTCAGAGTGTGTGAATGTTGGAAAGGGGTTCAGAATCATTTCCTTGTGTTTTACATATTTTTCACTTTAAAGAAAGATGAAAACCCATGACCTAGAGAAGCCAGTCCATTAAGATCAATCTCCATAATTTTGTAGTCATTAAACAAAAAAATCCTACTTGTCCCTATTTTCGTTCATGTGTAGAGTCTGTGTCGGAAAGACCCCAAAAGTTTGAGTGGTTTTAGTAAAGCCGCAGTTGTGAGAGCGGCGTAATGAGGACCAATGGTGCCACCAAGTGGGGACGTGTGGAAATGGAAAAATCGCGATTTTTGTAATTTCTGTGATTCCTCCTTGGGACGGAAAGTCCAGAAGAGCAGCAATAGTCACTGCAATGAAGGCCATTACACTGCCTGTCCCCTCAGATCCTGGGGCTCCACATCTGTTGGTTAAATTTTTAAGCACCATAGGGTTGAAAATATCGGAAAAACCCAAAGCTGTGGGAAAAGTCTTTCCCATTCGAAACATTTCCCTTTTCCACAGACTGAGCAGCTGGGGCTGCCCCTGGATCCCTGGCAGTGCCCAAGGCCAGGCTGGACACTGGGGCTGGGAGCACCTGGGACAGTGGGAGGTGTCCCTGCCATGGCTGGGGTGGCACTGGGGGGGATTTGGGGTCCCTTCAGCCCATTCCATTCTGGAATTCTGTAACCACGGCAGCAGCTCAGAGGAGAGCTCAGCAGAGAACCCAAAAGCCCTGGGGCTGAAAAAACCCGAAAGCAGGAGCAGAGGCTGAGGCAGAGCTGAGGGATGTCCCTGCAGCACAGCCCAGGACAGCAGGGAGCACTGCTGCCCGTGGAAAACACCCCAGCCGTTCCCAGGACTTTCAGCCAGACAGGGTAAGCAAGGCAGCAAACGGGAGAAATCACCTCCAGCTCTGACCAAAAAGAAAAAAAGGAAAAGCAGGCAGTAGCTGAGCACCAAAGAACTGTGTCATATAATAAACCAAATATTTGCAACTCATTGAAATGTACTGCTTGGATAAAAGCGGGAATATTTTAAAATTCCAAACCTAAACTTCTCCCAGGAACATCATTTGGCATTTGGAATTGTTGTAATGTTTAATTCCAGGAAGATGGGGAGAGGTTTGGATGCAGGAGGCTTTGCTGCAACAAATGTCCCAGCAGTGCTAAGGGAACCTGAGAGACCCCAGCCAAATGGCCACAGTCAGCAACTTGTACATTAAAATACAGCAGAAAAAGGAAATAAAACATGCCAAAAGTTTTTAAAGTACTACTGTTAAGTTTGCTGTATGGGTAACAGCATATTTCTGCGAGTCTCTAACTGCAGAGTGCTAACCAGCTGACAAGAAATCAGAATATAATCCTCGAAACTTCTATCAATACTGAAAACTCCCTGGTCACAGCCAAAGACAACACCTTATGCCAGCTTCCCAAACCCAGGGGCAGCCAGATCTCCTTATCCGTGCAAACACAGAACCTGAGAGCCAGGAAATCACAGATTGTTCAGCCTGGAAAACCCCTCTGAGCACATTGAGTCCATTCCCAGCCCTGCCCAGGCCACCACTGACCATGTCCCCAGTGCCACCTCCACAGGGCTGTGAAACCCCTGCAGGGATGGGCACTGCAACCCTCCCTGGGCAGTGCCTGAGCCCCCTTTCCATGGGGCAATTCCTGCTGTGCCCACCCTGAGCTGCCCTGGCCCAGCCTGGGGCCGTTCCCTCTGCTCCTGTCCCTGTTCTCTGGAGCAGAGCCCGACCCCCCCGGCTGTGCCCTCCTGGCAGGAGCTGTGCAGAGCCACAAGGGCCCCTGAGCCTCCTTTGCTCCAGGTGAGCCCTGCCCGGCTCCTCAGGGATTCTGCAGCCCCTGCCCGGCTCCTCAGGGATTCTCCAGCCCCTGCCCAGCTCCTCAGGGATTCTGCAGCCCCTGCCCAGCTCCTCAGGGATTCTGCAGCCCCTGCCCGGCTCCTCAGGGATTCTGCAGCCCCTTCCCAGCTCCATTCCCTGCCCTGGTCACACTCCAGCCCCTCCAGGGCTCTCCAGAGCTGTCCCAGGATCCCAGGGGGTCCCTCAGCAGGGCCAGCACAGGGGACAATCCCTGCCCTGGGGCTGGCTCCTCAGGGGGGATTCTGCAGCCCCTGGGCACCCTCCTCAGGGTTCCCAGCCCCCCCAGGCCCTTTCCCAGCTGTCCAGCCCCTCTGCCCCAGACTGGGGGGTTCATGGGGTCACCATGGGCAGGACCTGGCACTCGGCCCTGCTGACCCTCACCTGCTGGGCAGCCACCTCAGAGTGACCCATCATTGCCACTGACAGGGCACTGGGCACTGGGAGATAACACTGGGAACGTGCTGCCCAGAACTGAGCCAGCCCAGGCAGCATTCACCTGCTGTGAAGTGCCCAAAGAAGGGCCCAAGGGAGGAGGGATCTGTGGGTTACAGCCTCATTCCCTGCCCCTGCATTTGGGGGTCTGACTGGGGTCAGAAGGGGCAGGACCTGGCACCCACCCGTGCTCCTGACACTTTACACAGCAGTCTGAGCATCAGCACCAAACCTCCAGGCAAGGAGCAGCATTAATCTCCATGGGCAGAACCCGAGAGATGGGCCGTGGAGTGCCAGCAGCAGGCTGGGACAGGGGCTGGGACAGGGACAGGGACAGGGACAGGGGCAGGGGCTGGGACAGGGACAGGTGCAGGGACAGGGACAGGGGCAGGGACAGGGGCAGGGACAGGGACAGGGGCAGGGGCAGGGGCAGGGACAGGGACAGGGGCAGAGACAGATGCAGGGACGGGGCAGGGACAGGCGCAGGGGCAGGGACAGATGCAGGGATGGGGCAGGGACAGGTGCTCCTGGGCAGGGACAGCAGGACAGATCAGGGACAGACCTCCAGGACAGGTGCAGCATTAATCTCCAGGGCAGGGAACCCAGGGATGGGGTGGAGGGCAGCAGGCTGGGACAGGGGCTGGGACAGGGATGGTGCAGGGACAGGGGCAGGGGCAGGGACAGGGACAGGTGACAGGGGCAGGGACAGGTGCAGGGATGGTGCAGGGACAGGGGACAGGGACAGGGACAGGCACAGGGACAGGCGCAGGGACAGGCACAGGGACACGGTGAGCCCCCTGAGCAGCAGCTGCAGAGCCCCAGCCCTCCCCCAGAACCAGCAGCACACCTGCAGGGACACAGCTCCTGGCAGCCCAGCCCTCTCTGGGCTCAGCCCACCACTGCAGGTGTCCCGGACACCCTGGTGCACCTGGCACCGCTCCCCTGCCTCAGCCACTGCTGGTACCCAGGGCTCTCACCCTGATGAGGATGCTCTGCACCACCTGGCCGATGCTCTGCTCCCCAGCTCCACATCTCCACAGCCCAGCTCACTTGTGCTGGCGCTCAGCAGAGCACCTGGGGCTGGGGAGGAGCTCGGGCACCCCCTCCATGGAGCTGCTCAGGCAGGGCCAGGAGGAGGAGGCTGCACAAAGAGACATCACACTCACCCAGTTGCTCAGGCACGAGGAGCTCTCAGCAGCCAGGGAGGGAGACAGCAGCTTTCCCAACCCCAGCAGCTCTCCTCTCGGCAGAAACAGCAACTCCCTTCTGATTTCACAGGCAGAAGGGCACTTCTGGGTTTCTGGAGAAAACCCTCTCATTGGTGCAGTTATTTCTGCTAGGTGTGCACACCTTCCCCAGATCAGCACCCAGTCTGAAATGCAGTACGTGGCTTCCTTCTTCAAAATGAGTTCCCTTTCTTTGACTTTAAGCAGCTCAACTTCCTAATAAAAAACCCTCTGCCATAGAAGAGCCTTTGGTGTAGGGCTCATTAGTAAGCTCAACTCTCCCCCACTGCTTTCCACGTCTTCGGGATCCCTGGAGAGAACAGCTTTGCTTTGATTAGAGGGGAAAACATCTTCTCTTTCAGTTTATATCAGAGTGCCTGAAACCCAACCCTGACTTTGGGATGGGGACGTGGTACTTGTGCATGCAGGTAGTGGAGAGGTTTGTGCAGAACGGGCTGAAAGCAGAGAACTCTCCAAATTAACCTGGGCTGACAGACAGCACTCAGCAGCACGGCTCAGGGCAGGGCTTCCAGCTCTCCAGGGGACGGTGTTCTCCTTCTAGGACCTGCTGGCTGACATGATGTCACTGTTCATCACTCAGACCTGGGAACCCAGGGCTCCCTGCTCCCTGTGGCTGTGCTGGAGCCCTCCAGAGGGATTTGGGGGTTGCCTGGGATGATTCAAGAAGTCGTATGTATAACATGCCTCAGACAAAAGGGTTGAACACAGAAATCTGTAAAATGAGGAGTGCAGTGCCTGCTTTTGGTGTGCTGAGTGCAGAGAGCCTGTGCAGGCACCTGCACACCTTTGTCAGGGGGCTCACCTGGGCCACAGCCAGCAGCAGGACAGGGGCTTTGGCATGGGCACAGCTCATCCCCTCACAACACCAAACCAGCCCCACGTCCCCCTCAGAACCTGAACCTGGGGTGTTTTCTTGCCCTGCTCACCACCAAGGGGAAGCTCCAATAGGACAGACACAAGAGAATGCTGACAAAAATATTGGTGTGGGGATAAAGAGGAAGGTTCAACCTTGGAAACACTGAGCAAAAATCAGTACAGCACAAAATGACATGTGCTGCAACACTGGAATGAGCTGAGGGCACAGCTAAAATGTACCCCCGTCTGGAATGTACCTGGGTGACAGCAAAGCAAACCAGCAAAGAGAGAGGAACTGGAGCCCAGCAACTCCAGCCACAGCCAAGCTCCTGACAGTACCTGCCCAGGTAACCAGCCAGGGCTTGTAACGCAGCTCAACAGCCAGCCTCATGGGTGTTTCTATAGGTGTGGCCTTGTCGGTAACTTCTATGGCACTGAGATGGAAATGAATCAATGGGAAAGGCTTCACTTCGGAATGATGACTTTAAAGAGTTCAACAGTTGAGACAAGTTGCACCGCTAATAGAATTTGCATTCTTTCTGAGTAGGATATTCCGCTTCCCAAGTGGTGCAAACCCTTCCCAAGGCTGTGGTGAGCAAAGAGGGCAGCCCAAATCCCTGTGAGCAGCAGCTGGCAGCAGCTGAGCTGTGCTGCTCCACACACTGTGTGGGTGCTGTTTGCCCTGCTCCGGGCCCCGTGCCAGCTGTGCCTCACAGCTCGTGCTGTTCCCCAAGCACACAGCTCCAGGACACTGCCAGGGACGCTTCCTCAGCTGACCAGGGGCAGGACAGCAGGACAGCAGCCCCACAGGGACACGCTCCAGCTCTGTGAGTGTCCCTGGCACTGCACATGCTGGCACAGGAACATTTTGGGGCTCCTCTGTGCAGCTCAGGACTGTGACAGGCTGTGGTGTCCCAGGCTGGGGTAACCAGTGCTCCTGTCCCCATCCCTGTGCGTGTGCCTGAGCACAGCACCACACTGCACACCCCAGGGGCACTGGGGAGCCACAGCACCCCGGGAGCAGAGCACTCAGAGCCCAGGACATGGCTGAAGGCTCCTATTTCCTCCCATGTTTTACAGCAGGGACACTGGGGAGCCACAGCACCCTGGGAGCAGAGCACTCAGAGCCCAGGACACAGCTGAAGGCTCCTCCCATGTTGTATAGCTCCAGTTGCAGCCATCCCAAGCAACAGCATTCCTGTTCTCTCCTTTACAGAGCCATGTGTCACATTGTGGAAGCCCTGCCACACGTGAGAGCACACTGCTCTCTGGCTGGCACCACGATTTGGGACAAGAGGGGCTGCTGGGGGCTGTGGGAGGGTGCACAGCCATCATCCAAGTCCAAGAAAGGAAGGAGTTGAACCCCCATATGTTGGTTTCAAGCCAACTGCATAGACCACCTATGCTTCTTTCTCATAAAGAGATGCTAGTAGAACAATTACATAGCCTTGTCAAGACTAAACTGCAGGTGAAAACCCAGCACATCTCTACCGAAACATGGCCAACCACTCACAACTCAACTTCCAAGAGGCTTCCTCGCCTATCATAGAAGAGCTGATAGGATTCCACGACCACGCCCCAATGGTTGCACTAACAATCTGCAGCCTAGTCCTCTACCTATTAACCCACATACCTGCAGAAAAACTGTCACCAAGTACAGTTGATGCACAAGAAATCAAACTCGTCTGAACAATCCTCCCAGCCACAGCGCTGGTCATGCTCGCCCTACCGTCCTTACGAATCCTCTACATAACAGACGAGATCAACAAACCCAATCTGACCCTAAAAGCCATCGGTCACAATGATACTGAACCTACAAATACACTGATCTCAAAGACCTAACATTTGACAGAATCCCCACAGCAGACCTACCCTTAGGACACTTCTGCCTACTGGAAGTCGACCACCGTGTTGTCGTCCCTATAAGCTCCACTATCCACCACCCCCACGCCCTGGGAGCCCCCTGGCCCCAGGCTGCAGGCACAGCTGCACTTGGGGACAGCAGCTCCTGGGGCACACGGGGCTGTCCCTCTGTGCCCGGGGCTGGAGCACAAAGCACCCTCAGTGCCACAGCTCTGGCAGTCACACAGAGGAGGGCCCTGTCTCCACACCCAAACCCGCTCTCCCTGGCTTGGAGCTCCCTCCCCGTCACACACCATTGTCACTACGAGGTGCACAGGGCACACAGGCTGGAGACAGAGGAGTTTTAACAATTTCACTCTGTGGAGCCCATAGTAACATATTCTGTTACCAACATCCACCAACTCCTCAAGGATTCTTCCTGAGACTTCCAACCCAATTTAGCTCCACCATATGTCAGTGCTACTTGCTTCAGCACTGAATTTTCTCCAGTATTTCACTACAGCTAAGCCACTCCTCTGTTATTCTGAATAAAATGAATAAAGGAAAAAAATAACTGAAAAACTAAAAAAAACAAAAACAGTTTAAAGAGGATAATGGGTCTGGGAGCCAACCAAACTTACCATCACCCTGTTGGACAGAGTGTGGGGAGCACCTGTTCAGTCCCACCTCCCTTAAAAACCCCCTCATTTTTTAAGAGTTTTGCTGAACACTTTTTCCATGCCAAAGCCTGGCAAGCAGAGCAGCCCAAGGGTTTTCTAAGGCACTGCTGCTGGGATGTGCATTTCCTGCAGCAGCCAACAAGGAACGTAGAAGGGCTTGCTAATCCTGTTCATTTTCAGCTCCTGAGTTTGGCCCATTTGGCCCTTTGATCCTTTGACCCTCTTGAAATCACAGCCTGCCATCAGCAAGGTAAGAGGGAAAAGGAGTCTTCATCCAAGCCTTCAGTATCCCAAACTAGAGAAGCTGCATCAACAAAAATGCCATTTCCTACATCTATGTCATCCCACATTAGTGGCTTGGGGGCTTCTCCTTGCAGCCGACCCAAAGTGAGGGAGACTCATCAGGGTCTGAGCTCCTCCCGAGGGGCAGCTCCAATCTCTGCTCCCTGGGACAGGGACAGGACCTGGGAAGGGCTGGAGCTGGGCCAGGGCAGGCTCAGGTTCATCCCCAGAGGTGCTGGCACTGCCCAGGCTCCCCAGGAATGGGCACAGCCCCAAGGCTGCCAGGGCTCCAGGAGAGCTTGGACAGCACTGCCAGGGATGCCCAGGGAGGATTTTGGGGTGTCTTGCAGGGACAGGGGCTGGACTCAATGATCCTTGGGTCCCAACTCAGGATATTCCCTGATTCTATGAAATAAATGGGTGTTTCCCCAACAGGAGCGTTCACAGCGGAATTCAAACATTTCCTTTGAAAAGTGAAGTGCTTTTCCTTTCAGCCTGCCTTAAGCCTCTGCACTAGTTCCACGCAGGAAGAAATGCTTGAGGAACGAGTGCTGTCCGCGCTGGCAGTGCCCCGTGGGGAAGGACGGAGAGCCCAGGAGTGCAGCAGTGCAGCCACACCTTGCCAGGCAGTGACTCACGGCTCCGCTGGGACACGTTCAGAACTCCTCTTCTCCGAGGAAAACGCACAGCTAGCAATTAAAATCTGGGCGAGGCTGGACAAACCCATAAATGTTTGGAATTATTCTGAAGTTTTTAATTGAAGCTGGAGAGCGGAGCAGCTACAGCGGAATGGGAATGAGATTTTTGACATTTAAGGAAGTGTCACTGAGAGAAATCTTGCTGTCACAGATATGACTCACCCACTGCTGTGCCTGACAGGTGTCTTCTCTGACTCCTGAGATCAAGATAATTTCACTTTAATCTGAGAGAAGCAGAGGGATGAGCAATTCCATTTATTTATAATACAAGCTCTCTTCAAAGGTAACTTGGATATTTTGGGAAGACGTTCACAGTTCATTGCTGCTGAGGTGTGAAAGCAGCACAAAGGGCTCTCTCTGGATGGACAGCATGGCACAGAAAAGCAACACCAATGTCCCCAGAGCAAAGCCTGCCCAGGAAACAGACACTTTGTGGTGGGAGAAGCTGGGAGACATTGGGAAAGACCAACATCCGACAACGTAGCATGTGGCAAGGCAGAGATTAATTTGGTTTTCATTACAGTAACAAGATGACAAACATTTGGCTCCCTATTTACCCTGGAAGACTAGAGTGGCACATCTGGTTCCTTCCCATTGGGAAGGAAGTGCCCAGGACCTCTGCAACGCCGTGACCCAGCCCTGAAGCAAACTGGGCAGAGTAACCAACCATTTGGGTCAAAGGCAGGGATAATCTGAAAGGCTGGCTGCCACAAATCTGACTGGAGCAGGACGGAATTCCCAGCTCTCAGGCAAATAACCAGGAGGTGATCTCCAAAGCCACCCTCAGCTGTGCCCAGCTCCTGCTCTGTGGAACAGTCAGGCACCAAGCGAGATGTGATCCCTGGCTCAGGCCCCAGTGACAGGCCAAGCCCTCTCCACATTCACACCAGTGCCACTGTGGCTCCTCAGCCCGGGGCACGGAGCACCCATTCCCAGGATCCTCTGCAGGCAGCAACATTTCTGACCCGACTCCAAAAGCGGTTCCTGCACAAGTGCTCCCAGAGTGCGGAGAAGCTGCCTGAAGCGTTGGGTTAGCTCTAGATGTTTCCTTATAAAGCCAGAGAGCAATTACTGGATCACAGCATGAAGAACACAATAGAACAGACGCTTTCTTCAGTCAGGAGGTGATTCAGCTATCAAAGAGGTTCTTTTGTTTCTATTTTGGGGGAAAAAACCCATCACTGCTTTCAGATGTCTAAAGCTGATGTTGCCAGGGCTCTTCAGGGCTGTCAGCAGCTGAGAAGGGCTCTGTGATCCCCCCCTTCTCCTCACACTCCGGCCTCTGTGACAGCCCTGTGGAACACCTGGGAATGCTACCTGAGGGTGAGCAGGACACAAACAGTGACTCACAGGGCACACCGAGCCTCTGCAGCCAGAAATAGAGAGCACAGCGCATGGCTTGTCCCTTCCATCCCCTCACCAGCCAGCCAGGACACACACACAGCGCCAGGAAAACGCTGTGCTGCTCCTTCCTGGAACAGCTCCCCTCTCCAGGGCCGGGCTCAGCTGCTGCCCGGGCCCAGGGACAGCTCTGCACGGGACAGGCTGCCGACAGCCAGGAAGGTGATGGCTCTGCCCAGGACAGCCGGGAGGGAAACGCTGAACCAAAGCTGAACTACGAGGTTTGGGACATTTGCCTGGCTGTGACAAAGGGACTGTCCTGAGGGGCTTGGACACAAGGGCTCTTTGGAGCAGGAAAAGTCAGAATGCCATGCACACCCCATCAACACCAGCATTTCAGGACAGTGGGGTCTGTGCTCACCTGGGGGAGCAGGGACCTGGGCAGGAGCCACAAGAGGTTGACCAGGACTGAAGCCCAGGGGATCTTCATGTACCCTAGGGGTAAATACAGTGTAAAAAACCAGGCAAAATTACTAAACACAGGGCTCATAAGGCAACCCACCAGCTGCCAAACCACAGCTTAGCTCCAAAGTTTGGAACACTGACAAAAATTCCATGGGAAAAATATCTGTTGCACTTCTCACCTAAGAATAATCAGGTGTTTTGCTGTCAGTGAGCACGTGATGTGCGTGTGGTTTCTATCTGTTAATGAAATCTGACTCCGGGTGCCCACCAGCTGTACTTCCCTTCAGGATAACCACCCTCTCCATGGCTTGCCCCGTGTTTTTGAAATTACCCTTCCAGCAGGCTCTGTTTTCAGAGCAGCAGCAGTGAGAGCCCCCTGGCAGCTCGGGGCCCTGTTAGTCCCACCCAGAGGATGGCAAACGGGCTGAGGGACAGGGCAGCACCTCCCACAGCACACGTGGGGGCACGGAGCAGCTGGCCAGCAGGATCTATTTCCAGAGCACATTTGGAAACTTTGCTCTCAGGAGCTTTTCTTGCTCAGGGAGGGCAGGGCAGAACGTCACCTTCCTGTGAGTGCAAGCCCTGAGTACACAGCGGTGACCCAGTGACTGGGAACAGCCCGCTGCTGACACCCTGTGCCTTAGTTCTGGGAATTCTGCAAAAACACCAGACCCGGCCCTGTGCCTCCCTTGTGCAACACCTCTGCCCAGGCCCCACACCACCCTGAGCTGAGCAGGGACAGCTTTCCCAGCACTCCCTCCCCAGAACCACCCCTGTGCCCAGCGTGGCAGCAGGAGAGGGGAATTGTGTGCCCAGGTGAGCCCCACCTGCAGAGCCCAGCCCAGGAGGCACCTGGAGCTGCTGGAGAATCCAGAGGAGGCACCAAATGCTCAGAGGATGGAGCAGCTCTGCTGGGACACCTGGGGGGCTCACCTGGACAGGGGAAGGTTGGGGAGACCTCAGAGTGGCCCCACAGCACCTGAAGGAGCCACGGGAGAGCCACCTGGAGCAGCTGTGGCAAATCCAGAGGAGGTCACAGAGATGCTCTGAGGGCTGGAGCCCCTCTGGAGCCAGGCTGGGACACCTGGGGGCTCACCTGGACAGGGGAAGGTTGGGGTGGCCTCAGAGTGGCCTCACAGCACCTGAAGGAGCCAACAAGAAACCAGGGAGAGATTATTTACAAGAGCCTGGAGTGCCAGGGCATGGGGAAGGACTTCCCACTGCCAAAGGGCAGGGTTTAAAGGCATTCTTTGCCCTTCAGGATGACTTTGCTACAGCTACAGAGGAGACAGCCAGGAGACTAAGTAAAAAATTATTTTATTTAAACACTTGATACACAACACACTGCATAAGGAATAAACACAAAACAAGTAGTGAATTTATAAATGGGTGCAGATGTCATAGCAAGACATTAAATCTTGAGTCAAACGCATTTCTGTATCTAAATTACCAAGAACAGGCTGCAAGCCCAGAGCAGAAATGTCTCTGAGAGGAACCATCCTGAACTCAGGCAAGTGCTAGACTTTAGTCCTTCCACAGGAAAATCCCAGAGAACCTCCAGGTAAAATTTAATTCAGTAAAATAAAGACTCCCACCAGAGAAATTCTCCCTAACAAGACTCTTGCTCTGTAAGAGGATGTTCTTCACTCATCTGGGTTCAAGATCACAATTAACCATGTCTGTTCATCAACCACTTTCCTTGCGTTTCCTACAACCAACAGGATTTAGGAAACCACCTCAGACTAAGACACAACAATGCAGACCTGTCACCTTTCCAAGCACTTAGCTGTACCCTAGAAGCAGCTGGGCTTTAAAGTTCTTTAAGTTGTACCACTTCCCAAGGGACTTAGGGGCCAGGAACACATTAATGGAGGGGTTTTGGGGCAAACACAGAATTCACTTTCATTTCTTTCTGCTCTCTCGTACTTAGGGGCAGAAATTGCATCTTCACAACTTCCAGTATCTGTGCTTGGAAAAGAAGTGGAGCCAGGCTTAGGCAATGCTGCCACTGAGACACCAGAGCTGAGCCAGGCTTAGGAAATGCTGTCAGAGACACTAGAGAAGAGCTGGGCTTAGGAAATGCTGTCAGAGACACCAGAATGGAGCTGGGCTTAGGAAATGCTGAAAGAGACACCAGAATGGAGCTGGGCTTAGGAAATGCTGCCACTGAAACACCAGAACTGAGCCAGGCTTAGGCAATGCTGTCACTGCGTCAGGCCTTGGCAGGGGCTGCCCAGGGAGGGTTGGAGTGCCCATCCCTGGAGGTGTCCAGGGAATCCCTGGAGGTGGCACTGAGAGCTCTGGGCTGGGGACAAGGTGGGAATGGGGCACAGCTGGGACTCGATGATCCTAGAGGTCTTCTCCAGCCTCAGTGGCTTTGGGATTCTGTGATAAATCTGTGATAAATCCCGGAGCAGCACTGACCCTCTGAGCCCCCGCTACTCTGCCTCCCCTCACCCCGGCTCTGGCGCTTGCTGAAGGCGGAAACGAGTCAGAGGCACGTTTGGGGTTTTTATTGCTTTTGTTGTTGCTTTTTTTTTTTTTTTCCCTCTTCACAATTAACCCTTCAGGGAGCGAGCAGAAATAAATCGGGAGGCACAGCGTTATCTTCCCGCTGTGGCGGTCCCGCCCCGTCCCTTCACGTAAAGCCGCGTTTGGAGCAGCGCGCGTGGAGCCCCCGCTGCCGCCTGGGGAGCGCCTCCACAGCACCAAGACCACTTCTTCCTCCTCCTGCTCATCCTCCCGCTCCGCCGCCCTGCTCGCCCGGCTGGGCCGGTGCCGCGGCCGGTACCGGTAGCGGTGCTGGTGCCGGTACCGGTAGCGGCCGTGCCGCGATCACCGCCCCGCTCGCTGCCCGGCCCGCCCTCCCTGAGGGGAGCCGGCGGTGACGTCACGGCCGGGCCGCCCGGCAATGGGCGCCATTTTGAAACCGCGAACCCTCCCGCGGCTCCGGGCGGCTCCGTCCCGCTCCCGGCCCCGCTCCCGGCCCCGCTCCCGCGGCTCCCCCCGCCATGGCAGGTCTGTGTCCGCGCCCCGCGTTCGGCTCCGCGCTCGGCTCCGCGTTCGCGCCGGGATGGGCCGCGGGTCGGCTCCGTGTGGCCGTGGGAGCCGGCCGCAGGCCGGGCCGCGCCGGGCGGCAGCGGCGGGTGATGCGGGAGCGCGGCGGCCCCGAGGGCTCCGGGCCGGGCTCGGCGCGGGGTCTTCTGTCTCCCTCTCTCTCTCACCGCCCTTTCTCCCTCCGCAGTAGTGGCGAGAGCTGGAGGCGACGGCGGCGGCAGCAACAACGAGGTGCAGTGGTGCTTCTTGCAGGTGAAGGGGGCGATCGACGAGGACGTGGCGGAAGGTGAGGGGAGCCCCTGCGCTCTGAGCCCTCGCGGGCGGCCGCGGGGCAGCGCCGCAGCATCCCCGGCCGTGCCGGGGGGTGTGTGCCATGACTAAGCGAGCTCCCACCCGTAGAGCATCACGGAGCAGTCACGGCGCCTTCCTCTGGGTCTTTAGTGTGAATCTCTGAATCCCGAGGTAGTTGGGGTTGGAGGGGATCACCCAGCCCAGCCCTGCCCAGGCAGGGCCACCTGCAGCAGGGACACAGGAACGTGGCCAGCAGGGTTTGCAATGGCTCTGCAGAGGAGACCCCAGCCCCTCCCTGGGCAGCTGCTCCAGGGCTCTGCCCCTCCAGGGAAAGAAGTTCTTCCCCTGTTGGGTGGAACTCGCTGTGGTTCAGTTCCTGGCCAGTGCTCCTTGTCCTGGCACCGGCCTCTGACAGCCCCTGGGCACATTTGGAGGGGTTGATGGCGTCCCCTCTCAGCCTCCCCTTGTCCAGCCTGAGCAGGCCCAGCTCCCACAGTCTCTCCTCATCTCAGAGATGCTCCATCCCAAAATGACCTCTGTGGCCTCCACTGGACCCTCTCCAGGAGCTCCTTGACTTTCTTGTCCTGAGGAGCCCAGAACTGGGCGCAGTTCTGGGCTCAGGATAAAAGGTAACAACAGTGATACGATACAGGGAGAGGAAAAAAAGAAACACCAGTGGAGTCTGTCAGGCTTGTCAAGTTTCGCTCTGACGCACAGAGAGTGCAGGTTTGTCATTTGTGCTGCATTGAAAAGTGCAGTTTAAAGGGTTCCTGCAGCTGTGGAGAGATTTGATTCCCACTTGTTAACGTTTGGGAGCTATAAATAGGGATATTAAGCAGGGAAAAAGGGCACACCTTCACATTTCTCTGAAACTTTCCAGGCGCTTCATGTTTTGGACAGAGCAGAAAACAAGAAATGTTTTAACTGGGAAAAGTGTTTTCTGTGGAGTGCAGAACCTGGGTGGAGTTTTGCTTGACTCTGATGAGAAAGTTCTTTTTTTGCCCCTAAATTTTCTATGTTCTAACTGCCCGGGCCTGCAGCACTCCTTTCTAAAGTGTGAATTAACTTGCAGGGCTCTGTGTGCTCAGCTTGGGTTTGGGATTTTATTTTTGTTACTGGATGCAGTAAATATTTTTCCTTGCTGCCTGCTACAGGGAAATTGTGCTGACAGTGTTTTCATTTTCATGCCACTTGTTTGGCATTCCATTTAGAATAATGGCCATTGGAGGGATAGACTGGAAACTGCACTCACTCAGTTGTTTCTTCATTTTTCTTCCCTCTGTGTGTTTGTAGCTTGCTCTGAAGTTCCCAGAAGTCTTGTAGAAATGTATATAAGTAGCTTGTATGTTTTTTAAGTCTTTCTTTTTTCTCAGACCTGTCACCTGTGTGACTAAATGTCAGTTCTCCATGAGTATAGGATATATTCCTGGGGCCATCTGGCTTCTGGGGGCATCTTGCTTCCCAGGTAACTCCTGAGCAGCCTGGATTTGCACAAAGCAGGAAAGCTCCAGGAATCATTCAGCACCTGGGTTTGCAAAACTACCACTAAGCTTTCATTCTCCTGTGGGAGTACCAGAACTATTTACAGGCTTTGTGACTTCTTGATTTTTTGTTTTGATTTGTGGCCTTTCCCCTCCTTATACATTTTGCCTTGAAATTGGAATTAAATATAAAAAATACACAATTTATTTGCTAATAACTGCCCAAATTTAATTTCCTAGTAAGAGTACAAATACATGGCTATATTTTGGGCTTCAGTTAGGGACATATTTACTCATTACCATCTTTTAAATCCTCTCTTACCAAACTGCACATCTAAACCTGCTTGATGGACAACTGTTGCCTTGAAATAGCCTTTGAATTGCACATAAATTTTTGTGAGAGTGAAAACGTGCTACTGCTGTCAATTTTTGGTCTATTTTGTGAAAAATCAGCTCTCTAGAGGAGGAGGACACCATGAAGTTGCTGTCCAGCCTATTCCATGCCAAGTGTTTTGCTGGATTTTTTAAAAAGGTTTATTCAGGAGTTGAAACTGCTCAGCCAGACAACTTTACCAGAACATACTTTGTTTTGCAGTGCAGTTCTAACATACATTTTATACTCCATAGCTGTTTCTCAGGTGTCTGGCTTCATCACAAACGCTGGGACAAGTGGCTGTATCAGACTGGCAGCTGGATTTTCCTAACTGGGGCATTAATACAGAAAATCACTGTCTCCTCTTTGTCTTGCCCGTGCCTTGCCTTTCCTCGGTGTCTAATCCCTGACCTCTGTTCAGGCTCTGTGTCAGGAAAGAGAAGGGCACTGTTCAGTCTGACCGTTTCTGGAAGACCAGGATAAGCCATCACTTATTGAATATGGATTTTGTGAAGGGTGGGATATGACTTTTCTAGAACGGAAAAGTTTAGTTGGATTCAGGGAAGAGGACTGGAGGATAAAACAGAGATTGAGTGAAAGATTTAATATTAGGGATGGCAGCAATCACAATTTGAAAACAAAGCTAATTAAAGATTGTGTTATAATTTTGCTGTTAGAGTTAACCACGTGACTCCAGAACTTGCACTGATTGCCCATGGAACTTGTAATTCTTGGGCTGCTTTTTTTGTAGAAAGACCTTTCTAAATAGAGAATTCAAATGCTGCAAGAGACTTTATCACTTCCATGATTTTTGAGTTGAATTTGTTTTGCATGTTCAAAATTGTCCATTTTGGGAGGTTCTTTTTTTTTGGGCAAGTAAAATGTAAATCTTTTCATTAAATAATGTACAAATATGCCCAAATTCCCATGTGCCAGATGTTCTGCATCTAATCCATGACCACTTGTGGATGCAGTGCTGTATCTCCGGTTAATGATCCAAGAAATAAACTTCTTTTTTTTTTTTTAATTCTCCAGATAGTGACTGGTATTGATTGACTGTCCTGCCAAACTGAGGCATCTTTTGTTACCATCACTTCAGCCAACTCTCCTTCTGCTTTTGCTGCCTGTTAGGTGCTGGGTCAGACACCTCAGCAGTTTGCCAGGAAGCAGAACACAAGGAGCAAAGAGAACCACCATCTGATAAAAATATATTAGTCTGTAATCCTGAGTGCAGCTACAAGTGATTTAGAAATGTTCTTTAGAAGTTGTTGTTATAAATCAGTGGGTTAAGACATTCTCATGTGTGGTTCAGGAATTCACTTTGGCTATTCTGTTCTTGAAGGAAATTCAGGCATGGTTTTGTGCTTTAAAAAAAACTTGCAGTAGGGGTGCAGCTCTGTGATGTCTGGTTCAGTTGCACGAAGGGAGATGCAGAATTGGTTGCAAGCTTTTATACTGTCTTTGTTCTGTAAGAGCTGGAAGGCAGGGAAATAGTGACTAGAGAGCCACGTGCTGTTTGCTGTCACCCCAAGTCACTGGTCATGCCTGGAGGTGACACTTGAGCTGCAGAGGGGCAGAAGGTGGGCTGTAAGCTGGCTTGGGGCTGGGTTTTTCCTTGAAAGCCAGTGCTTTGGCAGGAGCAGGACCTCAGATGCCTCTTTGCCCCCCTGGAAGCCTTAGGGTTACCCAGAGCAGCTGGGGCTGCCCCTGGATCCCTGGCAGTGCCCAAGGCCAGGCTGGAGCAGCCTGGGACAGGGGAAGGTGTCCCTGCCATGGCAGGGGTGGCACTGGGTGGGTTTTAGGTCCCTTCCCACCCAAACCAGGCTGGGATTCCATCACTATATTTTGATGAAATATGAAACTTTGGTAAGATACAGCTTGTGAATGGTGAAGAATTTGAATAAGCAGTGAGTATCAGTTGCAGGGTTGTAAGTGGGAATGCACAACAAAGCAATCAGGGTAGTGGGAATACCAGACTTAGTGCAAGTCTTCCTGTGTGAGCCACTGGATTTGTCCCTGCAGTTGGGCAGGCTGCATGCCGAGGGGAAAGCCTAGTGAAAAATGACAAAACCCACTATTTTTTTAAAGGATGGGAGGTGTGAAAGCTTCAACTGAAATTTTCTTATCATGTTAAGACTTTTATGAACTCCTGATAGAAATACATGCAAAACCATCACAATGAGCTACTTAGAAAAAACTAACAATAGCATGAATTAATTAAATACACTTCCTAGTAGGAGAAGGCTTACTGGAATTAGTCTTCCAAAGGTTAAAAAATAATACCGAGGCAGTAGGTTTGCACAAAGAGTACTGGATTATGTCACGAATCTGAGAAACAGCCTCCAGAATTTCTCATGGCTTGTAGGGAAGGCAGGGCAAGCTCTGCAGGCAGGAAAGGAGCACATCTGTGTGACTGAGCTCTTTGCTGCTTTCGTGCCATGCTGGTCTGGCTCTCCCTGCACTGACACAGGCACCTCTGTGCATCCCAAACTCCAAAGACAGCTTTTTTGGGATGGCATTCCGAGACTGGACTCCCAGTGTCAGGTCACGGTCTGGTTCCATTGATAGAAAACTCAGATTGAGCTCAGGAGGGGATGGCACTCAGGTCTGCCATGAGCTCTGGTGTGCTGTGCCGTCCCTGGGGGTGCTGGCAGCCCCTGGAGCAGGGTGCTGCTGTCTGTCTGTCCGTGCTGTGCTCCCAGCAGAGCAGCCTGCACGCTCCTCCAGGAGCCAGGTGGCTCAGCTCCAGGCATCCAGGACACCCAGGAGCTGGCAGGCTTTCCCACACAGCTCCAAACAAGATGTTTGGAGTCTGCCATGGCCTGTCAGCAGCAGCACTGACCTCAAAGAGCTTCTGCTTCCCGACTGCCCGGTGCCCTGCTCTTGCTTTACCTTAAATCTGTTCAAGGATTTCAATTAGTCCCAAAAGCAGAGTTATTTTGGACTAAGTTGAGCACTGCCAGGCGCCTAAAGGCAATTCAAGCCAATTTCACAAGTGAGTTGTGTATTAGGGCATAAAAAAATAGTTAGTCCTTACAAATACTTCAGGTTGGCAGAGTGTTTAGTGGTGTAAGCTGAGGGAAGTTTGGTCTGAGCAAAACTATCCCCCTTTGGCTTATTCTCCTGATTTCTGGTACACCTCACTCCTGTGGTAACTCTTCAAAGAAATCCTGCAAGTGGAAATGTACAAATTGAGTATATAAGGAGGCATATATTGAAAAAGAGGTGATTTGAGTAACTTGGATGTGTATGTATATTGTCAGGTGGTTGTTGGCAGCTGTAAGGTTTGGCTCGTGTTTCAGTAGGATTGTGATTTCTATCGGCTGTTAGGAAACAGCACTTGAGGAGCACTGGCAGCAGGAGCGGGCCCCTCTGTTCCACTGGCTGTCCTGGCAGCTGCAGGGACAGCCCTCCTTCCCCTGGAGGCAGGTCAGTGGCACGGCCGGGAGGAGGGAGAGGCTCAGGGGGCTGCAGTGGCAGCGCTGCCTGCCTGCCCAGCCCCAGGAGGGGGGAGCAGGGTGCTGCCGGCAGCCATCCCGGCTGGAGAGCTGTCTGACCTCACAGCCCTGCTTCCCTCTGCCCACCCCAGAGCCTTCAGTGCAGCTGCATGTCTGCGGGAGTCTTTGGGAAGTGCAGTGACTGCAGATCAGTGACAAGCAGTTCTGACGCCCTGTGTGTCTGGAAGTTGTTAAGCTCCAATAGGATTTTGGTTTTTAAACATTTTTTCTATGATTTGTTCTTTAACAGGTGCTGATCTCTAAATTGCTTCATTTTCAATCTCTTCCCTCTAAAGGGGCTTTCTTTTTTTTTTTGACTGATCTTATTTGCTCCTATTATATTTTTTATTTGAGGAGTCTTTCCTGAGTTGCTCTGAAGCGATGGCTCCTTGCTGTTTTCACTGCCTGTGTTTGTCACCTGTGGTCCCTCAGAATGGTCTGTTGTCCCTGTCTGCTGCAAAGAGAGTTGTGTTCCTTCTGATGTCGTGTCACACAGTTCAGCACAGCATTCCGGGGGGATCCCAGTGTCTGCTCCCTGAGTTGATGTAGGAGCACATAACCCTGATCCCTCCTGCACTCTGCTTGCTTCCCATTTGCTGTGGGAGACCACACAGTGCCTCCCACAGCTTTGTCCAGCCACAGGATAACTCCAGCTTTGTAGGATAGCAGTGTTGGAGGGAAGGGTGTGCCACCTCTGAGCCTGATCACAGCCACAGAAAATTCCCTCTGTCCCTGACAGTCCATGCCAACCATCTGCCTACCGGCCAGTCCAGCCATTTCCTCTCAAAGCAGGAGCCTCTGCAGAAGTTCCTGCTTTGGTCCCAGGATGGGCCATGGGAAATGGGGCTGTGCATTCAGACTCCTCTCCAGGGAGCAGGACAGGAGCCAGGTTTGCAGGCAGGCATTGTTCAGGCTCTGTGCTGAAGTGGTATATTGTCCATTACGTATTTGGAAAATTCTAGGTTAAAATGCCCTGGAAGCTGGAACAGCCTCCTTTTTAGGTGCTGTTAGAGAGCTGTGAGTGTTGGGTTCCTTTTCACTACATGTCTGAGGAGTGGGTTTGTGACACAAGGCTCTGAGCAGCTCTGGAGGATGAGAGGCACTGATGCTGACCATGTCTCATTAGTGTTGGTCCTGAGTGAGAGCTGCAGCTGCAAATTCCTTCTCTCCTGTGTGAGCCATCAGGTAATCCATGTTTTCAGGTTTGGGTTTTAACCAGAGCAGCAATGCACAGGCAGCTTAGAGAGGAAAAGTTCACAGGAGCTAATTTTAGGCACCTGATGTAGATGTTGTGGATCTCTTTGCATTCTCCATTACCTCAGCTGAGAGCCCGGGCGTTGATACTGGTGTCAGAAATACCCAGGATGAATCCTGGGGGGATTAAGTTAGTTTGCAGGTATAAGCTTGCTGTCATCTCCAAATCCTAACAAAAGCTGGTCTCTGCCACCCCGGCTCCCTTCACTCCCAGCAGAGCTTGCCCAGGAGGCTCTGGAGGCTGTAAACTTCCAGCATTCTGGCAGGAGTTGTTTGTAGGGAGGTTCACGCTCAGCAGAGATGGTGAAAGGCTCAGAGCGCTCAAACTGAGCTTTGTCACATCTGTCAGGGCTTACAGCGCTGTCCTGAGGCAGGCAGTGGGCTCCACCACATTACTGCAGAGCTGGATTTGTGGCCTCTGATGTGTTGGGATGGTGTTTCCTACCCATGGAGGTGATCAGTGCTCTTACATTTGAGGATACAGAATCACAGTGTAGTTGCCAGCAATCCTTTTAATACACAGTTGTGAAAACAGCTCGGAGTTTCTCCTCTGGATGCAGTGTAACCAAGTTGGAACTCATTTCCAGAAGTGAGGCTAAACATTAATTTTGCTTGTCTGGAAAGAAATACTGCCAGCCTTGTATGTTACTGTGAAGTCCCAGGCATTGGTGCCCTCCCTCCCTGGCTACAGGAGGAGGATTTGCATGGGTGCAGAGCAAGTCCCAGCCCCACAGGGACAGAACTGGAGGGACAGCTGGACAAACCTCTGTTTCTGAAAAAACAGTACCTGGGAAGAGCCCTGGGGTGCTGTCCATGAGCAAATGTCATACTGGTTTGGCTTTGCTCACCCTTCCCCACGTTCCATTGGGAGTTACTCTACTGGCATGGAGAGGAGGCTGAAAGTAAGGCAGGGGCTAAAACTGGTCCTTGTATACCTGAGAAGAAGTTATGACATCTAATAAAAAATCCTAGAAATCGCAGAGTTAATGGAATGATGAAGAGCCTGCAGAGGTTTGCTTTGTTCTTTCCTAAAAGTTTTAAGGTGACTTGGAAGTGAAGAGCAAATGTAGGTGGGTGAAGTGTTGAGCAGAACGGGGATGGTTTGGAATTCATTCTGTGCTTTACTTGGAGTCTTGGAATATTTTTTTTATTTCACCTGCTTTGAGATGGTAGAGTGCTGAGGATAGTGGGTGGAATGATTTGGGGGATTGATCTGCTTCAATTAAATGTGCCTATAGGGAAAACTTTATAATTCATACATTTATGGATAAAACAAGTGCAGGACTATTAAAGCAGGTATTTGCTCATATTCCAAATTTTGTAACTTAGAAAATATTTGAAGGAAGCTTCTCTATTTTTGTCCTGCTGTGCCCCCCCAGTTCCCTGTTCCCTAGAGCATGTTGGTGACTATTTCAGTGCATCTTCTTTCCCCTCCTCTCCCTGCATTTCTTGTTTCAAGCCATGGAATTTGGGTAGTGTCTGTGTTTTAGTGAGTTTCCACCCCGGATTCTGTTTGTCTGGGTAGCACTGCTGGGGAATAATGGCTGTGTCAGCAGCTGGTTTGGGCATTTTTGGGAAACAAAAATGATACACAGATTATTTTGAGCAAATAATTGTGTGAATACTCCAGTAGAAAATGGGAGAAGCTAATAATAACTTCTTTTTCTAAAATAAAATGGAAAAGAAGCTTTTGTGACTTTGAAAGAATTGTATGTGCTAAGGAGGCATTTATTCCTGCTGTTCTTCCTGAGTCTCCAAGGGTAAAGGGGATCCTTGCTAGAAGGGCTTGCAGGTGGGGGTGGTAGTGGAATATTAGTTTTGCTGCTAATAAACTGCCATAACTCAAGGACTTCTTCCTGTCTGAGTACTGAAAATATCATAAAATTCTCAGTGAAGTCACTTCACTGATTGCTTACCTTCTCAGTTTGTTTCTTTTTCCTTGGTTTCCTGCTTCTCTAGGGTGTCTCCTAAAATCCCTGTGTATAATTAATAATAACTGATAATTGACTAGTAATTCCCTTTAAAGAAAGGTGACTATAAAACTGGATGTGTCCAAAAGCTGGTTAGTAATGTGATATTGAAGGCTGATGTATATCTGGCATATAATCTGTAGAAAGATTATATTTACTAATTTATTTAGTTGTTCTAAATAATTATTTTTTAAATTCAAGAAGGTAAATCATTATCTCTCCATACTAGGAAAAAACTTTTAAGGGCATCATTGATAAAAGATGAAAAATGAATTTATGTTGAGAAAACTGGTTAGTGTTTCTAATCATCCTCATTGTGAGAGTGGGGCATTATTGAAAGGGATTTCAAAGACAGCACATCAAGATCAATACAGGAAAGGAGTTTCCAGGGAGTCTCCAGTTGCACACTCTGGAACTAATTGATAGGATACACTTCAAACCTCAGAATTTTGCTATCTGCATCATAAATGCAATATTTGATGTGAGCAGGAGCAGTGTTTGCTGAGTGCTTTGTTGGGTTTGTTACCATCTGCCCCAGCACAGACATTTCCAGGTCCTTATCTCACCTGCCCTTGGCTGGGGTTGTTCAGTGGCAATTATTTCTTTATTGGCACCTCCCGGAGGGGCTGGGGCTGCTCTGGGGGATAAGCACTGGCCTCTCTCCAGCCCCAGGGCACTGCAGGTCCTGAGGGCTTTTCCTTTGCTCTCCTGCTTCCATGTGTCCTCGCTGATGCTTCTGCAGGGAGCTGGCTCAGGAAGCTCAACTGAACAATTTTGTTTCTATTTTGCACCTTTGGCTGAGCAGAGCTGCCTGTTCCAAGCTCCTAAAGTTACTAACTCCCTGAGTGCATGGCTTGGGAAAGGCAGGTGTGCCTCAGCCCCACCTGGATCAGGGCACGCTGCAGGTAGGAGCAGCACACCTGGCAGGATGCACACCCTGGGGTGGGATCCCTGGGGGAGGCTCAGGGCAGGGATGGCCCCATGGACACTGCCCAGGGGTGGCAGCATGCACCCCTTGGGGAGCTCAGGGCAGGGATATCCCCATGGACACTGCCCAGGGGTGGCACACACACCTTGGGGAGCTCAGGGCAGGGATGTCCCCATGGACACTGCCCAGGGTGGCACACACACCTTGGGGAGCTCAGGGCAGGGGCCCCATGGGGGGGGCACACACACCTTGGGGAGCTCAGGGCAGGGATATCCCCATGGACACTGCCCAGGGGTGGCACACACACCTTGGGGAGCTCAGGGCAGGGATATCCCCATGGATAAAGCTCAGGGCAGGATACACCCCTTGGGGACACAGGCCAGGGATATCCCCATGGATAAAACTCAGGGCAGGGATATCCCCATGGACACTGCCCAGGGGTGGCACACACACCTTGGGGAGCTCAGGGCAGGGATGTCCCCATGGATAAAGCTCAGGGCAGGGATATCCCCATGGACACTGCCCAGGGGTGGCACACACACCTTGGGGAGCTCAGGGCAGGGATGTCCCCATGGACACTGCCCAGGGGTGGCACACACACCTTGGGGAGCTCAGGGCAGGGATGTCCCCATGGATAAAGCTCAGGGCAGGGATAGCCCCATGGACACTGCCCAGGGGTGGCACACACACATTGGGGAGCTCAGGGCAGGGATGGCCCCATGGATAAAGCTCAGGGCAGGGATATCCCCATGGACACTGCCCAGGGGTGGCACACACACCTTGGGGAGCTCAGGGCAGGGATGTCCCCATGGACACTGCCCAGGGCCAGCACACACACCTTGGGTTCCTAAGCCAGTGTGCCTCTGGTGACTAAAGGCCTGCACTGAGGAATGAGTAAGTGTTCTGGCTTGTCCTAAAAGTGTGTCAGGCTTTGAAGCATGGCTGCATTTGGGGATGTAAATGAAGAGTTTTGTCATTGCATTAATACAAGTTGTAATGCTTTTTTTGTGCTCAAGTCTTGGAACTCCTTGATTTGCTTTCTACATTACAGTGCTGGTTTATTTCTGTTCTCTTTACAGCTGATATAATTTCAACAGTTGAATTTAATTACACTGGTGATCTTCTTGCAACAGGAGACAAAGGTGGCAGAGTGGTTATATTTCAAAGGGAACAAGAGGTCAGTGACTCAAAAAACAAAAGTGTTGTTACTACACTGTTCTTGTGTTGCACAGTCTCACTTCATCTGTTCATGCCCTGGGGTTTAAATTGAGAGTTTTCTCAGAAAACCCCAGGTTAGACATGTTTGTAAGTATCTGCCCTGTGCTGTACTTGGTAAGTTGGTTTCCTGAGGATTCCCCTCCCTCCTTGCAAAAAAAAAAGTCCCCAAAATCCAAGTGAGCTCTTTATATATACCTGGTGTCCTCAGTGTCGCTTTGCAGAATTTGGACTTTCTCCTGAATTTTTCCACTGGGTCAAGCTGACCTGAGATAATAACAATGCTTTGGGAGAGAATGTAAAAGAAGTTCAGGAAATAAGCTGCAAGAACTACAGGATAAGGTAGTTAAAAATTGTTTGAGGATTTAAAACCAGTGGAAACAGCCACTTCTCCAGAAACACTTGAGCATTTCCCATCAGAGAGTGGGAACACTGTTGCTCCTGCACTTCCACAGCTCCTCTTCATGAGTTCAGCTGTGTGACAGTGCTTAAATGTTCTTGTGTGTTCATCCTGAGCTGAGATATCCCGAGCAGCAGTGGGGATGGAAATGTAAACCAAGTGCTGAAAAGTAATTGTCATGTCTGGGAGGAATCTGGGATTGTGTTCTTTAAAAAGTCAGTATTCCACATGGCAGTTCTCACCAAAATGTCTGCATATTCTGTCCTTTGAGGAGTTGAAGGGAATTTGAGGGTTTGAGCATTCTCCTGGGTCAGAAATACCAGAATTAATAATAGAAGTTTAATTCAGCTTGTCTGTACATGAATATTACAGATCTTTGGGTGCTGTGGGATTTCTCCAGCAGAACCCCTCTGTTCTCCCTGTGGGGCTCAGATGATGCTCTGTTAATGAACACCTGGCCAGGGTTTTGCATTTCTGCTCACTGTGCTGCTGGTCCCAGGCTGTCCCACAGGTGCCTCTCTGGTTGTACTGGGAGGCTCTGGAGCAGTGAGGTGCCAGCAGTGCTGAAATGATACCTGGCTGCACCCACATGGCTCCGGGCTCATTCATCATTTACTGGGGTGGCCAGAGGCCTAGCTAAGGCCCGGAGATAAGGTCAGAGGTGCCTCAGGCACATCCTGAACTTCTCAGGATCTTGGACTTGCCTGACGTGGAGGGGGACTATTATGGGTTGGCTCTCAGTTGTTCTGTAAGGCAAAACCTGCCTGTCACGGCACTTCCTCGGAGAGGGGAAAGCAAACCCCAGGTCAGACTGTTCACACAGGAGTATTCAGCTGTCTCCTTGGGAACACATGGAAACTGAGGGAAGAGTTGGGAATGCGGGACGTTTCTTTTGTCATGTGCAAACTGCAGGAAAGAATCTAAGTGTATAATGCTGGAACCTTAAAATAATAACCATACTTTTTACCCAGTTTGTATTTAAGATGCAGTTCACTAGGTCAGTGACAGCTTAGGGTGGTTATACAGTTCCCCAGACACTTGGGATTTGGGAAAGCACCCTGGAATGCTCTGCATCATGCCCTGGGCTCATGGGACTTGACTTCACTTGCAAGCAGCAATTACTCCAGCCAAACATGTGAGTAGAGAGGGAAAGCCCACCCTGAGTGCAAGGAACTTCTGGATGGGGTCAGGTGAGAGAAACTTGCCCAAAATTCTTACAAGTCAATGATGTGTAGGGAGTAAAATCATGTAAAGTCTGAGAGTTCAGTGAGAGTGTGGAAACTCCACAGCCATGAGACACTGCAGGGCAAACTGCACCCCTGGGGCTGTTGTGCATCACAAACCACTGACACAACTTACTCAGAAAGCCTGATAACAAGTTGCCTCAAATCTGATAATGCAAATCTGGGGAACCTTGGGACTTTGCTCTCTGTTCCTTGCTCCCACACCCACCACATGAGAATAGCAAAGCCTGAAGGGTGCACAGATATTTATACATAAACCTACACTTCTAAAGAGGAAGGGCTGCGTGCACTGTATTGATGCTAAACTGGGTACAATATCACAGACTGAAGATTCAAAATTCAAGAGCTGTTGTAAAAGCTGATGTTCTGATTGACAGTTTCTAGTGGTTGTTTTGTGGGGGCCATTTCTGAGGGACCCAGTGCCACCAGCCTCAAGAAATGCTCTTTTTCTTTCAGACTAAAAGCCGTCCTCTCTCTCGGGGAGAATACAATGTTTACAGTACCTTCCAGAGTCATGAGCCTGAGTTTGACTACTTGAAAAGTCTAGAAATTGAGGAAAAAATTAATAAAATTAGGTGGTTACCACAACAGAATGCTGCTCACTTCCTGCTGTCTACAAATGGTAAGGGCCCTTTATTTTGCACAAAGAACTTTGTCTTTGGAATATTGTCTCACCTGTCATACACTTGGGGTTTTTTTTTCTGACATATTTTGGGGTTGTTTTAATGTCTTCTCTAATTACATGCAAAATACATCTTGATTGTAATGTTGGCTATGTGAATATTGGGTCTATTTCATTTTGGTGCATCGTGGAACATCTGTAAATGAAATTGTGGAACTGGGTACACAGGTTAGTGGGAGCAGTTAAGACTCATGTCTTAAAGGTGTTTTCCAACCTAAACTATTCTGTGGAAAAAACTTGCTCTTATTATCAGAGGAATACATTATTTTAACAGTTTAGATCACTTTGTGAGGTTGTGGTGAAATTCTGAAAGCAGGAGTGACTTCTGCCTGCTAGTCTGTGCAATTAAAATAATTTCCTCTGATAGAAGTCTTAATAAAGCATTCTTTAAACTGTGTCATCTGAATGCTCAGGAGTTTGGGGAGAAGAGGTTTGGCTCCAGTTAGCCAAGGCTCTCAGCATTGGGGGAGACAAGTGTGCACTCACTGCCTGCACTTGGAGCACTTCTCTGGGAACACCTGGCGAGTGCATTCCTTTGGAAACACTGGGGCAGATCCTGATCTCTGCCTTCGGCTGGCTCTGAGCAGGTGCCTGGGTCAAACCTGGTTTTCTTTAGCACCGTTAGTATGAGGGCTTTATGGGTTTGTTGGGTTTGGTCCCTAGCAGTGGTCTCCTAATGTAATTCAGCAAATCATCCAGGTTTAGTGGAGAATGTGGGTAACTGGTGTGTGAACCTCTCCCCAGGCAGTGGCATTTGGGTGAGTGGGAGGCACAGGGCCTTACTGCTCTGGCACAAATTGGGATCTTATTCAAACTGCACCTCACCTTGTGGGTAAAGGACTCGGTCAGGGTCCTTCTGCTGCAGGCAGGGGAAACGCAGACAGGTCACTCGTGTCCACTCTGCTGAGTCCATATTTACTGATTTGATTCTGTATTCAATCTGTTCTCAAGCATGTGAATTTTCTGGTTTTAGATAAAACTATTAAACTATGGAAAATAAGTGAAAGGGATAAACGAGCCGAAGGTTATAATTTAAAAGATGAAGATGGAAGACTTAGGGAGCCTTGCCGAGTCACAGAACTACGGGTACGTCTCTGCTCTTTGACTTTGTGTATCTCTCTGCATGCTCTTCTCTGTCTTTGTGCTACCAAACTGAAATGTGCAAATCGAAAGTGGTGTTTGTGTCAGGCTCATTGAAACCTTCAGAAAAAAATGGAGACACTTCATATTATTCTTATATATAAAAACTATTTTAAAAGTTCCTCTGGGAAGTTGAGGAAAACTTTCATCATTATAATACTGTATTTCTAAGAGCATGACTCAAAAGTTGGAATAGGGTATTCTGTGGCTGGATGAAGGTGTGTTTGTTAGAGCAAGTTCCAGGCATTTGTGTAACCTAATGTGCACTGGAATAGTCTTGGACAGCTGTAGTGGTAGGGTTAGTGCTCCAAACTTGGGATCATTTGGAGCAGGAGCCCAAGAAATAACCCCAATGGGGTTGGGTTTTTTCCTGGGTTTCATGTTGTTCCACCATCAGCAGGAGCAGAACTTAGGCTCTCAAAACCCCCCTTCATGGTAAAGAGTTCAGCTGGAGGCATTTCTTGGGGTTTGTCTTGCTTTTGCCAAAGCTGAATGTTGAGCAGAAGCTTTGGGTGTACAAAATGCGTTGGGAAAGGATTTCCACTGCCTCAGTGTGTGCAAGCCAGGGTTGGATTGAGTGTTCCATGAGAGCAGCTATATCCCTTAGGATCCAGTGGTAGAAGGAGGTGCCAGTGGAGTTTTGGGTTCTGCAGCCTTGCCCTGCTGGAGCAGGCACCAGCTGGGGCACTGGGGGGGCACTTTGGGCTCCTTAAGGCACATCCTGCACGGGGGGAGCAGGAGCAGCAGCAGGAACCTCTCCTGTCGGTCCCCTGCACTTGCTGCTGCTCTGGGCTGCAGCCCTTGCAGGCGCTGCAGCCTGGGAGAAGAGCTGATGGATGAGCCAAATCTGAGCAAGAGCTGGCTGGAGGAAAAAACCTCACCTGCAGGTACCTTCATGTGTTACAATGCTCAGGGTTTGGAGAGCCAGAGCTACACAGCTCTGGGGCTCTCTTGGCAGGTTTTGTTGCAGAAACACAGTGCCCATGTTCATGGGGACGTGGCCATGGGGGAGAAGCAGCACTTTACACAGAGACCATGGCATTTCCAAGTCCCATTCCTGATCTTTCCCATTAGTGCACCTGTGCTGTCACAGGCAGGCTGGGAGCACTCTGCTGAGATAGGACAGTGGCCTGATAAAAAGTAATGGATTAATTGTAGTCGTTAGTTGGTGTAAACAGGCTGGGAGATACAAACCAGGAAGGCAGGTAGGCAGCTCTGGGCTGGATCAGTCCTTGTTCCAGGCAGACAGGTTACCTTAGGCACCCCTGGGCTCGGCTGGCTGTGGGAGCAGGACATCCAGGTGTGCCTGAATTCCTGCTGACTGTTCGTGAGCAAATTGGCAATTTTCTTGAAGACTGTTCTGGCCAGTTTCCTGAGCAGCCATCCAAGGTCTGGGGACATTTCTAAGGGTTTGTTTACAAACACAGCCCATGTGCTGTTGGGTGAGGCACCAAGGGCTGGCTTTGACTGGGAGGTTTCCTGTTGGCAGTGTCCAAAGTCAGCATCCATGTGCTCTCTCAGTATTTTTTGTGCTCAGTGGATTTCAGAAGTGTTTAGTCACCAAATCAATACAGAAATCTGTGCAGTGCAATTAATTAATTGCCATCAAACAAGCTGTGGGGTCAGGGCTCAGTGTTGGCGCCAGTTCTGTTTAAGGGCTTTATTGATGATCTGACTGAGATCGAGGGCAGACGCTGAGTTGACAGAGGATGGAAGGTGAGTGGGATGTGCATCTGCTGGAGGGCAGGAAGCTCTGCTGGGGAAACTGGGCAGGCTGGATTTGTGGGCCAGGGCAGAGGGGTAGAGTCCCCATACCTGGAGAGGTTTCACAGCGGTCTGTGGCCCTTGGGGACAGGGGATGGCGGTGGCCCCAGCAGTGCTGGGGGTATGGATTCAATCCAGAGGGTCCTTCCTAAGGCACTGACCCTGTGCTGGGTGATGTGCGGGCATCAGCAGTGACCATGTGCCAGGGTGGTGTGTGGGGGTCAGCAGTGACTCTGTGCCCAGCCCCTGTGCTCTGTGCCCACCCAGGTGCCAACGCTGAAGCCCATGGACCTGATGGTGGAGGCCAGCCCACGCAGGACCTTCGCCAACGCCCACACCTACCACATCAACTCCATCTCCGTCAACAGCGACTACGCCACGTACCTGTCTGCCGACGACCTCCGCATCAACCTCTGGCACCTGGAGGTCACCAACAGGAGCTTTAGTATCCTTTGGTGCCCTCTGCACGGCAGGTGCAGCTCAGCTGCCTGTGTTTAAGAGAATTGCTTCACTGGTACTAATTAGAGTGGGTGTTTGACGCCAGGGCTTAAAAGAGAATTTCTGAAGTCTGGAGGTGTAATGCAGTGAAAGCAGGCTTTGGGATGCTCAGTCTTTGCTGAGGGCAAGCATGCCTCCAGTGGAAAACTGTCAGTAGAAACATCAGAGAGGGTTTGATTTCTGAGGAGAAATTGAGGAATTGTGGGAGCATCCCTACCTTGGGGAGTTCAGTCAGCTTAAATAAGAGTTGTTGGATATGAACAGTAGATCCTTTGTTACTGTGGATACTTCCTTCAAAGTTTGTGGTCGCTTAACCAAGTGACACTTTTCTTGAAACCAAATCTCAATATTTTTTCATGTCAAATGATACCATTAACTGCAGAAGTAATTTTCAGATCTTTCTACAAACCTCTGCAACTAAAACTAACAGTGTGCTTTACATTGACAAATCTGCAGTAAAATAAAAGTTGCAGGAATACTGATGCCTAAATAGGTCAATTTCCAAAGTTTTAGGTCAGGTTTTCCAGAGCTTTAGGTAAAGAGATGAGGTTTATTTGGTGTGCAATAGGAAGCATTAAGAAGGAGGCTTAGGGAGGCTTGCTGGACTTTGATTTTTGTGAGATAGTCTTTCACTCCAGGAGTCTGAAAGTGCCCAGCATTTGTGGATTTCAGATGGAGAAAGCACTTTGTAAAAAGTGGTGACAAACTTTTTTAAAAGATCATGTAATGACAGGCCAAAGGAAAATGGCTTCCAGAGCCAGAGGGCAGGGTTAGATGGGATTTTGGGAATTAGGAATTGTTCCCCGGCAGGGTGGGCAGCCCTGGCACAGGGTGCCCAGAGCAGCTGGGGCTGCCCCTGGATCCCTGGCAGTGCCCAAGGCCAGGCTGGACACTGGGGCTGGGAGCAATCTGGTCCCTTCCACCCCAGACATTCTGGGATTCTGTAACCTGTCAAATCCAGAGTTCTCCAGGCTGTCCCCCACTCTTGTACCTTACACAGGATGGAAAGGAAGCTCTTGCCCCAGTTTCCTAGGTGGCATTGTTACGCTCTGTCCTGCCGAGGGAGGGGCTGGGGTGTGAAGCGTTGCAGGCCTTGACCAGCTGTGGCAGACATCGTGGACATCAAGCCAGCCAACATGGAGGAGCTGACGGAGGTGATCACGGCGGCCGAGTTCCACCCGCACCACTGCAACGTGTTCGTGTACAGCAGCAGCAAGGGCACCATCCGCCTGTGCGACATGCGCTCCTCAGCGCTGTGCGACCAGCACTCCAAGTGTGAGTGCCCGCCCTCCTGCCCGCCCTCCTGCCCGCCTGCCCTCCCTCCTGCCTTCCCTCCTTTCCCTCCCTGCAGCCGTGGGGACCCAACCTCCCTGAGGAGCGCCAGGGCAGCAGTGCTGGGGAGTGCTGGGCACGTCTCAGTTGTCGTGTTCTAGGCCACCCTGGGCACAGGTGTAGTGTGAGGTACCACCTGCCTGGCTGCTCTTTGCCCATGTGTGCCTCATAAACTGACAGGGACCAGTGCTCTGGGCACAGTGAGACCTGTCTGCAGGCCACACTCGGGCTGGCTGCCTCTCAAGGTACCTGCTCTCCCCATGCCAGTTCAGGGCAGCTCTTGCACCTCTGTGCATTGCGAACTGGGCTGCTGCTGCCAGAATCCCTGCCCCTGTGACCAGTGCAGCTGCTAGGATAGGATAGGATAGGATGAATCTCTAGGAATACACTCTGAAAGTTTCCAGGGATGCAGGGTGGCTGCTCCCCTGGCTGCTGAGCCACCAAAGCCTGAGCAGATGAGGAAAGAAAGCTTTGCTGTGGAAGCCTTGGGGATCCTGCCTGGGCCTTGCACATAGCCAGGTGTTCCTGTTCCCTGCTGGCAGAGCTGAGCTCTAGCTGTGTGCCCAGCCCTGGGGGTGCCTGCCACACACACACTTCCAGGCCAGCTTCCTGCAGTGCAGAGAGGGCTTTCTTGGGGCTAGGAGGAAATAGTTGTGCAATGGGAAGTGACTAATGCAAGGCCACCCCACTGATGTGGTTCAGTGTGGCATTAAATCACTTAAATGCACTTTATTTTTAACTGCTTGGGACTGAATTGCATCCCGCTACAAGGGGTCTTTCAAAAATGAGCAAGATCTGGGCAGCCTGGGTCAGGAATCTCTGATTTCAGAGGTTGACTTGTGGATTTAAACAACACATGCGTTGATCTGCTCTCTAAGGTCACATAAACTGTGTTGCCAATATAGCTGCTCACATTTCAGGGTATGTTTAATGCAGCTGTGGTTCAGAGCTAAGGAAAAGTACATGGTCCAGTGGTGTCCTGGTGTTGGGGTCCTTGCTGTTCCCACCTGCTGCTGTTGGGGCTGATGTGTAGATCAGGTGTGATGGTTACAGTGCCCAGTTTGCTGCTCTGGTTGATCCTCAGGACCTGTGAGTTGAGGTTTGATGGTGCTGTGCTCTGGTTGAATGTTAGAGATGGACATCTGGCACTCTGGTGACCTAGAGCACAACAGTGCTAACAAAGAGATTATTTCTGAGAAGTGTCTAACAGCAACTTTCTTCAAAATTAAACTAGTCACTGATGTAAAATTCTCCAGTATTGAAAACACGGAGGCCATGTAAGAGCCGGCGTTGGTTTCATGTGGAACTGTGTGTTCTCTCTGCAGTTTTTGAGGAACCTGAAGATCCTAGCAGCAGATCATTTTTTTCAGAAATAATATCCTCGATATCTGATGTGAAATTCAGCCACAGCGGGCGATACATGATGACAAGAGACTACCTGTCTGTCAAGGTGTGGGACCTCAACATGGAGAACAAGCCCGTGGAGACGTACCAGGTAGAGCACCAGGCGTGCCGAGCTGTCCCCCTTGTCCCCGTGCCCATGTGGGTGTCCAACGCGTGTCCCTTCCCCAGGTGCACGAGTACCTGCGCAGCAAGCTGTGCTCCCTCTACGAGAACGACTGCATCTTCGACAAGTTCGAGTGCTGCTGGAACGGCTCCGACAGGTGAGGGTGAGGGGAGGGCTCAGCCTGGCCAGGGCCGGGGCCGCCTGCCCTGAACGGGGGCCGCCAGCGGCTCCGAGTCACAAATGTGAGGCACAAATCCCTGCAGTGGGCAGGGCACACCAACAGGATTGCCAGGGCTGTTCCTGCCCTGAGCCCAGGTGAGCCCCACCTGCAGAGCTGGCCCAGCACAGGAGGGACCTGCAGCTGCTGGAGAGAATCCAGAGAAGGCACCAACTGATCAGAGGATGGAGCAGCTCTGCTGGGAGGAAAGGCTGGGAGAGGCTAGTCAGGCTCTTCTGAAAGAAAGGCTGCTCACCTGGAGAGGAGAGGCTCCAGGGTGGCCTCACAGTACCTGAAGGAGCCAAGAAACCGGAGAGTATTTACAAGGGCCTGGAGTGCTGGGACTGGGTCCCAATGCCAGAGGGCAGGGATGGATGGGAGATTGGGAATTGGGAATTGTTCCCTGGCAGGGTGGGCAGCCCTGGCACAGGTGCCCAGAGCAGCTGGGGCTGCCCCTGGATCCCTGGCAGTGCCCAAGGCCAGGCTGGGACACTGGGGCTGGGAGCACCTGGGACAGTGGGAGGTGTCCCTGCCATGGCTGGGGTGGCACTGGGGGGATTTGGGGTCCCTTCCGACCCAGACCAGTGTGACTTCTGTTGTCAAGGGACAAAGGGATAGAGGAGCACCAGGAAAACCTGCTTTGCTCACGTGCAGCTGAACAAAGTGTCACTGCAGCTGAGTGCCAGTGGCAGGAGGGGACAGCAGGGGAGCACCTGCAGAAAGTGAAGTGGTGCACTGGAAGCAGTGCTCACGCCCTGAGGAATGGAGCAGGTGTCCAGTGGAGAGGAGAGCAGTGGAATGCCATGGCCTGGTGATGAGCATGGTCTGGCAGTCAGGTGTGAGACTGAGAGGAGGGGTGGATTTTATTTCTTACAAGATGTGCCTTCCTTTTCCTTGAACCAGTACAATCATGACTGGATCTTACAACAACTTCTTCCGGACGTTTGAGCGGAGCACGCTCCGGGACACCACCCTGGAGGCCTCCCGGGAGAGCAGCAAGCCCCGTGCCATCCTAAAGCCGCGCAAAGTGTGCACCACTGGCAAGAGGAAGAAGGACGAAATTACCGTTGACAGTCTGGACTTCAACAAGAAGATTCTGCACACAGCATGGCACCCCGCGGAGAACATCATCGCTGTAGCTGCCACCAATAACTTGTATTTATTCCAGGAAAAGGTTAACTAAGGATGGCTGCCCGCGGACAGAGTCTCGTCTCACATAGTTCAGCTCAGTTGTTTATCTGTAACAGAAGGCCTTGTTGTCCTATCAGTGAGGAACATTGATGCACTTACTTCCCTTGAGCTATCGGAGAGCATCTGGCCTGGCTTTGAGTTCCTGGCGTGGTTCTGCCTGCGGTGGGGTGGGAGCATCCACGCGCCTTTCGGGGAGGACCCTCCGAGGCAGAATTGGTGGACAGTGCTCAATGAGGCCAACACTCAAAACAAATGTATTTATTGATGTCTGAGCCTTCCTTTCCAGTTTATAGACCAAAAAATTTAACACCTGAGAAGAAAAAGTTGTCATAAAAGTGTAATTTCTCTCTCTCGCTCTCTGCTGTAATATTTGGGCCTTTCAGAACATTTCTCGTGCTTGATGCCTGTCCATTCCTCCTCAGGCCCGGGCCAGGGCCTGACCTCAGAGCACAGTGGCAGGGCTTGAGCTGGGGTCTAGGCAGGTGTCCATGGCTATTTACTCACCAACTGTACCTATAACCACACCTTCTGGTGGAAACCACTTAATAAATAACAGCCTATCAAACGTGTTCTTAGAGCTGGAGGGATGTATTCAGTCTTCTTTTTGTATTGCATGTCCTGAGCTGGTGCAGAACAGTTCTGGTGGCACCTCTGACAGGGTTTGCCCCAAAACACCCGAGTTTTTGGCAGACTAATACAAACTTTTTTGTGTAGTATTTCAGATTCTGAATTTAGAGTTTCCATGGCATTGTCATAGAGTTGGAGTTGCACTGGATTTGTTGTCAAAGGCTCTGTGTGTGCCAAGTAGGAGATGGAAAGGGTCCTAGAAACATCCACAGCCTTAACCAAGTGTCGGCCTTGCACGGAGGGAACCAAAACATCGACACCTTCTCTGCTCTGAGGATAAACATGCAGCTTCCTGGTGCATCTCGCCCTCAGCCAGAGACAGACCTGACGTGCGTTAATGGTTTTTAACCTTTTTAGTATTTGTCACAAAGGGAACAGTTTATTTTAAGTATTTGGCGTAGAATCTTGCATTTCCCACTGCAGTTCCAGAGCCACTTGGGCTGTGCTGCAGCAGGGCCAGGCTGGGCTGCCCAGGGTGAGCCCCAGCTGGAGGGACAGCAGCTGCTGGAGCTCTCTTGCTCACTTGTTTTAAGCCTTAGGTACTGTTTCTTTCTTGGTTCTTTTTTTCTTCCAAAGAGGCCTAAATCACATCCCCTTCCCCCGGATGAGCCCGGGGCCACGTCCCGCAGCCCCCAGCAGCCAGAGGCTGCGCTCTGCCAGGTGCCTGCAGCCTGGGAACTCCTTCCCAGAGCCCCAAGCTTTCCGCAGCCAGCCCCAAGTGTGGTTACACTCCGTTTTCCCTGGAACAAGGGCTTGTTCCAGTCCCAAGAGCAAACCGTGGCCATCCCGCCCCTCCCGGTACCGCCCCCGAGCCGCTGGGTCCCAGGAAGGTGGGAAGGACAAAGCCTGAGGTTCTCCGGGAAAGGCTCGGTCCAGCCAGTCCTGTCCTGTAGTTGGTTGTGACACTTTGGAACTCTGGAGATGTGGAACTGGGGCGTCGCTGAAGCGTTGATCCAACCGCGTTCCCAACGCCTGCTCGAGCCGATCCGTGGGGTTGTACATAATTGTTCAGTTCTTTTGACCAAAAAGTTTAATAAATTTTAAATGTTTACCTGGCCTTGCTCCCTGTGTTTTGCAACGTTTCCTTCTGCGTGGGAGGGAGTTGGCTGGATGGGCCAGCCCAGGGGGGTGTTTCCAGTTGGGATGGTTGGAGTGGCCAGGGCTGCTGGTTGTGCATCTGTTTTTTCAGCAAATACAAGTGGAATATCCGTGAAAAGGATACGGTGGAATCTCCTATTCTACAGCCCTGTTTGCTTGTACCACTTAAAATTAGCTTTTGACTATTCTCGTGGAATTTTTATCCTTCTATCTAAAACCAGATTTTAGTGTCAAGTTTTGGTAAAACTGCTGCCTAGTGGAGCACCTGGTCTAGTGAAAGGTTCTGCTCCCCATGGCAAGGGGTGGAACTGGATGGGGCAGAGCTCCCAGCCCAAACCCCTCTGGGACTGTTCCCGCCCCAGGGCTTTGGGCAGGCCCACAGGGCAGCAGCCCCTGCAGGCCAAGGCCGTGGGCTCAGCCCCTGGCGATGGTCATGCCATGAAACTGGGACTGAAGTCCCAGCAGTGAGGAGCGGGTGAGCGTGGAACATTGCAGCACCTCACTGTACCCAGCAGCCAGCGCTGCCCCAGGGTGTCACCTTGGGGGGAAAGGGCTGGGGGACAATGGCAGTGAAAAAGTGACACCGTGGTTTAACCCCTTCCCTTCTCCAGCCACGTGCTCAGCAGGGATCTGCTGCTCCCAGGAGCATTCAGGGGCTCTGATCCCACCTTCACTCTTGGGTCCAGCCTCAGGGGACAGGGTGGGATTGGAGGGTAGGAAAAATTCCTTCCTGGAAAGGGCTGCCCAGGCCTGGCACAGCTGCCCAGGGCAGAGCTGGAGCCCCCATCCCTGGGGGAATTTCACTGCCCCGTGGATGTGGCACCTGGGGACATGGGGCAGTGCTGGGAAGGGTGGGACTCTGTGGGCTCACAGGGCTTTGCCAGCCTCAACAATTGCATGGTTTCCAGCTCCTCAGGAGCATCACCCTGTGTGTGCAGTGAGCGCAGGTTACCCAGGGCCTGCTGAGGTTCACTTGATGCTGTTTCCATGGAAACTTCTCCGTTCCATGTCAGGCAGTGACCAGTGGGAAAGGGGCAGGCAGAGGCCAAGAGCCTCATCAGCCCCTGGAGGAAAAGGAATGAGGAAACTCCGAGTTCACCAGGAACCTTTTTATTTAAATATATAAAACATGGTATTTTGGCAAACATTCATTTTCTCATTAAATAAGGTAAAATCACGGAAGGGAAAGGCATTGCATCAGTAAAAACCAAGGAGAAGCCACCCTGTGGTTCATGTGCCCAGGGCTGGGGTCAGGTGCAGATTGATGTGGGACAGGAAAAGCCTGTAAGCAACAGCCTGCGGTAAGTACAGCAGAGATCTGGAGTAACTGCTGGGGTTAATAAATGTCCTGGCAAAAGCAGCGTGTAGTAGGCACTAAATCCAAATTCTACCTCTGAACTAGGACAAACTGATGAAGTTTTCCCCACGTGCTCATCTCTTCCCACTGTGTCTCAACACCTTACATCTCCCACCGAAGTGAACTAAGCCACACGTACCAGAGGAAAGGCTGCCCGGGGCAGTGAGAGCCCCTGGGAATTCCCGGATCATCTGTAAGGCCACTCCAGTCTGGGCTGTCCCTCCCTGTGGGGCTGCAGGAGCAGGGACAGCATTCCCACCACAGGCACGGGAGGGGCAGGATGGACACGGCCCAGCACAAGGGCTGCTGAAAGCTGGGGCTGATTTAGACACGGAGCTGCTCTAATGCTCAGGTACTTCACTACAAAGCACTAGGGGACATTACAGCATCTGCCACGTGCTCGGGTTATCCAGCGAGAATTGATCCAGAAGGCTCTATGTGACACGGGAGCTCCAGCACCCCCCTTCCCATTTTTAGACTAAACTAAAACAGGACACGGACAGGACACACACACGACGCCACGACCAGCTCCCCTCCTCTGCACCTCCTGCGCTCCAGCTGCGGCTGCTCGGCTCCAGCTCCACCCCCGGTGCCTCTAGAAGGTGCTGCTGGAAGCCGTGGTGGTCAGGCGCCTCCCGATGTAAATCCTGCAGCAGGGGCAGAGCACACGGTCAGCCCGGCCGCGTTTCAGCGCTGGGAATGCCCTCCCTGCCAGGCCCTGCCTCCGCAATTCCCGGCAGGAGCAGCACTGCCAGCTGCAGCCCAGCAGAACAGAGCCGCTCCGGTGCCAGCCCCAGCACTGCCCCTGGCCTGGTGCCCCTCCCCGCGCCAGGGCCAGCACCTGCCCCACGCTCCTGCGGAAAGGAAACGTCCCCCATCCCTCCCAGGAGGGAACTAAAACATCTGCTGAGTAATTTAAAATAATGTTAAATATTTTAAAATCCGTGTCAGTGGAACTTTAAAATCTATTCAACATTAGCTTTTTGCTTTGCTGATCTCCTAGTTGTGAGATTAAGAGTGTCATCTCCAGTGGAGGTAAGTGTTGTGTGACTACAGTTCCAGTGTACAGAATTCCTCATTTCCCTGCCTCTTAATTGTTCTGAGAAATTCCCAAATGGAGAAAATCAGAAAACTTCAACCATCCAGCAATACCACAGGCAAGAAGCACTTCCTGAATAACCATCTTGGACAAAGAGGGAATTGGGAATCAGAATCAGGCCTCAAAGAAAGCAGGTAACAAAAAAACTTTTTTTTTTTTTCAATTGAACCATACCCTAGTCCAATGGCCAGCAGGTGAGAGAGCAGCAGGGATGGGAGGAAAACCTTGAGGAATTCCGCAGAGAATATCCCCCCTTTCTTCATGACGCTGGTGTTCCTCATGCTGAGCGTGGCTGTGCGCCGGGGGTGCTTGAAGAGGAATTCCCTGGATTTGGGGAAGGAAGGTGAGCTGTGCGCTCAGGCAGCAGGAGGAGAAGCTGCAGGAGCTCTCCCAGCAGCTGTGGCAGCACTCACTTGGGCGGGATGTTCTCGGGCCGGCTGGACCAGTCCCAGATCCAATCCGCGTTCTTCCTCAGCAGCCGCTCCACCTCCCTCCTCCTCTCCAGGAAATCCTCCTCGGACTGCAACCGAGAGCCACCAGCCCTGAGCACCGAGCAGGGCAGCTGGGAGCCGCAGGAGCTGCCTGCACCCAGCACCACTGCCAGGGCAGCCCTGAGCACCGAGCAGGGCAGCTGGGAGCCGCAGGAGCTGCCTGCACCCAGCACCACTGCCAGGGCAGCACTGACACTGAGCAGGGCAGCTGGGAGCCGCAGGAGCTGCCTGCACCCAGCACCACTGCCAGGGCAGCACTGACACCGAGCAGGGCAGCTGGGAGCCACAGGAGCTCTGCCTGCACCCAGCACCACTGCCAGGGCAGCACTGACACCGAGCAGGGCAGCTGGGAGCCACAGGAGCTCTGCCTGCACCCAGCACCACTGCCAGGGCAGCACTGACACCGAGCAGGGCAGCTGGGAGCTGCAGGAGCTCTGCCTGCACCCAGCACCTCTGCCCAGCCCTCAGCACTGACACCGAGCAGGGCAGCTGGGAGCCACAGGAGCTCTGCCTGCACCCAGCACCACTGCCAGGGGAGCACTGACACTGAGCAGGGCAGCTGGGAGCTGCAGGAGCTGCCTGCACCCAGCACCACTGCCAGGGCAGCCCTGAGCACCGAGCAGGGCAGCTGGGAGCCGCAGGAGCTGCCTGCACCCAGCACCACTGCCAGGGCAGCACTGAGCACTGAGCAGGGCAGCTGGGAGCTGCCAGGGCTCTGCCTGCACCCAGCACCACTGCCAGGGCAGCCCTGAGCACTGATACCGAGCAGGGCAGCTGGGAGCCGCAGGAGCTCTGCCTGCACCCAGCACCAGTGCCAGGGCAGCCCTGAGCACTGAGCACCGAGCAGGGCAGCTGGGAGCTGCCAGGGCTCTGCCTGCAGCCAGCACCACTGCCAGGGCAGCATTGACACCGAGCAGGGCAGCTGGGAGCCACAGGAGCTCTGCCTGCACCCAGCACCACTGCCAGGGGAGCACTGACACTGAGCAGGGCAGCTGGGAGCCGCAGGAGCTCTGCCCGCACCCAGCACCACTGCCAGGGCAGCCCTGAGCACTGAGCAGGGCAGCTGGGAGCCGCAGGAGCTGCCTGCACCCAGCACCACTGCCAGGGCAGCCCTGACACCCACATTCCCAGCCCTTCCCATCCCCCTTCCAGGGAACGTTCACATCCCAGATCAAGAGCGGGAGCAGGGAGATCCATTCTCAGAGTGGGGTGAGAATGGCAAAGACCAAATATCCAATATCCCATATCTAATATCCCATATGTGCCTGAGACAAGACTGCCCTGGCAGTGAAATCCCAGAGCCAAGCATTTCATCCTTATGCACAGTCCCAAAATATCCCCAGTTCCCAGCCCCGATGGACACTGGCACAGGGATTGCTGCCCTATCCCAGCCCCGATGGACACTGGCACAGGGATTGCTGCCCTATCCCAGCTCCCAGCCCTGATGGACACTGGCACAGGGATTGCTGCCCTATCCCAGCTCCCAGCCCCAATGGGCACTGGCACAGGGATTGCTGCCCTATCCCAGCTCCCAGCCCCGATGGGCACTGGCACAGGGATTGCTGCCCTATCCCAGCTCCCAGCCCCGATGGACACTGGCACAGGGATTGCTGCCCTATCCCAGCCCCGATGGACACTGGCACAGGGATTGCTGCCCTATCCCAGCCCCGATGGACACTGGCACAGGGATTCCTGCCCTATCCCAGCCCTGATGGACACTGGCACAGGGATTGCTGCCCTATCCCAGCTCCCAGCCCCGATGGACACTGGCACAGGGATTGCTGCCCTATCCCAGCCCCGATGGACACTGGCACAGGGATTGCTGCCCTATCCCAGCTCCCAGCTCCGATGGGCACTGTAACAGGGATTGCTGCCCTATCCCAGCTCCCAGCCCCGATGGACACTGGCACAGGGATTGCTGCCCTATCCCAGCCCCGATGGACACTGGCACAGGGATTGCTGCCCTATCCCAGCCCCGATGGACACTGGCACAGGGATTGCTGCCCTATCCCAGCTCCCAGCCCCGATGGACACTGGCACAGGGATTGCTGCCCTATCCCAGCCCCGATGGACACTGGCACAGGGATTGCTGCCCTATCCCAGCCCCGATGGACACTGGCACAGGGATTCCTGCCCTATCCCAGCCCTGATGGACACTGGCACAGGGATTGCTGCCCTATCCCAGCCCTGCTGGACACTGGCACAGGGATTGCTGCCCTATCCCAGCTCCCAGCCCCGATGGACACTGGCACAGGGATTGCTGCCCTATCCCAGTCCCGATGGGCACTGGCACAGGGATTGCTGCCCTATCCCAGCTCCCAGCCCCGATGGACACTGGCACAGGGATTGCTGGCCAGGCTCAGAGCTGGCCGATGTCTCTGGCAGCCCCTGTCCAGCTCCTGGCAGGGACCAGCTGCAGCCCCTGGCCATCGTGGGAGGCAGGTGAGCCTGGCCAGGTGTGTGCTCACAGCAGGAGCCGCCCCAGCCCCAGCTCTGGTGCAGTTACAGCACAAACGCTGAGTCAGGGCAGAGCTCCTGGCTCAGCTCGGCTCCATTCCACACAGCCCAGGCCTTGGGATAAAAATAGATCCTGCTCCCAGAATTCCAACAGCTCTGGATGCACACACACACACGGGATGGAAATAAAACTGTCCAGGCAGCTGGAACTCTGATGGCTTTCTAACTTGGGGTTATTTGTTCTCAAAGTCTAAATAATGATCTTTAAACAGCTGAAGGGTGTTTCTGACAATATAAAATAATCATTTCCAGTAATAATTAACTTGCAGTACCACATGTAGCTAACCTAAAGCTGAGTCCTTGGAGTCTGGCAGGAGTTGTAGAAACGATGCAGAAAAATTCACTTCCTTGAAATACTTCCTTCCTCAAAATGCTTTGTGAGTCATTTTTTAATATTAAAAGCTAATTTATTACACTGAAGCCTTCAGATTTCAGCCTGTCCTCTTGCAATAAGCCCTGTATTGATTAAATATGGTCAATGTACACCATTTCCCCCACTCTTGTTGCTAATATGTTTATTCATTTTCCTTGCAAGGTAAACAAACCTGCAAAGTGAAATCAGAAAGAACAGGGAGTTTTCCAAAGCAGCACGTATTCAGGTTTGGTATTAATTGTTAAAATACCTGGAATCAAAGCTATGGCAGGGCTTGGAAATTGTGTATTTTTGGCTGCCATATTTAAGTGACTCTAGAAATTCTTGCTGCTGTCAAAATATATTTTAAAATCCCTATTGAACTGGTGGAGATGCATTTCAGCATTGGTGGGGGATGTAGGAAATGCACCCCCATCAGCAGCCAAAGGGAGAGGGCAAATCCTTCTGAAAAATCTCAGTCACACATTGCAAAGACCAAACCAAAACATCCGCACGTGTCAGGAACAAACACAGCCTGGCTGGATCTGCCAGGGCTGCTGGGAGTTGTACAAGTCTCCTCAGCAGCTGCTGCTGCTCCTGCCCAAAGCACAGGGCCCCAGAGCTCCCCTGCCCCAGCCAGGTGAGGGTCTTACCTGGAAGCTGTTCTTCTCCCCGCTGCTGTGGCTCTCTATCTCCAGAGCTCTGTGGCTGTCCTGGGGGGTCTGCGGCGAGGGAGGGCTGCACCAGGACAGGAGAGGAGGAGGTGAGGCGCTCTGTGGCACCGGGGGCTGGGCACTCTGCCCAGGAGTGCCCCTAACCATGCCCCAGGGGCTGCATGGGGCAGCACTGCCACAGCCCAGGCACCACGGCCACCTCAGCCACTGCTCTGACCCCAGCCCTCCGCCCGCACTGAGGGGGCCCCGGCACTCGCACAGAAACAACAGGCAGCAAATGAGGAGCGGCAGCGGGGTTTGGTTTGAATCCCCACCAGCCAGACCAGGCCTGTCCTGCTGTGGAGTTTGAGTCCTGGAGTTTGGGCTTTTTCAAACGCAATTTGGGCTGGAGAGCTCACAGCCCATGAAAATGCAGCACATGCGTTGGTGGCACTGCCTGAGCACCTGGCCCAGGGCTGGGCTGTTGTGTGACCCCCTGGACATCTGCTCTGGTTTCTAGGCACACAGGCACACACGTGTTCATATGGGAACACACACAGAACACACATGCTCATACACCCACGCAGCATTGCTGTCTCTGCCTCTGGGACATCCTTGGGACCCCGTGGTGACCCTGCCCAGCAGAGCCCCTGCTCACCTGTCACAGTGGGAGCTCTCCCTGGAGCTGCTCCTGCCCGACTCGTGCTGCGCGTCCAGCAGGATCTTCTCCATGTCCCCGTTGTGGATGGACAGCGAGGCTGGCACCTGCTCCTGGCTGCCCGTGGACACGGAGCTGCTGCTGCCACTGCCATTGCTGAAGTGCAGCTCCACCCAGGACCCTGCGGGCAGAAGGCAGAGCTGAGCCCACAGCCGGAGGGCCAGCGCCTGGGGCTGCCAGTGACACTGCAGGGACACAGGCCAGCCCTGCCTCCCAGCTCATAAACAGCACGGAATGCAAAGGGCACGCAGCTGAGCTGGGAAGGCTCACAGGGCTGGGAAGCAGCTGCTCAGGAGTACATTGTGTTTCTCTCTGCACATACAGATCTTTTATTCTGGAATATGTTCAATTTTTATTGTTCAACATAGGTGGCAGTCAAAATAATCTCAAGGACTTCTGCTGCCAAACTTCAGTTGTTGGTTTGTTGAAATTACTTTGGGCTCCAGAGCCCAGGGTCTGTTTAGTGCAGCCTTTTTCCAGTGCCATTTTGTATTTTTGGCTGCCATATTTAAGTGATTCTAGAAATTCTTGCTGCTGTCAAAATATATTTTAAAATCCCTATTGAACTGGTGGAGATGCATTTCAGCATTGGTGGGGGATGTAGGAAATGCACCCTCATCAGCAGCCAAAGGGAGAGGGCAAATCCTTCTGAAAAATCTCAGTCACACATTGGAAAGACCAAACCAAAACATCCGCACGTGTCAGGAACAAACACAGCCCGGCCGGATCTGCCAGGGCTGCTGGGAGTTGTACAAGTCTCTTCAGCAGCTGCTGCTGCTCCTGTCCAAAGCACAGGGCCCCAGAGCTCCCCTGCCCCAGCCAGGTGAGGGTCTTACCTGGAAGCTGTTCTTCTCCCCGCTGCTGTGGCTCTCTATCTCCAGAGCTCTGTGGCTGTCCTGGGGGGTCTGCGAGCGAGGAGGGCTGCACCAGGACAGGAGAGGAGGAGGTGAGGCGCTCTGTGGCACCGGGGAGCTGGGCACTCTGCCCAGGAGTGCCCCAACCATGCCCCAGGGGCTGCATGGGGCAGCACTGCCACAGCCCAGGCACCACGGCCACCTCAGCCACTGCTCTGACCCCAGCCCTCCGCCCGCACTGCCGGGGAGCCCCGGCACTCGCACAGAAACAACAGGCAGCAAATGAGGAGCGGCAGCGGGGTTTGGTTTGAATCCCCACCAGCCAGACCAGGCCTGTCCTGCTGTGGAGTTTGGGCTTTTCCAAACGCAATTTGGGCTGGAGAGCTCACAGCCCATCAAAATGCAGCACATGCGTTGGTGGCACTGCCTGAGCACCTGGCCCAGGGCTGGGCTGTTGTGTGACCCCCTGGACATCTGCTCTGGTTTCTAGGCACACACGTGTTCATATGGGAACACACACAGAACACACATGCTCATACACCCACGCAGCATTGCTGTCTCTGCCTCTGGGACATCCTTGGGACCCCGTGGTGACCCTGCCCAGCAGAGCCCCTGCTCACCTGTCACAGTGGGAGCTCTCCCTGGAGCTGCTCCTGCCCGACTCGTGCTGCGCGTCCAGCAGGATCTTCTCCATGTCCCCGTTGTGGATGGACAGCGAGGCTGGCACCTGCTCCTGGCTGCCCGTGGACACGGAGCTGCTGCTGCCACTGCCATTGCTGAAGTGCAGCTCCACCCAGGACCCTGCGGGCAGAAGGCAGAGCTGAGCCCACAGCCGGAGGGCCAGAGCCTGGGGCTGCCAGTGACACTGCAGGGACACAGGCCAGCCCTGCCTCCCAGCTCATAAACAGCACGGAATGCAAAGGGCACGCAGCTGAGCTGGGAAGGCTCACAGGGCTGGGAAGCAGCTGCTCAGGAGTACATTGTGTTTCTCTCTGCACATACAGATCTTTTATTCTGGAATATGTTCAATTTTTATTGTTCAACATAGGTGGCAGTCAAAATAATCTCAAGGACTTCTGCTGCCAAAGTTCAGTTGTTGGTTTGTTGAAATTACTTTGGGCTCCAGAGCCCAGGGTCTGTTTAGTGCAGCCTTTTTCCAGTGCCATTTGTAGGTGCTGCTGTTAAGCAACTGCGGGTGTGTGGCAAGGGCTGTCATGGGTTTGCTGCTAGCAGTATATTTAACACGGTCACATGGGCTTTGTTTTCCTAAGGGAGGGAATAACAACTCCCTCCCGGGCAGGGCCAGCTCACTGCAGGGCCCGGAGCTGTTCCCTCCCTATGGAATCCTGGAATGCTTTGGGTGGGAGGGACCCCAAACCCACCCAGTGCCACCCCTGCCATGGCAGGGACACCTCCCACTGTCCCAGGTGCTCCCAGCCCCAGTGTCCAGCCTGGCCTTGGGCACTGCCAAGGATCCAGGGGCAGCCCCAGCTGCTCTGGGCACCTGTGCCAGGGCTGCCCACCCTGCCAGGGAACAATTCCCAATTCCCAATCTCCCATCCAGCCCTGCCCTCTGGCACTGGGACGTCCTGTCCCTCCAGCCCCCAGGGATGAGCTCAGGGAACAGAAAATACCCGAGTTACACGAATGCCAGAGGGACCCCACTGTGGAACAGATGTGGCCCAGCCCCAGCAGTGCCCAGGGAGCGGAGCAGCGAGGACAGGAGCAGGAGGGCAGCGGGAATTCCCTGGATTCGGGGCAAGGGAAAGGAGAGACAGGGCCAGTGGTGCTCGGGCTGCTCAGGGAACAAAGGCAGAGCAGAAGCAGCTGGAGCTGCTGGATCCCTTCCCAGCCACCCAGCAGCACAGGAACCAGGTGGGGAGAAGCCAGAGCAGGGGTTTAGTGTGAAGCAGGAACGTCAGAGCAGCAAAGATATCCCAGATATCCTGGCTGGGAGGAGACCCAGGGCTCCAAAACCAAATGGGAACAGCACAAAGCCAAACTGCCTCATGTGCATCAACACAACTATCTCCATTCCAAATACACAGACCTCCACCTGGACAGCCAAAGTACCACAAAACCTGCTGGATACAAACATTCCAGGCCACCGAGTTTGGAAGAGATGCTTTTCTCCCAAAGCCCTTTTCCTTTACAGCTGTTTTGTTGTTGTTTGGGTTTGTTTGGGAATTTTCCCCTCCACGTGACAGTGCCTGGCATGTGGCAGGGAGTGTGTTCAGAGCCAGACAAACCCCTCCCTACCCTTTCCCCCAAAATCTAGGGAAGCTCAAGCTGTTACCAAAGAACGATCACAACCACTAGAGCTCAAATTAAGGCTTTATCTGCTGAAATCTTACTGTGTACAGCACTGGGAATGCAGGATAAGGCAGGGAGAGGATTAGGATTGCAGCAGCAAGGGGACAGAAGATGTGGTCTACAATTGTCCCTTTCTTTCCTTCTCCTTTTGGACACTCCTGAGAGAAGAGCTGTGCTGGAGCACACGGAACACGCTGCGATATCACCATTTAAAGATAAAAGCAGCTGTGTTTTTATGAGGCTGGAAACACAAACAGACAGAAGCCCAGGAGAGGCGATGCAGCCCGGCCAGACGAGTCCCGGGGATGGCCTCGGGACAGACGGGTATGTCACGATATCCCAACCCAGGAGGGAGCACAGACCAGCACTGCAAAGCACCGGATTAGCGCTGGGAAGCTTCATTTGCTTAAGATACAGCTTTCAGCGCTGGGAATTAAGCAGCAGAACTCCACAGAGCGATGAGGATGGCCCCTAAATCGCTAACTGCCGTGCCAGCCGCACTGTGTGTGGGATTTTCCCTTCCCCGGCCAATCCGGGGCTATCCAGCACCCGATCCCCGCGACTGACCCCAGCCCTGCTCACAGGCACACCCACCGGGGCCGTTCCCCGGACACGCACTGCGGCGCGCACATCGGCCACCGCGATCACCCAATATCGCGACACAGAAAGGCTGCGCGCGGGTCCGCCCGCAGCGCCCGGGCAGTGCCGCCCCCAGCCCGCAGTGCAGCCCCAGAGCGCAGTGCGGTCCCAGCCCTCCGCGGCGCTGGCCGCGGCCTTACCCTGCAGGTTCTCCTCCTGAGGGCTCTGTCGCGACATGGCTGGCGGGCGGCCGGGCACGCACTGACCGCGCGCCGCCCGCCTCAGCGCACGGCGACTGCCCCGCTGACGTCAGCGCCGCGCCGCCCGCCCATTGGCCAGCGCGGCGGGGCGGGACGGGGCGGGGCAGGGGTGGGGGGGGCGCGGGCGTTCCCTCAGAGGCCCCCGTGCCGCCATGATGGCGGGGAGGGAGCGGGGCCGGGCGGGGAAACGGGAGAGCGGGGACGGATCACGCAGAACATCATCCCTCAGAACATCATCATCCCGCAGGACATCATCCCGCAGAATATCATCCCTCAGAATATCATCCCTCATGACTCCCGCTCTCTGCCCACTGAGCGCTCCGCACGGCCCGCCCGCCCGCGGGCCTCCCGCACGGCGCTTCAGAGTCACACGGGGGGGTTTAAAAGGATTCACAGACGGGGTTTCAAAAGATACACGGAGCGAGTTTCAAAGGATATACGGAGGGGGTTTCAACGCAGACACGTCCGCTTGCAAAATCAAAGCTTGCGGCCTCTTAAGCCAGCCCCGATGACGAATGATACATAGCCTTAAAATAGGCAATAATCACAGAATGGCTGGGTTGGAAGGGACCCACAAGCGTCATCCAGTCTGACTCTTACCCCTGCACAGAACAGCCCCAAGAAAATTAATAAATAACAAATAAATAATAGATAATAAATAAATCTCCTTTTGGTCTTTAATTGACGCGATGCCATCAGGGCTCTTGACAGCGGGAACCACTTAACTCGTGTTGTTATTTGACAGCAGATACTGATTTACTGCTGGGACGTTGTAAAGACAAATGCATAAAACCTGATTTTATTTAGCCCAAGTATTAACTCAATTAAAGCATGCAGGCTTTTCTGCCTTGTCTGGAATTGTTTTCACCCGTGCCTTTCTGCAGCCGAGTCACAAAGCCCAAGTGAAAAGAATCAGTAAATTGTGTGTGCGTTGTGAATATTGCTTTATAACCTTCCCAGAAGGACAAGGCCGGGAGTTACGGTGCGGGCATGGCACTCTGTGTAGCCGGGGGATAGAGAGGGGCAGCGGAGCCGGTTCTGTTCCAGTAGGGAAGGGCCGTCCGTGGCGGGAGCAAAGGCCGGGTTTAACCGGGTAACGAGGGGCGGGCTCCCGGTGCCTGCGCCCGGCGCCGCTCCCGCTGCTCCCGCAGAGCTCTGCTGCTCCCTGCTGCCCGCAGCCTCCCTCCCTCCCCGGCCACGGGGCACCGGGCACGGCAGCCGCTCCTCGGGGCACGGCAGGTTCTGCCTCCGGGACCTGCTCCTCTCCTGCAGCCAACACTGCCTGGAACGGGGATACAGCAGGTTCTGCCTCCGGGACCTGCTCTTCTCCTACAGCCAACACTGCCTGGAACAGGGGTCTCAGCAGGTTCTGCCTCCGGGACCTGCTCCTCTCCTGCAGCCAGCACTGCCTGTAACAGGGGTCTCAGCAGGTTCTGCCTCCGGGACCTGCTCCTCTCCTGCAGCCAACACTGCCTGGAACGGGGATACAGCAGGTTCTGCGTCTGGGACCTGCTCCTCTCCTACAGCCAACACTGCCTGGAACGGGGATACAGCAGGTTCTGTCTGCCTCTGGGACCTGCTCCTCTCCTGCAGCCAGCACTGCCTGGAACAGGGGTCTCAGCAGGTTCTGCCTCCGGGACCTGCTCCTCTCCTGCAGAACCCCCGGGGGAACAGTAGGTTTGGGTTCCAGGGACTCCTGCAGCCAACACTGCCTGGAACGGGGATACAGCAGGTTCTGTCTGCCTCCGGGACCTGCCCCTCTCCTGCAGCCAGCACTGCCTCAGCTGTGAGGAACAGGGGCTCAGCGCTGTGGGCACACAGCAAGGGCTGCCTGCCTCAGGAGGGATGTGGAGATCGCAGAATCACAGAACCCCAGAACGGTTTGGGTTGAAGGGACCTTAACTCCCACCCAGTGCCACCCCTGTGCCATCCCTGTGCCATCTCTGTCCCACTGCCAGGGATCCAGGGGCAGCCACAGCTGCTCTTTCATCGGTCATTGGGTGAATGCTTTTATTTTCACATATAATTTGATGGCAGAAACTTTTGGGTTATTGGCAGAAACACACTGTGCTGTCATCAGGAAAAATTGTGAATTTTCCTGTTGTTGGATGAAGTCTTTGAAAGGTTATCGATTTGTTGCACTGCGATCCTCTGCACAGCTAGGACTCCCTCTAATCTTATTTACTTGCCTGTCACAGACCAATCATGTATTGATTAATTCCCTTTAAGCCAGAAACAGTGACCATCTCCTCCACAGAATAACAAAGGCAATGATTTGGGTACAGAGTCACGCTTGCTGCTCAGACAGCTTCAACTTTGTGTTTGGTTTTCAGCCTCTGGGCTGGGCCTGACGTGAGGGAAAGGTATTTCAGGCATTGCACAGAAGTTGTTTGTAATCCCAAACCCATGATAAACTTGCATTCGTTTAGAAGTGGATAATGTTCACTGCCATTTCTTTGGTCTCTTACTAATAAAAATCAAAGTAATCCACCCACTTCCTAGCGGTACAATGTGAGACAGTGGGAATTTCAGCACTGATTTGGGAAAAGGTGCCCACAGTTCCCTGCCAGGAGGGCACAGCCGGGGGGGTCGGGCTCTGCTCCAGGGAACAGGGACAGGAGCAGAGGGAACGGCCCCAGGCTGGGCCAGGGCAGCTCAGGGTGGGCACAGCAGGAATTGCCCCATGGAAAGGGGGCTCAGGCACTGCCCAGGGAGGGTTGCAGTGCCCGTCCCTGCAGGTGGCACCTGGAGGTGGCACTCAGGGCTGGGGACAGGGTGGGGATGGGCACAGCTGGGACTCCCTGGGCTGGGAGGGCTTTTCCAGCCCAAATGATTCGGTGATTCCGTGGCTGTTGCTGTCCTGTGCAGACAGAGGCTCAAACCCCGCCGAAATCTGAGCACTCCCAGTCTGCATCCCACCCAGAGTTGGTCATTAACCTCCCTGGCTGCCTCTGGAAATCCGGCCGTGCGTGTGTTTCATGCTGAGCATTTCTTGGAACCAGGTTCATCATTAACCACCCAGCTGCTCTTGTGTCCTCTCTGTGCCACTGCTGCTCACCCCAGCTGTTGATGTGGGACAGTGCAAGGTATCCCTGCCCACCACGGGTGGAACATGATGAGACTTAAGGTCCCCTGCAGCCCAAACCCTTGTGAGATTTGCTGATTCTCTGATTTTATTCCATTTGGAGAGTTAATAAAAGCCTGTGTGTGGTGTGGCCACTGCCGTGGCAGGGCTGTGCTGCCCTGGACCATGTCTGTCCCATTCCTCAACAATCCCCACACACTCTGTGTGACCGTGCTCACAGGGGTCCCAGGATGAGGGAAGAGATGAGGATCTGACTCCATGTTTCAGAAGGCTGGTTTATAATTTTATGATATATATTACATTAAAACTATACTAAAAGAATAGAAGAAAAGGTTTTATCAGAAGGCTGGCTAAGGATAGAACAGCAAAGAATGATAACAAAGGTTTGTGTCTCAGGCTCTCTGTCTGAGCCAGCTGACTGTGATTGGTCATTAATTAGAAACAACCCCATGAGCCCAATCCCAGATGCACCTGTTGCATCCCACAGCAGCAGATAACCATTGTTTGCATTTTGTTCCTGTGGCCTCTCAGCTTCTCAGGAGGAAAAATCCTAAAGGATTCTCCATAAAAGATGTCTGTGACACACTGTGCCGTTCTGTGGTGGCTGCACAGGGGCATTGATCCGGCCTGACCTGAGCTCAGTGTCACAGGGAACTCAGAGCCGTGCTGGCTCAGCTGGACAGGGCACAAACCAGGGCTGAAACCAAACCCAGAGTGCTGCTGGTTTGCTTTTCAATCTCACAGGGGAAGAAACTCTGGCCACTTCCAGTGTGCATCAGAAAAGCAGAGCATGAAAATGCCTTCAGCTCTTCTTTACTTACTAACTTCAGGTTTTTAAAGCCCATTCCCATTTGTGTGCAGCTCAGCCCATGGAAGTTGCCAGAGGAATGCTTCTCCTGAGCCCTTGCCAGCTGAAAAACAAACCCCCATTCTTTGAGTGATGCAAACCACTGCTGGGCTCTTGTGCGGGTCACTTACAACACTGCCTGCGATGTGACTTGTTTTGCTTACAAACTCCCACAAAGTGTTGCAATTCAGCTCTAAAATTAGAAACCAGTTTCATTTGTCCCAGAGCCGTTGTTGTCACTGCTCCCAGAGCCAGAGCCAGGCCTGTTGTCTCCAAGTGCCACTACATGTCCCTTTGGCAAAGGATAACTGAACCACTGAGCAGGGAACAGGGAGGGCGAACACAGCGTTGGGATCCACAAAAACAAAAACAAGTTTCTGAGGAATCTGGTTAGCAGTCACATGTTTCTTGTCCTGCACATGGAGGGAAAATGAAGATTATCTATGCAAAGTTCCAGATACTTAACAGCTGTTTAAGGGGGGAAAAAACCCAGACCCTGCCTTCTAAAACTGCAACTGTGTTCCAGGGTAGGTTTCTGCTTCCCAGCCCTGCACTCAGATCACTCTGTCGTTCCTGTCAGCAGTTCATGGACATGCACTGGGAACAGCTCCCAGTCTTCTCTATTTCTCATGTGAGGAAAACACAACATCAAACAAACATGCCCTATATCCTATTTGCTTGTAGAGAACTTTGTGGTGTGGGGCTGTTAGAAGTATCTTGTACCCAAATGCATTTCCTTTATGCATATTTGTGATTAGTTTCGATGGAAAGGGGAATTTTCAGTGAGTGTTGACAGTGGGTATTTCCTCAGGTGTGAGGAGCACTGGGATACAGCACACTGGGGGTTCCAGACCCGTTTACATCCGTGTGGTTTAGTCCTCAAATCGAGCCTTACAACACCACCTGCCTTTTCCACCCTCCAGCACTGCCAGGTCACTGCAGAGCACGCAGGCAGCCAGGAATGCCATTCCTGTGAGGGATACACCCCAGTGCCTGCCCTGCACTCCCACAGGGTGGGCTTCCATGGAACATGGGCCTGCTGCAGTGAGTCCAGACTCCTCTGCTCTGGAGCCAGGCTGGGACACCTGGGGGGCTCACCTGGACAGGAGCAGCTCCAGGGAGAGCTCAGAGCCCCTGGCAGGGCCTGAAGGGGCTCCAGGAGAGCTGCAGAGGGACTGGGGACAAGGATGGAGGGACAGGACACAGGGAATGGCTCCCAGTGCCAGAGGGCAGGGCTGGATGGGAGATTGGGAATTGGGGATTGTTCCCTGGCAGGGTGGGCAGGCCCTGGCAGCTGGGGCTGCCCTGGATCCCTGGCAGTGCCCAAGGCCAGGCTGGACACTGGGGCTGGGAGCACCTGGGACAGTGGGAGGTGTCCCTGCCATGGCTGGGGTGGGATGGGATTTAAGGTCCCCTCCAACCCAGAAGAGCCCGTGATTCCATGATCCTAGAACTTGATCCCATCTCTATTGCTAGGAGCAAGTGCAAAGCCTGGCAGCTGTTTCTAAATCCAAGTATCCCTCAATCCCCCCTGTCCTTTTCAGCAAGGCAGGAGGAGCAGCTCCGTGTGGGCTCCAGCTGTGCTGGATGCAGAACTTTGGCTTCTTCCTGGAGCTGGGAATGCCGATCCTGGCCGGAGAGCGGGACTGAGCGCGTTTGGGACAGCAGCCGCGGCTGGCTGGGAAGGGACAGCCACGGAACGGGGGAACGGAGGGAACGGAGGGCTCTGGAGCGAGAGCAGTGCTGATCTCGGGGTGGGAGGGCTCTGGAGCTGATCTCGGGATGGCAGGGATGGGAGGGCTCTGGAGCTGATCCCGGCAGGCAGGGATGGATGGGAGGGCTCTGGAGCAGCAGCGATGCTCATCTCGGGAAGGGAGGGCTCTGGAGCAGCAGCGATGCTGGTCTCGGGATGGGAGGGCTCTGGAGCCCATCCCGGCAGGCAGGGATGGATGGGAGGGCTCTGGAGCAGCAGCGCTGCTGACGTGCTGCCGGAGCTGCAGTGACTCCGCAATGGCTGAGCCTGCCGGCACTGAGCTCATCCCGCAGCCTGCCGGGGAAACCTGTCCTTAGCTCCTCCGACTGCTCGCAGCCGCGCTCGGGGTACCTGGTGAGCACATTTTACTCTACCCTTGGGGGATTTTTAGCATTTTTTGTTTTATTTTCCTTCTCTGTCCTCTCGGTGCTTCCCTGGACCAATCGATGCATCACTCCTCATCTGATCCCACTGTTTAGAGGACAGAGAGGGAAAACAGAAGCATCTGCAGCAGGGACGGATTTTTTTTTTAGCCTTTTGCAGTGTGAATCGTAAAAATCTCTTTAAATGTGACATCATGAGCAGCCTACAGGTTTTATCTGGAGTGCACTGCAGGCACGGACTCCCTCGGTGAGCAGCTACTGAGGTTTCTGCCTACCTGTGCTCCTTAATTAGCATCTACCTGTGCTTGCTAATGAGTGCCTAACTATGCTCCTTAATTAGTGCCTGCCTGTGGTTATTAATCAGTGCTTACCTGTGTAACATATCTATAAATATGGACATAAACTGTGATAGACAGATAAATAGATAGACAGATTTGGTGCACATGACCCATCTGCTGCCTGAAGGCTTTGCGGGCTCCATTTTCAGGTGTGCTCTTTGGCGTTGTGTCTGAGGCTATTTCCCGTTCTCCCTCCGGGGTGGTGATACCATGGCTCTGATGTGCAAAGCTGTGATACCATGGCTCTGGAGTGCAAAGCTGTGCTCTCGGGTGCCAGGAGGGGATGGCTCTGCCTGGCACTGGGGCCCAGCTGCACCTTCCTGCTCCGTCTGCTCCTCAGATCTTATGGGCCCTCTGTCCGTGTGATGCAGTTGAAATGCCAGGCTCAGAGATTGCTGCTGAGCCTCCTCTGCAGCTGTAGGTGTTGGTGTTTGGGGTAATACACACCCTGATGAATCGCTGTGACAATAATCTGTGTCTGTGCTCGCCCAGGAGCTGATTCGGGCATTTCCTGTTAGCTGAACTCTGTGCACAGCGTGTCTCAGAACTGCTTCCATGGCAATCCTGTGCTCAGAGGAGAGCAGGCTCCCCATCCCTGCTTCCCATGGAAATCCTGTCCGTAGGAGAGCAGGCTCCCCATCCCTGCTTCCCATGGCAATCCTGTCCAGAGGAGAGCAGGCTCTCCATCCCTGCTTCCCATGGCAATCCTGTGCTCAGAGGAGAGCAGGCTCCCCATCCCTGCTTCCCATGGCAATCCTGTCCATAAGAGAGCAGGCTCCCCATCCATGGCAGTGCCCAAACCTTCCCATGGCAATCCTGTCTGTAGGAGAGCAGGCTCCCCATCCATGGCAGTGCCCAAACCTTCCCATGGCAATCCTGTCTGTAGGAGAGCAGGCTCCCCATCCCTGCTTCCCATGGCAATCCTGTGCTCAGAGGAGAGCAGGCTCCCCATCCCTGCTTCCCATGGCAATCCTGTCCGTAGGAGAGCAGGCTCCCCATCCCTGCTTCCCATGGCAATCCTGTCCATAGGAGAGCAGGCTCCCCATCCCTGCTTCCCATGGCAATCCTGTGCTCAGAGGAGAGCAGGCTCCCCATCCCTGCTTCCCATGGCAATCCTGTGCTCAGAGGAGAGCAGGCTCCCCATCCCTGCTTCCCATGGCAATCCTGTGCTCAGAGGAGAGCAGGCTCCCCATCCCTGCTTCCCATGGCAATCCTGTCCATAGGAGAGCAGGCTCCCCATCCATGGCAGTGCCCAAACCTTCCCATGGCAATCCTGTCCATAAGAGAGCAGGCTCCCCATCCCTGGCAGTGCCCAAACCTTCCCATGGCAATCCTGTCCGTAGGAGAGCAGGCTCCCCATCCTTGGCAGTGCCCAAGGCCAGGCTGGCTGGGCCCTGGAGCACCTGACACAGTGTGACATTGGTGTCCCTGTCCATGGTAGGGGTGCAATGGGATGTGATTTAAGGTTCCTCATAACCCAAACCATTGTGGGTTTTTGATTCTGTTCAGTGCTATTTAACCTAAAAAAAAGAAAGGTCTTTTATTTTTCTTCCCAGCTGCTTGCTCTCTCAGTAATTTTAAATGTGATTTATCTCATCCAGATTCCTTTTCCTTTCAGTTCATGGGATGCCTCTACTGACACTGCTAAAAATGGAGACAGAGATTAGAAAACACATTGGAGTCCTGTTGACTTTTGCCTGTTATTTCACACATTGTGATACAGCCAGTGAAATGTGTGTAGTACAAAATAATAATTTCCTGGCAAGAAAGACTCACAGCTGTCAGCCTGGGCTCTCTCTCTGGACATGCAGCATCCTTAACCTGCACCCCTCTGCACTTGGGCCCCCCTCTCTGTGTAAGGGCTCTCTGGGTGCTTAATATGTGCTCAAAACTGGAAGTTTCTCAGGGCAGAGTACTTTACCTTGCAGTGGAATCTCTGCCTGGTTTGTGTTGGCCCTTGGCAGCTTCCTGACCCATAACCCCTTGTTCTTCACCTGCAAATGCCAGGGTGGTAGGAATTTTGGTGTTTGCGGTGGTGATTAAGAGGACAGTGGGACCAGTACGAGGCCACAGGAAAGTGCATTTGTCACCAGGGCCCTGATGGAGAAAATAACACCACACTTGAATAAGGCTTTAAAGAATGTGCTGAAGGCTCATGGGTTGTCTTGACAAATACCAGTCTGGGATGTATTTGTGGAACTGTGTGCCTGTAAATCCCTCCCTTGGTATATGCTCAGTTGTCAACACCTCCCACATGGTGAAGTTTCACCAAGTTTCCCAGTGCACTGTCAGTTTACATGAAGAGTAAAACTTTGCTTTTTTTCCTTAAAATGCATCTCTAAAATATTACTTTTTATTGCAGATGGCTTGAATTCAAAGTAGCATCAGCAAATGCATGTTAACAAGTGAAGGCCTTTAAATAATGACCTTTAACTTTTTTCCTTAAAATATGTGTTCTCAGCTTGTCACCTTCTGTGCTGCAGCTCTTCATGTATGATAGGAACAGAGGCTTGGCTTAAATGTAAAAATAATTTAAAAAGCAAGTCCTAAAAGTTTTACACATCCTGGTTGACTGGGATGTAGGATTTGAACCCATCCAACCACTCTGGGAGCGAGGCTCTAACAATTTGAAGACATATAACAACATTTGTATGAGTATGTTTTATGGTAAAAGCAGACAAATATTAGCCAATATTTCAGCAATCCAAATAAAATCACTCACAGGATCCTGTCTTTATTTGCCCACAGCGGGCCAGGAGCAGGTACCTGCATGCAGAGGAGAAGAGAGCTGCCTTCTCCCAGAGCATTGAGTGTTGGCTGCTGTAGTGGCAAAGTGCTAATCCATTTCTAGCAGTCATTTCACCTGGAAAGCTAATTCCTGGTATTCCTTTGCAACCACCATGCCAAACAAACCCCCAGAGGTCTCAGAGTTGAACAGAACTCTGTAGAAGTGACTCTAATGGGGAATGACATGGTGGCAGATTTTTGAGAATCCCCTCATTCCTGTGCAGACCCGCAGCTCCTTCCAGGCACACGTGACCAGGATTTGTTATTCACTGCTGGTGTGGAATCCAGATGAGGGTTCAATGGATTTCAGCTGTGCAGCAGAGGCACTGCCCGAGGGCAGAGCTGGGAAAGGCTTGGGAGAATGTCGGGGGGATCAATGGGTGTCCTCAAACACACAGCCAGCAGCAGGGTGTGGAGCCCTGGCTGTCCCCAAATCCAGCAGGGATCCTGGGCTGGAGCTATTGCACGGCTGCTGTGGTCACTGACCTTGGCAAGGTCACCTGCCAACAGGGGCTCTTTGAAAGGTCACTTCCAGCTGCAGAGGGTGGCTCTGCTGTGCCCTCAGCTCACGTTCCTGGCTGTGCCATCCCTGTTGGTGGTTCCAGCTCAGCTGGCCCAGCCCGCAGCCCCTCCTGGGCAGTGGAAGGGAATCCCCTCAGGTCTTGTTCCCTTAGGACACGCTCAGGTGTAGCAGGAGCTAAAGGAGCTGCTGCTTGCTGGGTGCCCCTCGTTTCCTGTCAGCCACCCAGCAGGCCCAGCAGCCTGACCTGCTTCCTGCCCGAGGGACCTCCACCAGGCAGCACTTCCTAAACAAAGGCCATTTTTTGCTTTCTTTGGTCAGGATTTTTTTTTTATTTCCCTCTTACTAAAATATCAGTGTGTGTCCTAGGACTGACATGGTTTTGGCCTGATAAGGTTTTACAACCACAAATCGAGTAACAAAACACAGTGGAGAAGCAAGGGATGCAGCAAATAGAATATATCATGGATGTGAAGAGGAATGCAAAGCCAGCCATGCTTAAAGCCTTCCTAGAGCTGTGCTGCAGGATGTAAGAGGTGGGAATGGATGCTGAGACAGGAAAAGCAGCGCACAGGGATGGGGAGAGCCACTAAGGCTGGTGTCAGAGTTGGCATCAAGAGCAGGAGCAACTAGTATGAACATGGTCTTTCCCCTCAGGGCTATTTTTTTAGGAGGTTTGGGGGAGTGGGATGGGTTGTTTACTGTAGGAGCAGTAACAGTTCCATGAGGGAAACAAGTTGTTGGTTAACTCGGTGTTCTGCATAAACATGTGAGACCAAGGAGAAATAAATGCTCTGCTGAAAATATCGTTGCTGTTGTTTAAAAATAATCCAGTCAACAACTGAGTTTGAGACTGAGGAGCATTACCCAGGCAGGAATGTTTCCTTCCGTGCTTGTGTTCCCTGTCAGTCAGCACGGGGTGTCGGGGAGTGGCAGTGAGCAGACGTAGCTCCAGGCAGGGATGTCTGCACAGGCAGGGATGCCCTCACACATCCCTGTGGTTATCAATTGTTGTGGTGTTGTTGTGAGGGTCTCCAGGACCAAGTGAGAGATGAGAATTGACTCCAAGTTCTCAGAAGATTGATTTATTGTTTTATGATATGATATTCTATTATATTAAAATTATATACTAACACTATGCTGAAGGAAGAGAAAGGATACATCAGAAGGCTCAATAAGAATGATAACAAAAATTCGTGACAGGCTCAGAGAACCCAACACAGCTGGCTGTGATTGGTCATTAATTAAAAACTATTCACATGCTGGGTAAACAATTCTCCAAATCACATTGGAGAGAGCAGCAAAACATGGAAAAGCGAAAGCTTCCCAGCTTCCTAGGAGAAGAAATCCTGGCAAAGGGATTTTTCAGAAAATATGCCAGTGACACATCCCCAAACTGGGAGTGAAGGGCAGAAGCAAAGACCCAAGGGCTTGTTAAAACAACAGCTGCAGCTTTGGGATGGAGCGTGGAGGGGCTGCTGTACACCAGCACTCAGAGGCACAGGGAGATTCGGTCCCTGATGAGCCCTGGCTGTGACCAGGGTGCTCTCCTGAGGGGTGCTGTACTTGTGGCTCCAGGAACATTATTCCATGCCTGCTTATTTCATATTAATGACACTCATCTATTTAAAGTAACATGCGTGCCAACTTAGGGCCTTCCAGTTTCCCTGGAGTTCTGAATTCCAAGCTGGCTTGACTCACAGAGAGTAACATTTTCTGAGATGTTTTTTCACGTTCTTTATCACCCAGATCAGTTTTGTTACATCTAAATGTAGGCCATCAGCCGTGCAGCCTGGTAGGAGTCATTTCTGACCCCAGTCGTTATTTCACTGCTGTTGTGTTCTCCTGCCCAAGCCCCGTGCGGGGTCTGCCCCGTGCCCTGCCCGCTGCTGACAATAACGTGCATTGAGCATCAGAAGTGCGGAGTGCGAGCCTGGCTGGGCCAAGCTTTCCCCTGGGGCTCAGAGCCCTGTGTCATTCGCTCTGCAGCCCCCCAGAGCCTCCCCATGCCTTAGTGCAGTGAGCTCTGGAAGCCAGCCTGCTCTCAGAAATGTGTCACTGTCTCAGTTGTTGTCTCCTCGTGAGCAGAGGGCTGGGAGGGTGCTCAGAGAGAAAAGCTCTGTGTGAAATGTCACATTTGGCAGCCCTGCAGCGCCTCTTCAGAAAGCCTCATTTGGATCCTGAAATATTTGTAATAGTCTTGCTGGGATATAGGATTTGTTTTGGTTTTTAAAAAAAAAAAACTGCAACACATCGACTTTGAAGATGAAGCATAAAAATTATTTTTAGCATTTGATGCTAAGTCATCAGAGCTGATAAAGGAGAAAGAACAACATTTATAGCTCCCTTCTCTTTGGCAACAGCAGAAAAACCCCATCCTCCTTCCAGGCTGAGTAAGGAGCTTTCCTCAAAGTTGACCCCAAATCCCCCCAGTGCCACCCCTGCCATGGCAGGGACACCTCCCACTGTCCCAGGTGCTCCCAGCCCCAGTGTCCAGCCTGGCCTTGGGCACTGCCAGGGATCCAGGGCAGCCACAGCTGCTCTGGGCACCTGTGCCAGGGCTGCCCACCCTGCCAGGGAACAATTCCCAATTCCCAACCTCCCATCCAGCCCTGCCCCCTGGCACTGGGAGCCATTCCCTGTGTCCTGTCCCTCCATGCCCTGTCCCCAGTCCCTCTGCAGCTCTCCTGGAGCCCCTTCAGGCCCTGCCAGGGGCTCTGAGCTCTCCTTGGAGCTGCTCCTGTCCAGGTGAGCCCCCCAGGTGTCCCAGCCTGGCTCCAGAGGGGCTCCAGTTGCAAAGTAGGACTTTAAAATTCTTGATTTTAATTAAAAATAAGTGCTTCTAAAAATTCAAATGCCTTTCTAAACCATTTCAGTTTCATTTTTGACAGCATCTTAATTTCTCATCTTATTGTTTTGACTAAAATGACTGAGAAAAAAAATCCACCACCAAAAAATGCTCCAGGCAGCAAAGTTTGCCCCAGCAGCTGTGTGGGGTGGTGGGGTCCCCATCCCTGGAGGTGTCACCCGGAGGTGGCACTCAGAGCTCTGGGATGGGGACAAGGTGGGCACAGCTGGGACTCCATGGGCTGGGGGGCTTTTCCAGGCTGAACAATGCTGTGATGCTGTGTGTCAGAATTCCCTGTGCCTGCAGCCTGAGGGCTCGCTGGGAAGCTCAGTCGCTGCTCTGCAGCAGTTACTGCCCTTTTTTAACAGGAAGGGAGAATTCAGCAGGTTTGCAGCCCCCAGAGCCTCCCCATGCCTTAGTGCAGTGAGCTCTGGAAGCCAGCCTGCTCTCAGAAATGTGTCACTGTCTCAGTTGTTGTCTCCTCGTGAGCAGAGGGCTGGGAGGTGCAGAGAGAAAAGCTCTGTGTGAAATGTCACATTTGGGCCTCTTCAGAAAGCCTCATTTGGATCCTGAAATATTTGTAATAGTCTTGCTGGGATATAGGATTTGTTTTGGTTTTTTAAAAAAAAAAAACTGCAACACATCGACTTTGAAGATGAAGCATAAAAATTATTTTTAGCATTTGATGCTAAGTCATCAGAGCTGATAAAGGAGAAAGAACAACATTTATAGCTCCCTTCTCTTTGGCAACAGCAGAAAAACCCCATCCTCCTTCCTGGCTGAGTAAGGAGCTTTCCTCAAAGTTGACCCCAAATCCCACCCAGTGCCACCCCAGCCATGGCAGGGACACCTCCCACTGCCCCAGGTGCTCCCAGCCCCAGTGTCCAGCCTGGCCTTGGGCACTGCCAGGGATCCAGGGGCAGCCCCAGCTGCTCTGGGCACCTGTGCCAGGGCTGCCCACCCTGCCAGGGAACAATTCCCAATTCCCAATCTCCCATCCAGCCCTGCCCTCTGGCACTGGGAGCCATTCCCTGTGTCCTGTCCCTCCATCCCCTGTCCCCAGTCCCTCTCCAGCTCTCCTGGAGCCCCTTCAGGCCCTGGCAGGGGCTCTGAGCTCTCCTTGGAGCTGCTCCTGTCCAGGTGAGCCCCCCAGGTGTCCCAGCCTGGCTCCAGAGGGGCTCCAGTTGCAAAGTAGGACTTTAAAACTCTTGATTTTAATTAAACGTAAGTGCTTCTAAAATTCACATGCCATTATAAAACATTTCAGTTTCATTTTTGACGGCATCTTAATTTCTCATCTTATTGTTTTGACTAAAATGACTGAGAAAAAAAATCCACCACCAAAAAATGCTCCAGGCAGCAAAGTTTGCCCCAGCAGCTGTGTGGGGTGGTGGGGTCCCCATCCCTGGAGGTGTCACCCGGAGGTGGCACTCAGAGCTCTGGGATGGGGACAAGGTGGGCACAGCTGGGACTCCATGGGCTGGGGGGCTTTTCCAGGCTGAACAATGCTGTGATGCTGTGTGTCAGAATTCCCTGTGCCTGCAGCCTGAGGGCTCGCTGGGAAGCTCAGTCGCTGCTCTGCAGCAGTTACTGCCCTTTTTTAACAGGAAGGGAGAAGGCAGAAGAGCAGCAGGTTTGGCCTCCATGGCAACGGCAGCGGCTCCAGCCGTGCCTGGGGAAGCTGCTCCTGAGCATGGGTTTGCTTTCAAAATCTGCTTGGTACCAGCCTGTTTGCCAGAGAAGAAAGTCGTGTTTTCCTTAATGCAGTGAGGAGAGGGATGTGTCACTGTGCAGGGCCAGGCAGGGCTCTGGGATCCCACTGGGGCTGCTGGGGACAGGCCCTGCCTGCACTGAAGGGAGCAGGGCAGGGAAACTGGGCACTGATAGCCTCTGATCAGCCCCAAACAGGGCATTTCACCTCCATCCCCTCTAGTTTAAATCCTGCAGTAAGGGGAGCAGGGCAGGACAGGGAAACTGGGCACTGATAGCCCCTGTTCAGCTCCAAACCGGGCATTTCCCCTCCATCCCCTCTGGTTTATACCCTGCACTGAAGGGAGCAGGGCAGGGCAGACTGTGGGCACTGAAAGGCCCTGATCAGCTCCAAACAGGGCATTTCCCTTCCACCCCCTCTGGTTTAAATCCTGCACTGAAGGGAGCAGGGCAGGACAGGGAAACTGGGCACTGAAAGGCCCTGATCAGCCCCAAACCGGGCATTTCACCTCCATCCCCTCTGGTTTATACCCTGCACTAAAGGGAGCAGGGCAGACTCTGGGCACTGAAAGGCCCTGATCAGCTCCAAACAGGGCATTTCACCTCCATCCCCTCTGGTTTGTTTCCTACTCTGCTGGAAGGTTCCCAGCCCATGGCATGGGTTGGAAGTGTCCAAGGCCAGGTTGGACATCCTGCCTGGGCTGGTGGAAGGTGTCCCTGCCATGATGGGGTGGAGTGAGAGGAGCTTTGAGCTCCTTTCCAACCCAAACCAATGTGGGATTTTAAGGATATAACAAACACAGGGGTCAGACTGCTGAAGGAAATGGCTGAGTTTGAGATGGAGAGGTTAGAGCCTTTCTGGGGTCTGTCTCCCCCTCCCAGAGGTGTTGCTGGTCCGTAATTAGGGGCAGTGTGCTGGATTCTGGCCTGGGGGATTCGGGGTTGGTGCCCCCTTCCCTTTGAAGCCAGGTCAGTGCACGGAGCTGCTGTGAGCAGGAGCTCTGGCAGCAGGAGCACAGCCAGCCCTGCTCTCCTGGGGCTTTGGAGGCTCTTTTAAATTGGGATTCTCTTGTGCTTCAGGCTAGTATCGATTTTTTTCTTTTCTGGTTTTATTATTTTTTTATTGAAGTGTTCAGCTCATGTCTCCTGCATGACATGAAAATTTCATTGTTCTGCTTTCTTACTCATTCACTCATTGAATCCATTCTAAAACTCTCAACTGCACCTTGTATTTCTCTTTTTTAAAGAAGATGCTGCTCATTGGTTCACACTGGACAACTGTGCCTGATGGTCACTAATATTTTAGTGATTTGAACAGATTTATGTCTGCAGAGATGTCAGGATTCTCTCTGTATCTCTTCTATATGTATGTCTGCTGTATCTCTTCTGCACCAACCTTTGGCTGCTGCTGGACCCTGTATCTCAAACCCTGGTGGTCAGAAGCTTTGTAACCTCCAGGACTTTGTTAAATGCATGGAAGTTTGCAGGATGTGTTTGGGATTTGGTGGTGCCAGCACAGGAAGGAAAACAAGACAGTCCTTTTATGTGAATGGCATCTGCATTCTTGCTTCTAATTAAAAAATCGAAGGGAAAAGCTTTCTGTAATTAAAGGGCATGTTTGCTAACTTGTCACAGGCTGGACTCTGGAGCAGTTCTGGTTGGAATTGGATCATTCTGGAAGTGACTTGCAGCTCTCCTCTCCACAGGAGCAGGCTGAGCATTCACCTTTCTCTGGTCACAAATGCCAGGGGCAGGGCAGGGCTGAGCAGGGACAGTGTCCGTGTGTCTGACCTGACCTGGGGCCTGCAGCTGTGGCCCTCCTGCAGACACCTGCCCAGGTGTGGGGTGGTGCCAGAGCTGGGATGCCCCGGCAGGGGCTGGGGGTTTATGGGGTGTGCCAACTGCTGCTGGGCTGCTGGGGCTCGGGGCTGTGCCAGAGCTGGGATGCCCCGGCAGGGGCTGGGGGTTTATGGGGTGGGCTGGGCTGCTGCTGGGCTGCTGGGGCTCGGGGCTGTGCCAGAGGTCACCCAGCTGGGTCGTGCCCAGCTCCTGCCCACCAGGCAGGCTCAGCCTGGGCCAGACGGGGATCTCAGCCCTTCCCAGCTCAGCTGAGACCCCGCTCAGGGACCCCCTGGGCTGTCCCTCCCTGCTGTGGGCAGTGCAGAGCCCAGGGACGTGGTGGCTCTGGCCCATGGCTCAGGGCTGTGGTTGGGGCGAGGAGCTCTGCCCCTGCCTGGTCCCTTCCAGGGGGATTCTGCAGCCTCTGGAAAGGCCTCAGGGATCCTCCCAGAGCCAGCCCCACTCGCGGGGCACTTGGCATCCCTGCCAGCTTCTCTTGTGGGGCACTTGGCATCCCTGCCAGCCTGCCAGGGCTCCTTGTGCAGGGGCTCCTGGGGCAGGGACTCCCCTTCCCATCCCCATTCCCTTTCCTGTTCCCATTCCCGTTCCCATTCCCATCCCTGTTCCCATCCCCATCCCGGTTCCCATTCCCGTTCTCATCCCCATTCCCGTTCCCATTCCAGCCCGGCACGGGCACCCGCAGCTCCGGGCTGTCTGTCTGTCCGGCCCGCAGCAGCCCCGCTCCCGGCTGGCACTGACACAGACGCCACCTTTGCCTGTCCCCCCGCCGCAGGTAGAGCCTGGCAGTGCTGGCACTGACACAGACGCCACCTTTGCCTGTCCCCCCGCCGCAGGTAGAGCCTGGCAGTCCCTCCCTGCTCGCTCGGCCCCGGTTCCCAGGCAGGCTTTGCATTTGATTTTTTTCCCCCAAGAAAGCGTTTCCTGTTGTCGTAACGTGGCCAGATGGGGAGGGTTCAGTGGAAATACCTCGGGAGAGGCTGGCAGAGCAGCGGATCCAGGAAGCAGATCCTCCCCGTAATATTGGCACGGTTTGGTAAGTTCCATCTGAAAAATAAAAAGCTGCTCCTTTGCTGAGTCACAGCCCCTCGGAGCTGGAGCCGTGACAAGCCGGCAGCCGCCGCCGCTGGAGTTGGGCTGAGGTGAGCGGAGGGCTCCGCGATCCCGCCCGCTGCTTTTCTGCCTGAAATGGTGTTTTAAATCTCATTAAAGGCTCCGTAAGTTGAACGCGTCCGTGGGAGCGTGCGGCGGCCCTGGTGGCCCGCGGGGTGGGGGTGGCACGGCAGTGCCGAGGCAGATGCCGGGGACGTCCCGGGCACATCCCGGGCACATCCCGGGGACATTCCTGGCACAGCCCGGGCTCATCCCGGCCCCATCCCGGGCAGCCCCGGCCGGGGCACGGAGCGGCTGCGGGCGCTGCCAGCGGCTCGGGATGCGCGTCCCGGGCAGGACCGAGCCCCATCCCGGGCTGGCAGCGCCCGGAGCGGCCGGAGAGCCGTGCCCGGTGCCACGGGCAGCTCTGCCGTGCCGTGCCGGGCCGGGCCCGGTGCCGGGGCAGGCGGAGCTCCTCCCGCAGCAGCGCCCGTGCCGAGGCTGTGCCGGAGCCGCTCTCCCGTTCCGGGCTGTCCTGGCCGGACAAACCCCTGTGCAGCCACGGCCCGGGGCTGCTCCAGCGCTGCCGGGCACCGGGGGCTCACAGCTCCGTCCGTGCCCCCGGCACCGGGCCCGGGCCTGCGGGAGCACGGTACCGGAGCTGCCGATACCCGGTCCGGGGCTGCCGATACCCCGTCCAGGGCTGCAGGTGCACGGTACCGGGGCTGCAGGTGCACGGTACCGGCGATGCCGATGCACGGTCCCGGGCTACAGATGCACGGTCCCGGGCTACAGATGCACGGTACCGGCGATGCCGATGCACCATCCCAGGTGTTCGTTTCCTGGAGCTTTTTTATCTCCTCGAGCCCACAGAACTGGGTGTCAAATCCAGAGGAATTTATACAGGGAGGAGGGAGCTGGGATTGCTGAAGGAAAGACAGGAGAGTTCCCTTACAGCACAGAAGCTGCAGGTAGGACAGGGACACAGGAGCATCTCCTGAGCACCAGTAAAATGTGGCATTTGACACGGGAAAGTAATTCTAGTTCTGTTGAAATGCTGCCAAGATATCATTATCTAGACAGAAAAATGCTCTCAGGCTGCTATTTCCAGTGTATCTGTGGTCATTTCAATTGCAGATTTGGTTTTTAAAGCAAATCTGAAGTTGTTATTATTGTTAGACATGTTTTCCTTGTACTTTTTAATAAGCTTTTAGAAGTTTTTAAAAGCTCAGCATCTTCAGGAGCTGTGGTGTTGCTGACCCGTGGGTGATCAGCCCACCTCCAGCTGCTGACCACTGCAGGCCACCGTGGCCTGAGCTGACATCCCTGAGGGATGGGGCAGAATCATGGAACCATAGAGTCACAGAATTTATAAAGTTGAAAAAACCTTTGATGATCATCAAATCCAGCTATTGACCCACACCACCACTGTGTTCACATCTAAGCCACGTCCCTAAGTGCCACATCTGCATTTTTGGAGCACTTCCAGGGATGGTGACTCCATCACTGCCCTTGGCAGGACTGGACAACCCTTTCTGAGTAGAAATGTTCCCTGATCTCCAACCTGAACCTCCGCCGGTGCAGCTTGAGGCTGCTTGCTCTCATCCTGAGGACCTGAGGCAGGAACCTCTCCTCCTGGCCCCTTGGCCCCCTCCTGGGCCTCTGGGCTCTCCCCTCTCCTCCTGGCCCAGCAGGGCTCGCCCCAGGACATCTGTCCTGTTCTGCCTTGCACCAGGCAAGGGCAAAGCAGGAGCCGTGATTTCAGCGCAGGAACAATTAAATGAGGAGGACAATGCTCTCCCCCAAAGAGTGCCGGCACCAGGGAGGGCTGGGCCTGGCCTGCCCTGCCTGCTGCAGGTCGGGATGATGGGCAGGGCTGAACTGGGCTGAACTGGGCTGGGCTGATGGGCTGGGCTGAGCTGGGTTGGAAGGGCTGGGCTGGGCTGGGCTGGACTGGGCTGGGCTGGACTGGAAGGGCTGGGTTGGAAGGGCTGAGCTGGGCTGAACTGGACTGGGCTGGACTGGGCTGAGCTGGGCTGGGCTGAGCTGACTGACCCGACCTGTGGTGGCTGCTCTGGTCCCAGCTCCAGGGACTCAGCTCCTGCCTTTTCCTGCCCAGTGATGGTTTGGCCCCAGGAGCAGCAGAACCATGGACAGCTGCTCCCAGGGTTTGTGGTGCGTGATCCCGAGTCAAAGATTCATCTTGCCACCTGAAAAATAATTTCATTTCCTGCCAGTGCCCACAGGGGGGTTTCTTGTTCTTGCATTAGTACAGAAAAGTAACCGAAGCATCCTTTTCACCTACACAGTATCAATCATTTAATAACTTCCTGTTCAATGTCCTTCCAAAAAATCACAGAGCCTCACTCTTCTGTTACCTGGTCACACCTATTATGTTTCATTTAGGAGAATTTGAGTGGATTAATGAGCACCTACCATTTAGCTTTCTGCAGCATCATAATGCTTTTCCTCTGATTTCACATCTCCTGCCTCTGTAATACCTTATTTACATTGCTGTGTGCACAGCAGATGCCCTCAGTGATGACTTGATCTTTCATCCTAAATCTCTGTGTGCAGGATATGTCAAATTGTATTTTTAAATGTAGATTATCTTGTACTTTCACAGATTGAATTTTGTGTTGCTAAGTTACCTATTTTTTCTAGTTTGAAGTTATTGGTTTTGGGTTTTTGTTTTCCTTTTGCCTGCCTTGTCCTCTTTCCTGATTGACCTACATAATCCTCTGTTATCAGCAGGTTTTTCTGCCCTGCCCTTTGCCAGGTCACCAGCACAGGCAGCAGTGCCAGCCCCAGCTCTGAGCTCTCGGCTGGAATCTCCTCCCTGGAGCAGCAGCTCCTGTGTTTGGGTCCCCCCGCGCCTGCACTGTGTCACACATGGTGCCGCTGCTCAGTCTGCTCTGGGGTGCCCAGGGTGGGCTCGGGGGTCCCCGTGGGCCACATCCAGCTCAGGTTTTCTGTGACTCCACAGCTCTCCAGCAGTTACTCACAGCAGTGTCTGACCCTGGCGCGTCCTTGTGGAACTGAGATCCAGATTTCCACCCTCGCCTCCCTTCACCCTTGGGTGCCAGACTCACTGAGGTCACTGCTGCCCCAGCACAGCCCGCGTTTCTCAGCCCCTCTGCCTGCTGCCAGCCTGGGCAGGGCGTGCTGGCCATGGGCATCCCCCCTGGATGTAATGAGCCGCAGGGATGTGCATCGTTTTGACTAAAAACCTCCCAGGCTCCCCGGAGCAGAGCAGCCACAGCCATTGCTGCTCCTAATGCTGCCCCTCCGGGTGCCCAGAGCTCTGCAGAGCCTCAGGGCCTCCCTCAGTGCCCCGAGAACGGCCAGGCCGGGCTGGGGACACACACAGCAGGGAGCAGCCCCTCGGGGCAGGGGGACAGGGAACATGCTCTGCAGCATCCCCGCGGGGCAGGGGGACAGGGAGCAGCCCCTCGGGGCAGGGGGACACATCCAGCAGGGAGCAGCCCCTCGGGGCAGGGGGACAGGGAACATGCTCTGCAGCATCCCCGCGGGGCAGGGGGACAGGGAGCAGCCCCTCGGGGCAGGGGGACAGGGAGCAGCCCCTCGGGGCGGCATCCCGCGGGGCAGAGCCCGGCGCGGCGCTCCCGGAGCAGCGATCGGGGCCGGCAGGGTCGGCAGCCAGATGGGCACATCCCCTCCTCGGTGAGGATCAGCGCAGGGCCAGAGGCCACTTTCCCTGAGGGAGTAAACGCAGAAGGCCAAGAGACTGGGGAATGCGGAGCTCAAATCCCAGATTAGGCAGCTGCCACACTGACCCAGTGCAGGAAAGGGCTGCTCTGCGGCTCCTCCGGCCTGGAACGGGGGCTGCTGGTGGGAATGCTTCCCCAGGCCCATGATGTAGCACATTTCACACCCGGGCTCTTCCTGATCATCTGCACATCTGAGGGGGAGATTCCTGCAGGGGAGGGTTCCCCCAGAGGAGGCACCAGCCAGGAGAGGCCGCTTGGGAATGAGTCACTTGGCCTCAGAGGTGACCTCCAGGAACTCACTCTTAGTGTCCCAATGGACAGCACAAGCAGAGACAGCTGTTGGAGTTCCTCTTTTCCCTTTTTTTTTTTTTTTTGTTTTGTTTTGTTTTGTTTTGTTAGTCTTGGTGAAAAAAAATGGTTACAGAGTTCTTGTTTTGAAAATAAGATTTTTCCCAGAGAAATGGATCATAGAATCCCAGAATGGTTTGGGTGGGAAGGGACCTCAAATCCCCCCCAGTGCCACCCTGCCATGGCAGGGACACCTTCCCCTGTCCCAGGTGCTCCCAGCCCTGTCCAGCCTGGCCTTGGGCACTTGGATAGGGCAGCCACAGGTGCTTGGGCAGCTTGTTCAGCCTGGGGAGCTTGGGCTGGGAATGTTCAAGTGAGGGTGAAGCAGCCTTTTCTGCCCCAGGGCTCTGGGTCTGCCACGGGGCCAGGAGGCCTCGCTCCCTCGTGCTGATGCATTCAGGGAAGCTGCAGGCAGAGCTATCTGCACGCCAGGCAAGCTGGCTCCAGAGGTCCATGCAGCATTTCAGATCAGATCAGCTTTGAACAATCAGATTACAGCCGCAAAGTGCCCAGCCTGTGCAGGGGGTGCATGCAGGGCCCTCCTGGCAGAGCTGCCCTGGCCCGGGGCAGCAGCACGGGGTCACCTCTGTGCCTGGGGCCGTGCCTCCATACCCCCATGGGCACAGGCTCCGGCCCGTGCCGCACCAGCGCTTCCCACTGCCCTGAGCTGTGCCCAGGGCCCGCAGCCTTTCCCTTCCCACCCGCTGCTCTGCCGCTCTCTGGAAACAGGAGCTTTGTTCCGCCAGGTCCGTCAGGCTCTCTGCCTCATCAGCTGGGAGGACGTTTTGCTTCTAGGGTTTTATACAGTCATTTTGTTATAAAATCCTTTTTATGGTGGATCTTTTCTGTAGAGTTGGAAATGTTTATTTAGTCAGTGCCTAAAGGGGCTCCAGGAGAGGCACTTTGGACAGGAACTGGAGGGACTGGAGAAGGGGGAATGGCTCCCCAGCCACACTGGGATGCTCCTGCTCTCCTCCTAAAGCACTGTTTATGTTCATTTATGCTGTCGTTGCTCTGTGTTTACTGTTGTGTTTCTCAGCTGAGTCAGTAACAGGGCAGAGGTGGGCTGGCATCAGGGAGGAGACTGTCACAAAAAGGTCTTTTAAACCAGGATATTTAATAACGAAAAATCAGGTTTGAAATAATCTGATCCTCAGTTTTCCAGGCTTCAGGAACAGCTTTTCACCAGAGCCTGATGGACATCTCCCAGCTGTTTGCATTTGGGAGATTAATCGACTTTCCATTCAAATTCTTGTCTGTTGCTGGGAAATGTCAATTTTTATCTTGATTTAGAGCTGCGCACACACCAACTGAGAAGTCAAACCCACTGTCAAATAGAAATGTAATTTTTGGATAGTCTGGGTCAGCCTAAAGAAAGGTTCCTACTCCCATCAGTGTCTTGTTCTGCTGCCCAGTTCCTCACAGCTGAATTGAATGATGATGAACCAGTCTGGAAATTAACCTTAATTCTGAAACCCAAAGCACAGTGGTTTTGTTGCCACTGTTGAGTCTGTTATTTTTCAAGCTCGTTTATAAATTGAATAAATCCAAGAACTGAAAATCTTTTATAAGAGCATATCAATTAAACACTGCCTTTTCCATCCTCAAATCCAGCTGTGTTGTGTGTTGGTGCTGAAGAGGGTTGGAGAGGTAGCATTAAATAGTTATTTAGGGATGTTAATAACATGCTTAAAATGTTTCCATCAAGTGCTTTTGGATTGTGCGATGCCATCTGTGTTACAGTTGATTTAGTTAATTACACAGGCATGAGTTCCTTGGGAGAAGGGATGGCATTGCTCTAAGAGCTTGTTTGTGAGCAGGAGGAGGCAGTGACACGCTATTAAACTCGTGGAATTGGGTCTGAAATGCGTTCCTCACTAATAGCCCTCCCCAAATTACTGCTGCAGTTTAACAGATGATTTGGATGGGTGTGTTATTGGAGTTTATTGCACAAACTCCAATGGATTTTTGTACCTTAAATATTGGGGGTTATCTCAGAAAAAGGAGAAATTGCTTTCCTACCTCGTCACCCGTTTCAATTAATTATTGCTCTTTCTGCAAATTAGCCCTAGGAGTTGTACAATTAAGCAGGTGTCCTGCTGTAAAATGCACCTGCTGGGGTTTACAGCAGCTGTGTGTGCCAGTGCTGCGTTCAGAGACTGAGCAGGACCCACAGGATCACCCAGCGCCGCCCTGGCCCTGCCCGGACACCCCCGACCCCTCCTGGGCACCCCTGGCTGCGCTGCCCAAAGGCTCCTGGAGCTCCAGCAGCCTCGGGGCAGTGCCAGCACCCTCTGGGGATGAACCTTTCCCAAAGCCCATCCCAAACCCCTGGCCCAGCTCCGGGTGTTCCCTATAAACCATAATTAGCTTCATAATTGGCACCCACCTACGGTTTGCACTTGGAACAAAACCCACAAAACCTGTGTGAGACTTACGCTGAGGAACCAGAGGGTGGGATTCCCATCCCTGGGTGCGGCACAAACAGGGAGCTTCACACACAAGGGGAGGCTGCAGGCGTAGGGCTCGCAAGGGACGTGATCCACCCATCAAGGAGTTAAAGCCAACAACGGTGGCAGGATTAATCTTTGAGGAAAAATCCAGGTCAGTGGGGATTTGACATGTGTCTGTTACAGCTGCTGTGGAATCGATCTAATCCTCAGCAAAACTTTGGCTAGACTTCCATCTGCAGGGATGTCAGGCCTGGGGGGTCAGGGGCGGGATTACTTTGAATTTAAAGCAGATATTATTTCATGAAAGATAGGTTTCAGAGCTCATTTCACACTGGGAAGCATTGCTTGGTTGTTTATTTCCCTTCTGGAAACGGAGACTTGCTCTAGAGCAGGCAGCTGTGGGTACCCGGGTGTGTTACCTTTGCAGTGTGGGGAGCCTGCAACGCCCTCTGCAAGAGCAAGGACAGTCAGATGGGCCTCCGGGGAGGGCTGGGTTGGGTCACTAACCATTTAAACATTATTTTGAATTTATAACAGTTTAAAAAATAATTTTATCAAATTAGTCTAAATCTAAACAGCACAGAGAAAAAAATCCTCATAGAATGTCCAGGGAAGGGAATGGAGCTGGGCAGGGGCTGGAGAATCCCTGAGGAGCCGGGCAGGGGCTGCAGAATCCCTGAGGAGCTGGGCAGGGGCTGCAGAATCCCTGAGGAGTTGGGAAGGGGCTGCAGAATCCCTGAGGAGTTGGGAAGGGGCTGCAGAATCCCTGAGGAGCTGGGCAGGGGCTGCAGAATCCCTGAGGAGCTGGGCAGGGGCTGCAGAATCCCTGAGGAGCTGGGCAGGGGCTGCAGAATCCCTGAGGAGCTGGGCAGGGGCTGCAGAATCCCTGAGGAGCTGGGCAGGGGCTGCAGAATCTCTGAGGAGCTGGGCAGGGGCTGCAGAATCCCTGAGGAGTTGGGAAGGGGCTGCAGAATCCCTGAGGAGCTGGGAAGGGGCTGCAGAATCCCTGAGGAGTTGGGAAGGGGCTGCAGAATCCCTGAGGAGCTGGGCAGGGGCTGCAGAATCCCTGAGGAGTTGGGAAGGGGCTGCAGAATCCCTGAGGAGCTGGGCAGGGGCTGCAGAATCCCTGAGGAGCTGGGCAGGGGCTGCAGAATCTCTGAGGAGCTGGGCAGGGGCTGCAGAATCCCTGAGGAGCTGGGCAGGGCTGCAGAATCCCTGAGGGAGCTGGGCAGGGGCTGCAGAATCCCTGAGGGAGCTGGGCAGGGGCTGGAGAATCCCTGAGGAGCCGGGAACGGCCTCAGCCTGGAGCAAAGGAGGCTCAGGGTGGGCACAGCAGGAATTGCCCCATGGAAAGGGGGCTCAGGCACTGCCCAGGGAGGGTTGCAGTGCCCGTCCCTGCAGGTGGCACCTGGAGGTGGCACTCAGAGCTCTGTGTGATGAGGTGGGGATGGGCACAGCTTGGGCTGGGAGGGCTTTTCCAGCCCCAGGGGTTCTGGGATTGGATTTTGCCTGTGAGCCCATGGGATCTGCAGGTGAAGGAAATGCACAACAGAGCCCTGTGGGCAGGACAGTTCCTGTCTTGGTCTGCTCACTCCCTTTCCCATGCAATTCCCAACAGGTTTCCTTCTCACCTGTTGGGAGTGAGTGATGCACTGGTTATATGGCTATATGGCAAATGTTTATATGGCTATATGACAAATGTTTATATGGCTATATGGCAAATGTTTATATGGCTATATGGCAAATGTTTATATGGCTATGTGGCAAATGTTTATATGGCTATATGGCAAATGGTTATATGGATATATGGCAAATGTTTATATGGCTATATGGCAAATGTTTATATGGCTATGTGGCAAATGTTTATATGGCTATGTGGCAAATGTTTATATGGCTATATGACAAATGTTTATATGGCTATATGGCAAATGTTTATATGGCTATGTGGCAAATGTTTATATGGCTATATGGCAAATGGTTATATGGATATATGGCAAATGTTTATATGGCTATATGGCAAATGGTTATATGGATATATGGCAAATGTTTATATGGATATATAACAAATGTTTATATGGATATATAACAAATGTTTATATGGCCAAAGCCCAAAGCACAGCTGCAGCACGGGACACGATTGCATGGCTTAGCATGAAATTCCTTTTCAGAGGAAAACTCATTTTCTTGCCTTTGGATCTCTAGGCTGGTGCAGTCCTAAATGGAACGTGGATATTACTCATATGAAAAAGTGGGAGCTCAACCATTACAATTTTTTCTATCATAATATTTCAAGGTGCACCAGAGGCTCAAAAAGGTTTGTTTAAACTAATAAATCAGAACAATTTGTCAAAAACAGAGAGCACCAGTACTCGCAGGGCTGAGGCAGACATTGGAAATGTTCCATATTTGTAAGAACAGTGTTCTGCTTTTAAATGTTGGTGCCCTGGGTAGGGATTAATTCACTTATTTTTAAGCACGGTGAAACATTCATTTCTGCAGCTAGAAACCTAGAAACATTTCCCAATTAGTCTTGATGTCTGAATTGCAAGTCAGGAGGCAAAGGGAGCGCTGAGCCCTGCTCAAGGCAGCTCTGATGCATTATTGATGCTGTTTTCAATATCAAACATGCCAGGAATCAGATGCATAATCTATTCTCCCAGCATCAGAAATATCATGACCTTTCTGTTCCGTTCAGGTGATGTGTCTGATAGCTGCCCCTTCTGTGTAACTCACTGGAAAAATAAAGGCAGAATGCCGGGGCAGGTGACTGTTCTCCAGGGAATGTCTGCTGTGCCCAGCACCGCGGGGAGGGGGATCTGCTCTGTGCCCTGCAGGACGGGCCCCGCTGAGGGTCTGCGCTCAGGGACGGCCCCAGGGCCAGAGCAGAGCCTGGAGCAGCAGCTCTGGGTGCCCCCAGCCCGGGAGGAGCCTCCTCCTGCCCGCTTCTGGCTGGGAACCTTTCTGTGGCCTGTTTCTCCAGCATTTGTGATAAATGTTGGCCTGGCAGCTGGCCCCGGGCCCCAGCTGGCCCCGGGGCTGCTCCTGCTGCAGGCGCACACTGGTGGGAGCACAAGCCCCCACTGTGGTGGCTCCAACAATGGCACTTGTCCCCCTGCACACACACACGAGGTCGTGGCTGTCACTGGGAGCTGCCGTGCCCTGCTCTGCCCTGTTCCATTCTCACCCTGGGAACAACAACCCGGGGAGTCCAGCTCTGCTGGGGCACTGCCAGGGCTCAGCTCTGCTGGCCCCAGTGCCAGATATGTACATATATACACTTGTATATAAATATATATATATATATATATACACACACCTGGCTGCAGCATCACACCTGGGCTCTGCCTTCCTTCACCACATCCCCTCTGCTGTGCAAAGGGAAGGCTCCACCATCACCTCCTCGGGGCTGGGGACACTTGTGACACTTGTGACACTTGTGACATTTGTGACAAGGCCTAGTGGGCACGGTGCTCATTCCTGGCCCGCCCTGTGCAGGGCCAGCAGCTGGAGCTCAACGATCCGAGCAGCTGCTTGGCAGGGTGTGTCAATTCATACCCTCAAGCCTTCATAACATTTTAAAGACTATAAAAAGCTGCCACACTGTAAGTATCGGGATCTGTGCTCTACAAATTGACCTCAGACAGAATTCCCACCCAGCAAACTCTGCTCCCCAGTACCAGCTCCTGAGTTTTCTTTTCTGTAGGCACACAGACATAAACTCTCTCAGCCCTGGTCTGTCAAAGGAATCCTGTTAGCAATTACTCTCTCAAGTCTCTGTACCATTCAAATGATGATTTGTCTGCCATTCATGTGGAAGCAGTTAAAGCTTGTTGGTTGCTAACCTGGCTCACTCTGCCTCTGCCTTCAGAGGGAATCCTCTAAGAAAATAATTGTAATGTGCACAAAGGGCTCATTTGCTGCAGCAGGTACAGCTCTGTGCCTGTGGCTACAGGCTGCCCCATTTTTTATCAATAAAGAAAGGGGGTTTTAAATCTCCATTGGTGTGTTGTGTCTGCTTGCACAAAGCAGCAAGAATCTTAAATGCAAAGAACATGTACTCATGTTACAGATTTCTCAGGCAATATCTTTAAAATTTAATTCATTTCTATTTCTTTGCCCAATCAAACATGATTCTTTTTATAGAAATTTCCAGGCTACAAAGTCAGGCACCAGCCTGAGAAACAGCAGAGCTGGGACTCTTTGTACCACCTTGGTTTGGACAATTAATATCAGGAGCGTTATTTTATTCTCCCACTTGTTTCTCTGGGTCTCAGCCTCCCTCCTCCCCTCTGACCCAATGTCCTGTGTGATTTCTCTGGCTCTCAGCAGCTCTGCCCTCCCAAACTCCGGCCCTCTCCCAGCCTTATATCCCTTTTTTGCACCCCAGAGCAGCTGCCTCCCTTGGCTCTTTTCTCCCTGGTAGATTCAGGATTTTGCTCTTAGAATTCAAACCAGGGGGGTTTAATGATGATGTTTTTGTGGAGGTTGGTTCTGTTGCTGCTTTGTTGCTATAATCCATGGTTACTCTCTCCTTGCAGGTGCCCTGCCCTGCTGAGCCGGGACAGGGACAGGGACGGAGCCTCTGCTGTGGCTGGACCATGAGGGACAGAGCGAGGCACTGAGGGTCACCAGCCAGGAGCACTGCCACCCACGTTAACAGGATTGCTTAAAAAGGTTGGAAATGTTTTCCCAAATATGAGCGCTTTTTGTGGTATGACCATCTGTAGTTCCACAATTCTATGACAATAGAACAGAAGTAAAATCTTCCCAGGGGTTGCTGCCTCTGGGCCGTGGCAGTGCCAGGGACTGGTGGGTGGATGTCCCTCCTGAATTCCACATCCTCTGCCCTGGGTGGGTTCCCCGTCCTCTGCACTGTCTGAATTCCATGTCCTCTGTGCTGTGTGTTCCACATCTTCTGTGCTGTGTCCATTGCCCATCCCCTGCCCTGTCCGAATTCCACATCCTCTGCCCTGTGTGGTTTTCCCTCTGCCCTGTGTGGTTTTCCCTCTGCCCCGTGTGGGTTCCAGGACAACACCTGTCCAGATGAAGGAGCAGGACCCTGCCTGGCAGGAGGGTGCAGCTGTGGGGGGCACAGGCCCTGCTCCCAGGGCACAGGGGATGGGCCAGGAGGCTGCAGCAGAGGAGGTTTGGGCTGGATATTGGGTACAGGATAGGATGGGATCCCTGGAGGGATGTAAAGGCTGTGTGGGTGTGGCACCTGGGGATGCGGGGCTAGGACTGAATGGTCTTAGAGCACTTTTCCACCCCAGAAAATCTGTGATAGTGCACTCAGCCCGGGGAATGCAGCCCCTCCAGCTGACCCTTCCACCTGAACAAAGCTGTGGTTGTACGCTCAGCCTGAACAAAGCTGTGATTGCGCACTCAGCCTGAGCAAAGCTGTGATTGCACACTCAGTCTGAGCAAAGCTGTGATTGTACACTCAGCCTGTGATTGCACACTCAGAGTGAACAAAGCTGTGATTGCACACTCAGCCTGAGCAAAGCTGTGATTGCACACTCAGCCTGAACAAAGCTGTGGTTGCACACTCAGAGTGAGCAAAGCATGATTGCACACCCAGCCCGTGATTGCACACCCGGCCCGTGATTGCACACCCAGCCCATGACTGCACACCCAGCCCATGATTACACACCCAGCCCGTGATTGCACACCCAGCCTGTGATTGCACACCCAGCCCATGATTGCACACTCAGCCCGTGATTGCACACTCAGCCCATGACTGCACACCCAGCCCGTGATTGCACACTCAGCCCATGACTGCACACCCAGCCCGTGACTGCACACCCAGCCCGTGACTGCACACCCAGCCCATGATTGCACACCCAGCCCATGATTGCACACTCATCCCATGACTGCACACCCAGCCCGTGACTGCACACCCAGCCCATGATTGCACACCCAGCCCGTGACTGCACACTCAGCCCATGATTGCACACCCAGCCCGTGATTGCACACCCAGCCCATGATTGCACACTCAGCCCGTGATTGCACACCCAGCCCATGATTGCACACCCAGCCCATGATTGCACACCCAGCCTGTGACTGCACACCCAGCCCATGATTGCACACCCAGCCCGGGGGTGCAGCCCCCAGCTGTCCCTGGGGCGTGCTGGGGCTGTGTCCCCTGGCAGGTGACAGCTGTCCCTCCCTGCAGGCCCCAGAAGATGTGAGCAGCGTGAGCAGCGAGGGCCTCCCTCAGCATGGCCAAGAGGGGCTCCAGCAGCCGCGCCAGGGGGGACAAGCCCGACGCCCTGGCCGCCCTGCAGGCTGCCAACGAGGAGCTGCGGGCCAAGCTCACCGACATCCAGATCGAGCTCCAGCAGGAGAAGAGCAAGGTGGGCAGCTCCCCTCTGTCACAGACACATTTTATGGAAAATCCTTTCCTTGGGTTTTTCCTCCTGAGAAGCTGGGAGGCCTCAGGAACAGAATGCAAACAATGGTTATCTGCTGCTGTGGGATGCAACAGGTGCATCTGGGATTGGGCTCATGGGGTTGTTTCTAATTAATGGCCAATCACAGTCAGCTGGCTCAGACAGAGAGCCTGAGACACAAACCTTTGTGATCATTCTTTCCTTTCTATTCTTAGCCAGCCTTCTGATGAAATCCTTTCTTCTATTCTTTTAGTATAGTTTTAATGTAATATATATCATAAAATAATAAACCACCCTTCTGAAACATGGAGTCAGATCCTCATCTCTTCCCTCAACATAAGACCCCTGTGAACACCATCACACCCCTCCCTGTGCACGCATTCGGTGTGTTCAGAGAGGCCAGGGGTGCCAGAATTCTCCCTGCTGGTTCTTCTCTTGCCCCTTTACACTCATTTCATTTGCGTTTTGCACTCAGGCTGCTCCAAACCGAGTGCTTACCCAGATGTGCAGCACTAACCCTCAGCTGTGCCCCCTGTGCTAATTCCCAGACTCCAAGGAGGCCCAGCTTCTCCCTCAGCCTTTGGGACAGGGACAGCAATGGGGCTGGAGCCTCAGCTCCGAGAGCTTCCAGCTCCTGCCCTCAGATCACATCCCAGCAAGAGCATGGAATGTTCATTTGCTTTTCCCCAATCCTCCAAATCAGTTTCCACTGATAGACTTTGGGGGTTTTCAGTTCCAGAATAAAATGTGTTTCTTTGCAGGGACAAAATGATAGTTTGCATTTTCCCATGAATTTGCATCACTATTAGGCATTTTAGACCATGAACCTGACACACAGGTATCAATAAATAGAACATCTATTGGTCCTTTGGCTGTGCAGCATCATTTGCAGCTTTAAGGCTGAGGACTTTGTTTTCCTTCTCCCTGTCCTTCACAGCCACTTCTGGCCATGGCTTCTCTAGGGTTTATGGCATGGTTTTAAATTGAAGCATCACTTGAGCCTTGTGCGGTCAGGTACAGTCAGTTATTTTTGCTGAATAATTCATCACTTAAAAACCATCTGGCAAAATGCAGCTGTTTGGGGCTTCACGGGAGCTTGCACAGAGATTTTTGTGCCCTGCCCGTGCACGTGCAGGTTTGGCCGGCCTGCCTGGGTGGGCCAGAGTGATGGCCTTGGCATCTGGTTTTTCCTTTATTTTGGGTGTAATGTGGTGTGAGAGCTTCTGCAGAATAAAGTAAAGACTCAGACTTACTCAGAAGGTGCTGACTGATTTCTGAATGTGTATTAAACATGAGCCTGCAGTGAAAGGAAGGTCTTTGCTAGCACCAGTAGACACAGACATACCAGCATTGAGGTGTAGTAATGTAAAGTCATCTGTACCATTTTTAAATAACACCATGATACCATGTTTGGTTGATTGAAATACTATACCTTTTTGATTTTCCTTATAGGTCAGCAAGTTGGAAAGGGAGAAAAACCAGGAAGTGAAGCAGATCAAGGAGCACGAACAGCATAAAAGCACAGTGGTGGTGACAGAGCTCAAAGTCAAACTCCATGAAGACAAAATGAAAGAGCTGCAGGCTGTCCGAGAAACTCTTCTGAGGCAGCACGAGGCCGAGCTGCTCAGAGTGATCAAAATCAAGGACAATGAGATCCAGAGGCTGCAGACGCTGCTGAACGCCGTGCGGGACGGGGCCCCCGACAAGGTGAAGACGGTGCTGCTGAGCGAGGCCAAGGAGGAGGCCAAGAAGGGCTTCGAGGTGGAGAAGATCAAAATGCAGCAGGAGATCTCCGAGCTGAAGGGCGCCAAGAAGCAGGTGGAGGAGGCCCTGACGATGGTGATCCAAGCTGACAAAATGAAGGCAGCGGAGATCAGGAGCGTGTACCACCTGCACCAGGAGGAGATCACCCGCATCAAGAGGGAGTGCGAGCGCGAGATCCGCAGGCTGGTACGTGTCCCTCTCCGCTCCTGCCTCGTGCTCCCGGGGCACACGGGCAGCGCTGCCCTCTCGGGGCGGGCACGGGGACTCTGGGGCTCACCCCAGCTCTGTTCACATTTGCTAGCAGAAAGGGCAAAGGGGTTTTTAAAAGTGTTAGGATGATTTGTGAGAAACTTCTTTGTCCGTGTGAGAGCCTGTGGATGTTGTTCACGTTAAAGGCAGGAGGAAGAGCCCTCAGGCTCCTGGCTGGGCAGGGGAATGCTACAACACTGATGTATCTTGGGTTATGCGTCTGTTTCCTCACCAAGCCTTCCCTCCTGACCCACCTTGGTCCCTCCCTTCCCCTGCCTTTGCTGGTTCCCATGAACATCCCATAGCAAGGCTCACACAATCCCAGATACTCCTTTTCTGCAGCCCTGAGCGCTGCCCACGCAGCAGGGCATGCAGTGGGGAGTTCTCTCCATGCCACCATGCTGGCTGTCCCCGGGGCTGGCTCTGCTCCTGTGTGGCTCCCACCTGAGCAGGTGGCTGGCATCTCACCTGGCCCTGCTCACCTGGCCCTCGGGGACCCTCTGTGTGTGCCTGCTCAGCCTGCCCTCACTAACCCAGCTCCTCATCCTCAGCGGCAGCAGCTCCACTCTCAAAGGCAGCAGCTTCACCCCTGTGGCTTTGGGGATTCCCTCTGGCCTGTGGGACCTGGCTGGGGAGGGTGGAGGGGTGCCGGTGCTTGGGAAAGGGGAAATCCCTTGTGGGAGGAGGGAAGGAGGGAGCTCCCTGGCAGGGAAGGCTCTGCAGCAGAGGCCAGCAGCGCCTGGAGGGGCTCAGGGGTTCCTTGGTGCTGTCCCAGCCCCTGCCCTGTGACCCTGTGACACCTGAGCCCCTGAGGGTGCTGCCTTGCCCAGGGGACACAGCCGTGCCCTCAGGGTGTGTTTTGGGTCTTGTCTCAGCATCCGTGTGGTGTCACCATCGTTCTGTGTTTGCCATGCTGCTCCACAGCCCCAGTGTCCTGGCACAGACCCATCCAGGCCTCTTCTAAGTCATTAGCCTTTAGCTGCTACCCAAACCCTAGATGAATTTAAGATGCCCAGCCTGGCCCAGATGAAAGGCTGGCAGTGTGCCCGGGCTGCAGGGACCCCCACAGGACCCCTGCCCTGGGCATGCTGTGCAGCCACACCTGAGCCCTGACCCCACGGGGCCTGGCAGGGACTGGCACACCAGCACTGGAGCATCCCTGCCTTTATTAAGCCTCCTCTGCTCTCAGACTTTGAGCTGTTAAGGCTTTTTCATAGATTATTTTATTTTTATGAAGAGGATATTAAAAATAATTTAGAACCAACTGCTCTATTGATGCTGTTCAAATATCCTGCAGTGTAAGTACATTCTGCTCTAGCCATGCATCACTGGTGCATTGATTTCACACAGCACAGTGAATGGGGGGCTAATGGACATCCTAAATAAACTTGCTGCATCACGTGGAAAACCCCCACTAATGGCCCTTAATGTAGATGCTGTTAAATAAATACGGTCTTAGTTACAGGGAACAGAGTGGTTCAATGGGATGTTATCTAAACTGCCTTTGAAAATCAAACTTTTAAAAAGTTCCTGCTTGAAAGAATCAGATTGGCTCACTGCACCAATGAAATGCCCTGATGCCATGACTTTACCCTGATGCCATGATCTTACCTGATGCCCTGATTTACCCTGCTGCCCTGACTTTATCCTCATGCCCTGACTTTACCCTCATGCCATGATGTCCCCTCCTTCCTGGGCAGCTCATCAGCCAGGCCCCAGCACAGCTCATTTGTCACACACATCTTTTTTATGGAAAATCCTTTCCTTAGGGTTTTCCCTCCTGAGAAGCTGGGAGGCCTCAGGAACAAAATGCAAACAATGGTTATCTGCTGCTGTGGGATGCAACAGGTGATCTGGGATTGGGCTCATGGGGTTGTTTCTAATTAATGGCCAATCACAGTCAGCTGGCTTGGACAGAGAGCCGAGCCACAAGCCTTTGTGATCATCCCATTCCTCTCTATTCTATTCCTAGCCAGCCTTCTGATGAAATCCTTTCTTTTATTCTTTTAGTATAGTTTTAATGTAATATATATCATAAAATAATAAACCAGCCTTCTGAAACACAGAGTCAGATCTCCATCTCTCCCCTCATCCTGGGACCCCTGTGAGCCCAGTCACACTCACAGCCAGGTCCCAGTGCCCTGGCAGCCCCGTCGAGGCTGGCACAGCTCTCCTGGCATGTCCTGGTGCCAGCCCAGGCCGTGGGGAGATGTGCCTGCCATGGACAGGGATTCTCCTCTGTGCCCCCTGCCTGGGGGGATGCCTTTGATCCCAGGTGCTTCAAAGGCCGTTTTTGACAGCATCCGTCGGCTTGCAGGGCCCCAGGAAGGTGGCAGGGACAGATGCCCCCGCCAGGATCCTGGGTTGGAGCAGGACGGCAGTAATAACTTTAATAACAGAGTCAGGGCTCAAAGCCTGGGGCTGCAGGAGCAGCGAGGGGCAGCACATCTCCCTGAGCACGGTGCTGCTCTGTAATTGGCACCAGCTGTGCCGGGGCTGCCTCCAGCGAGCAGACACATGAATATTCATCAATATTCCTGCAGCTCTGAGCGCAGCGGGCGCCTGCAGGTGCCTGCCTGGGTGTGTGGGTGGGTGGGTGCTCCTGTGCTGCCGCCCCTTCCCCGCTCCGGAGCACCAGGGTGGGAGCAGGGACAGGAGCCAGAGCCTGGCACAGCAGAGCCCAGCCCAGCCCAGAGCCCAGCCCATCCCAGCCAGCCCAGCATGAGGCCAGGCTGGCCCTGCCCGAGGGCAGCGTGCCCACGGACCCGCAGCAGCACTGCCAGTGAGTTCCGGGCACCCCTGCCCTGCCCTTCCTCGCTCTCCCCCGTGCTGAGGCGCACCTTTCCCTCCCACCTGTGCTGTGTGTCTCTGTCCGTCAGTGCCTGCGGGCACCGAACTTGGGCGTGAGTCGTGTACGGGAATTTACTCGGGTGAGGGAAGGTGTCATTGCTGAGGTTTGCTCGTGCTCTATGAAGGTTATGTTTAGGGATTTCTTTTTTTCTGGAAAACAAGCCATTAGTGAAATGCTGTGAAATGTTGTGTGTTTTCTCATCTCTTTGTTCCTCCCAATTTCATGTGTTGCCTTTGTTGTAACGTGTCTTTGTTTCCATATGAATAAGAATGAACTACCCAATATTCTGCTTATTTTAAACAAATAATCATTTGACGATGTGTTACCTTTTCACCTGTGCATCCATGTAGATTTCTCCTCATTAGGCATTTAGCAGAAAGACCTCAGGTGCTCTGAAGCACCTATGTCTTTGTTCATTCAAAGTCAGCAGATGCTGCCTTCACTGACATTGTTGAAAGGGTGGTTAGTCGATGGCACCCAAAATCCCTTTCATTTGCCCCATTTTGCTTTCCTGGTACCTGGCTGACCTGCCAGCACCTACCCTGGGTGAGCTACTTTGGCAATTACTGCAAACAAAGTCCTTGGAGCGACTGTTGATTCCCTGTGTCATTTTTTCCAGGTTTACAGGCAAAGCAGAGATAAAAGTATTAATACAGCTCTTACAAGGCAAAATGTTCTTATTTGAAGCAGGCCAGGTTCAAAAACTGACCACTGAAATTAAATGTCTGAAATCTCAAAAAGCAATGGCAAAACTCTTGTGTTTCTGGAGTCTGAAAGCAGCTGGCAGAGCCCAGAGGGATGGGCCTTTGTGATTGCTTGGGCCGTGGCCTTTCAGCCCTGGGGAACCTCTGCCGCTTGGGCTGTGGGCTGGGAACGGGATTCCTTCAGCCCTGGGATCAGGGATTTCCTTCACTGGGGGGTCCTGGGCTGGGATCAGCTGGGCTGGGATCGGGGATTCCCTCACTGGGCTGGGATCAGGGATCAGGGATTTCCTTCACTGGGCTGGGATCAGCTGGGCTGGGAACGGGGATTCCCTTCACTGGGCTGGGATCAGCTGGGCTGGGATCAGGGATCAGGGATTCCCTCACTGGCAGGGCCCAGCTGGGCTGGGATCAGCTGGGCTGGGATCAGGGATTCCCTCACTGGGCTGGGATCAGCGATTCCCTCACTGGGCTGGGATCAGCTGGGCTGGGATCAACTGGGCTGGGATCAGGGATTCCCTCACTGACAGCACCCAGCTGCCCTGGTGAACTCCAGCCAAACCCCAGGAGTCAGATCCTGGCTGATCCCATGGGATGGGCACAGGCATTTGGCACAGGCAAACAGGGAAGGAGAGCATAAGAGGTCACTGGGCATTTGTTGTTTAAGCACTTAATGATTTTGCATAATGTTTATTATGTGTAAGTAAAATCTCTCATGGAAAAGGAATTGCTCACAAGGGAGACTTCTGGGGAAAAAAAATTAAAATTCCTATTTCTTCTAGGAATTTTGAAAATTTAAAGGACATAGAGGCTTCAATATTTTTCTTTAAAAATTATTAATCCACATTTTCTAGAGGTGACATCCAAGCAAAATGCTGCAGAATCGCTAAAGTGTTTGAGTGAAGCAATCCAAGTGTGATGTGAATGTCAAGACTTAATTTTTGTTAAGATGTTCTGAAGTGGTGATAGGATTTCAGGCTGTTGCCAATATTTCACTGCCAGCTGCCTGCCGAAGGAGGGATTTCCTGCTGGGATGGCCCTGGAGAGGGGCAGTGCTGCAGCCCTGTCACTGTCACTGAGGTGGCAGTGCCACGGTGCTGTGCCTGGTGCTCAGTGCTCACTGAGGGTGGCAGTGCTGTGCCCAGTGCTCACTGTCACTGTCACTGTGGTGGCAGTGCTGTGCCCAGTGCTCAGTGTCACTGTCACTGTGGTGGCAGTGCTGCAGCCCAGTGCTCACTGTCACTGTGGTGGCAGGGCAGCAGTGCTGTGCCTGGTGCTCAGTGTCACTGTGGGTGGCAGTGCTGTGCCCAGTGCTCACTGTCACTGTCACTGAGGGTGGCAGTGCTGTGCCCAGTGCTCACTGTCACTGTGGGTGGCAGTGCTGCAGCCCAGTGCTCACTGTCACTGTCACTGAGGGTGGCAGTGCTGTGCCCAGTGCTCACTGTCACTGTCACTGAGGGTGTCAGGGCAGAGGTGCTGTGCCCGGTGCTCAGTGTCACTGAGGGTGGCAGTGCTGCAGCCCAGTGCTCGCTGTGCCCAGTGCTCACTGTCACTGTCACTGAGGTGGCAGTGCTGTGCCCAGTGCTCACTGTCACTGTAGGGTGTCAGGGCAGCGGTGCTGTGCCACCCTGGGGTGCTCGGGTGCCGCCGAGCCCTGTGTGACTGTGTTCTGTTCTCCTTGTAGATGGAGGAGATTAAGTTTAAGGACAGAGCAGTCTTCGTGCTGGAGAGAGAGTTAGGGGTGCGAGCCGGGCATGCTCAGAGACTGCAGCTCCAAAAGGAGGCTTTAGATGAACAACTGTCCCAGCTCAAAGAGTCTGACCGGCATCTGAGCAGCCCCAAGCGGGAACTTCCTTATGCAAGTGGTGCAGGAGACGCTTCAGATCATTCGGGAAGCCCCGTAAGCACTTCCACGTGGTTTCACCTAAACGAGCGACCAAACGAGTGGCAGAATCTTGATGAGTGCACCCTGGAGCGAGAGCTGTCCCATGGCTGTGCAGGGCTCCTGAGGCACCTGCTCGTGCTCTGGTTTTTGTGTGCCCAAACCCTTAGGATTTCCAATCAGACCTCGCCATGGGAGAGCTTTTGCTTTCTGTCATTTTGGTTTGGTTTGGTTCGGTTTGGTTTGGTTTGGTTTGGTTTTGTCAGCAGGGTGGAATTGCTCTGTCCTTTCTCTCCTTTTCCTCACTGTGCCATGCTCAGCCACCCGCCTTAGTTTGACAGTTTGACACGACTCTGCCAACAAACGATGCAAATGCGTTTCTCACCAAGTGCTGTTTGTGTGCAAGCTCTCGGAGGCGCTGGGGCTTGGGGAGCAGATGTACGAGGCCAGTTCCGAGGGGATGGAGGCAGTGCATGGAAACCGCAGCCCCCAGGGCAGCCCTGCGCTGCTGCTCACTGCCAGCGGGACACAGAGTGAACCAAACACCTCCTAACCTGTCCTCTGCTGCTTGCCCTCTGCGATAGCCAGAGCATTCGATTGGAACCACCCCTCCTCAGTGGCTTTTGCAGTGTGACTCTGGCACCTCCCTGCCGGGCCCCCTTTGCCCAGAAAAGCCCTTGGGTAACTGCCCTCGTGCCTCTGACATGTGCACATTCGTCCTCATTGCTGATCCTCATCAAGATTTCTTTTGCGACAGCCTCGATTGTCTCAGTACAAGTGTAAAACTTGTACCTGAGCAAACCAATCTGTTTCATTCTTTGGCCCAAGCCTCTCCTGCACCTGTTGAATGAGGAACCCTGGACCTCCCAAAAGTGCCACCAGCACTTTTTTGTGGGCACTAATTTGCCTCTCTCTAGTTGTACTCAACTTCTGCCAAAGACCAGAACAAGTCTTAGAGAAGGGGAAAAGTCTGTCACATTTGTCAGTAGCTGTAACTCCTCTGATTCTGAATGAGAACACATCTACCTATATGTCTATTCATTTCTAATTTGATTGAAGCATTTTCACTCAGATAAAGTGCTACCCCTGTAGCCTTACGAGTGACCCTTCAGGACCCCATAAGGGCCACAGCTTTCTGGAAGAAAAGCTTGTTCAATGAACAATTGCATGGATTTTCCCCATTCAGTAATTTTAATACCAGTTTCTTATGACCAAGTCCTCAGAGTGGGTGATGTGTCTGAAGCTCTCAGTTCAACAGTGGCATCATTGGAACACGGCCTTCAGTTTTGACATTTTCTGTTGTTTCCAAGTTTACAATTTGTAAACTTTGTGTTTGCACATTTGTATTGTCACATTTGTGACCTTGTATTTGCATATGCATGTACGTATGCATATACACACCTCTGCATTTGCATTCTTTGTTACATTTCCACTCCTGACTTTCCGTTGGTCTCACCCTGCAGCTTTCCATGGTCACTTGGGTTCCACGGGTTACAAGCTACGTGATAACATTTAAAGATGTTTGGATTTGGGATGAGGAAAAGTTTGGGCTTTGCCAACGTGCTCTTGCGTGCGCACTTACGAGCAGTTATTTGCAGTTGATCTTTGTTTTAGGAACAGCAGTTGGATGAAAAGGACGCGCGGCGCTTCCAGCTGAAAATCGCGGAGCTGAGCGGGATCATCCGCAAGCTGGAGGACAGGAACGCGCTGCTGTCGGAGGAGAGGAACGAGCTGGTGAGTGCAGCAGGGCCAGGGACGTGGGCCCTGTCCCAGGAACACCCCGGGTTTGCTCCTGTGCTGCCTGGAAGCGAGGGGCTGCCTCCTCCTGCTCAGCTCTCTGCTCGGGCTGGGCTGCGCCACTCCCCTCCTGGCTGTGCAGCAGTGGATTTTTAAGATGGCATTGGCTCAAATTATATGTATTTCTTTTTAAAAATAACTACATTCCCCACATTGAATGTTTGCTACACAGGCAGAATATCTTATCGTAGCTGCAGCTCTCTTCACAGAGAGCAGCAGGCACAACGTTCCCAAGGATTTCTCTGAGGGAAACGCAGTTAGAAACCTCAGAGAAAATAACTCTTATCTCTACTTGCTGCTCCTGTTGTTTGACACATGTGGAATGTGTTGTGGAGGTTGTTTACCAAAAGTGACTCGTTAATTGCACTCTGGTGATGGCTGTTTAGATTGATTAGCCAATTAGGTCAAAGCTGTGTTGTGACTCTCTGGAAACAGTCACGAGTTTTTCTTTAGTATCTTTTCAGTATAGTTTTAATATATAGTATTAGTGTAATATAATAAAGCTTAAAGCTTAATAAAGCATTTGTTCAGCTTTCCAGAATCATTAGAGTCAAAGCACATTATTCCCGCATTGGGGGCTCCCTACAACGATATCTTGTCCTGTGGGAACGCTCTCTTCTCAATGGAAAATCCCAAGTTTTTGATCAGTTCTAATTTGCATCAAGAGAAAATACTTCTAGTGTGATAGTTACAGACAATAGTTAATATATTTGATGAAAAAGCTCCAGAGGTGTTATTTTTCTCTTTATCTTTCAGCTGAAACGTCTCAGAGAAGCAGAAAGTCAGTACAAGCCCATTTTGGACAAAAACAAACGCCTCAGTAGGAAGAATGAGGAGTTGTCGCATGCCTTACGTCGAATGGAAAACAAACTGAAATTTGTGACGCAGGAAAACATTGCCATGGTGAGTGCCTTGCTCCTGGGAGAGCATGGGACATGGTGGGGCTGAGGGAGTCAGGCACTGGCCCTTGGAACCCTGCAGGTTCCATGGGAAACTCCTCCATTCTGGCCAGGTCCCTTCCAACCCAAACTAACCCGCCATTCTATGGTTCACCTTCAACTTTCCTGCCAGAATCACCTCGCAATCCCTGGGGAATCTGCCCTGTGACCCTGCCCCTCTTCCAGCTGGAGGAGCAGCACCCTCTGGCACGGTTGGAGCCTGGATGTGAGGCTCGGCAGAAAGGGAGCAGGAGAGCTGCCAGGGCAGCCATTAGAGAGATGTTCTCCACTTGCTGTAAAGAGAAGGGCCAGACAAGTCCCTGGCAAAGCCTCCTGGTCATTTCCTCCTCTGCCCTCTGGCTTTTGGATTCTAGAGGCAAAGAAGTGGAGCAATAAGGAGACCAAGCTCCCTAAATGACCTTGACCACAGCCAGGAAGAAAGGGAGGTGGATTTCCTGAGACTACAAGTTATTGAGCAGCAGAACATCATTGATGAGCTCTCCAAGGTAAGATGGGAGGCTGCTGTTCTCATGCGTGCCCAAGGACCCCAAAGAAAGGGTGCCTGAGGTTCTGGGAGCTGGTGGGCACAGTGGGCAGCTGGGGAACCTGGCAGGCATTTCTGTGCTTAGCAGTAATAGAAATTATCTGTGGTGTGGTGTTTGGGAAAACCTTTTCAGTCTGCATTGGCCTGGCATGACAGAACCGTGTCCTTGCACGTGCTGGTGGCCAGATCTGGGAGGGAAACTGTCTGGGCTCCTTCAGCTGGACACCACCAGGGCTGAAGATTCCTGTGTACGGGGAGAGGTCTGCAACCCTGGGCTTGGGGTTTACTTCCTTCCTAACATGTTCTCTGTCCTTGCAAACAGAAAACACCAAAATCATTATACTCTTCTAGAAAATAACTTTTGTTTCTTCCCTTTCTTTTTAAGCCTGTCTAGTTACTGACATTATTTCATTCTGTTTCATTAGACCCTTGAGACTGCTGGCTATGTGAAGAGTGTCATGGTAAGAGTGACATTAGCTTCCTCCTCATCTATATATGCTTTAAATTGCTGTTCATGGAAAGCAGGCCGGGTACAATAGCATTTATGCTCCCTTCCATCTGAGTTCAGCAGTGAGCTGGCCCAGGGTTTCCTCAGAGCAGATTTTTTATCAGCAGTTGTTCACCAGAGAAAAGCCACAGTGATGGGGGGAGGAAAGCTTTAATCCCACCACCTGCCCTGAAGGCCAAGGGCAAGTGTCCCCATCTCCAGAGCAGCTCTGTCCCCTTGGAACTGCATTTTTTCACTCTGGCTGCCCCTGGCTTTGTGTGACCCGCAGCAGGGTGTGCTCAGCCCTGCCCCTGCCCCATCCCTGTGCTGTGGGGGGCTCTTTGGGGTTCCAAACAGGGAGGTTTGGGGTTCCCCCACTGATGGGTATTGATGGGATGTGCTGTTCCCATTGCCAGGCAGCGAGTGTTCGATTGTCCCTGGCCTGGGATTGGCCACCAGGCTGAGCAGCAGCGCGTGCCACTGTCCCCAAGGTCACCACATCCTCGTACCCAGGGAAATGGAGCAGCTGAGGGTTCCCTGTGGAGCTTCCCTCTCTGCACTCCTGGGCTTTGCAAGTCCAGAACTGAGACTTTTTGCTGAGTACTGTAAAAAATCGATCTAATACCACAAAGAGGAAGAAATTTTTCCCTGGCAGGGTGGGCAGGCCCTGGCAATTGCTCTCTGAAAGCAGCTAACAGTGTCTCTGACTCTTGCAGGAACGTGACAAGCTGCTGAGGTTCAGGAAGCAAAGGAAAAAAATGACAAGAATTCCTAAGGTAAAAAACAAACCCTTCCGTGGTGACATGCTGGTGGGCAGGGCTGGGCTGCTCAGAGCACCCCAGGGCCATGGCAGTGCTCTCCTCAAGGCTCTGCAAATGGGTGCTGAACCTCAGTCTGGGTGATGTAGCTCAATGGCATTGACAGACTGCACTGGGATATTCAAGGGGAGCAGGGGGCCTGTTTGCTTCGACCATTCTGAGCCTTTTCATGCTCTGCATTCACCCTGTGGGACTCTGGTGGGATGTGGTTGTCTTAAGAGCAGACAAATTTTATGAATTAACACATCTCCAAATGATCTTCTAATGGCGCTGCCTGAAAACATGTGTACGAAGTAAATAATTCATGATGGAGTTTAGTAACATGTGAAAATTGCTGGTGAGGGAAGCAATGGTTAGAGCTCAGGGAAAAGGGGATGATGGTTAATGAGGGCTTGGCAGGGTGTTAATGTAAATATTAACACTAAAATGTCACAGTGAGGTTTAATGTCAGGGTTGCCAGTGTGCTGTGATCCACAGATGAACAATTAGAGTGAGGCTGGAGCTAATGAACCTATGAATAACTAATTGGGGTCGATGGGAGATAACTCCTGTCATCCTGAGCATCACATCCAGGCCTGCCAGGGAGTCACATCCTGTCTGAGAGCTGGGTGGGGCTGGAGGGACAGGACAGGACACAGGGAATGGCTTTAAGCTGACAGTGGGTAGATTTAGATGGGATATTGGGAATTGGGAGTTGTTCCCTGGCAGGGTGGGCAGCCCTGGCACAGGTGCCCAGAGCAGCTGGGGCTGCCCCTGGATCCCTGGCAGTGCCCAAGGCCAGGCTGGACACTGGGGCTGGGAGCACCTGGGACAGTGGGAAGGTGTCCCTGCCACATTCTGGGATGCTGTGATTCTCCTTCAAAAGTTACCCACTGCAAATTAAAAGCAAAGGCCAAAATCTAGGTATATTTTTGTAAATCATCAATTAAAAATATCTTTAGGTCTGTGAAGTGTTGCCTTTGACTTTCAAGCATGTACAGTAAATCTTTCTTTACCACCAATTCCTTTAAACAAAAAGCAGCTTTGAGTGGAAAACTGGATTTCTTCAAACCATTGACACATTGCTGTGGTGATTAACTTCAAGTAAAATCTTTTTGGAGATCTGACTTTTCATGTGAAAGTTGTGGTGCTGACAGGAGGGACACCACAGTGATGACAGTGGATTAAAAGACATTTCAGTTCACGGCTCTGCCCTCGTGCCGAGGTGAACACTGAAATAAAAGGGGCTGGTTCGGGCAGAGAGCAGGGGGAGAACAAAAAAAACCAATAAAACAATGTAACAATAAAATATGACAATTATTAAATAATTCCAGAGCCTGGAGCCCAGGGGGCAGCAGGGCCTGTGCTCAGCTCCAGGGCAGTCTGTCTGAGTTCTGGGGCAGTCTGTCCAGGTGCCAGGGCAGTCTGTAGGTGCCAGGGGCAGTCTGTCCGGGTGCCAGGGCTGTCTGTCCAGGTGCCAGGGCAGTCTGTAGGTGCCAGGGGCAGTCTGTCCAGGTGCCAGGGCTCTCCCTGACCCCGCTCTCTGTCAGAAGCCGGTGGTGGAGACGTTCTATGGCTACGATGAGGAGGCTTCCCTGGAGTCTGATGGTTCCTCCATCTCGTACCAAACGGACCGGACCGACCAGACCCCCTGCACGCCCGAGGACGACCTGGAAGAGGTACTCCTCCAAAACCCCTCTTGCTTTGCTCGTGACCCCGGTGCTGGTGTTTAATGAAATCCCTGCTCTGTTCCATCACTTCTGTCTATCATTGCTGCCCTCTCATATCTCTTCTGTCACCTCAGACCACAAAATGAAACATTTATGTTAAATTTGGTACTGTGCATGGTGGTCAGTATCTCTAAATCTCAGGTCTTCAGTAACTTCTCAACTTCCAAGCTGGAAATCTCATATCGTAAGAATATTGAATTTATGGCAGGCTTGCAGGTCTAGAAAATGGAGAAATTGGACAGGCCTTGGGAGGTGTGTTCACTCTGAGCCTGGCTGCAGGTTTTGGCAGGTTTGGGCCAGCCAAGCTCAGCACCAAGCAACAAGGTCTGTGTTGGTGGAGGGAGAGGCAGTGAATGCTCCCCTGAAGCTCTGGGCTCCTGGCTGGGTTCCGGGGGCTCTGAGAGCACAGCACACAAATGTAATACAAATTAAAGGGATTATTCCCTGGATTTGCCAGGGCTTCCCCACAAATGCACTCCCCAGTGTGTGTCAGATCACTGGCCCATTACACAGCTCTGGGCTTAACAAGACTCTTGTAATAAACAAGAATTGCCCCTGATGATGTGCAGCCTTTTCACGGTGCGCTGGCTGCAGGTGTGTAATTCAGTCTGCAGAAAGGGAGCCTGCAGAATTCCTCACCCCATCATGGAAGATGCCTGATGGTTACCAGGCTGCCCTGCAGGAAATCTGAATGCATTTGTGTATGCATGAGCCTGTTTACTTTTTCATTCCTGTATTGACATCTTCCCCCCGTTCAGCCAGTGGGAAGTTGATGCATGCACCCAGCAATGTAATTCCATTTCAAGTTGAGTGAAATATTCCGGTCAGACATGAAAGCACTCCAGACTGGATATTGTAAGCAGGGTGAAGAAGATGAAGGGCTCCTTTCATGTTGGCTGTCACCACTTCTACAACTATTAACTCTGGATTCGTGTTTTAATAATTGAGTGAGGCTGTCAGGCTTGGTTTCCTTTCCAAATTGAAACCTTTTGTTGTTAAAGAAAGCTGCATTTTCACTTTTAATGTGATGATTTTCCCTGTTCCAGTAGGAAAGGGTGGTGCAGTCATTAGCGTGCTATATGGAAGGGAAGCTTCTATCTTTCCAAGGCAGGGATTATCTTTTTATTTCTGTATTGCATTTCCTGGAGGTAAGAGCATGCAAGGGATGTGCAGGGGACGGAGGGGAAGCAGCTTGAGGGCGCTTAACTCAGATTTTTTGTACCGTGGTTCCAATTGCATTTCAAAAGGGATAATTTTGGCGGTTTTAAGTGACAGCAGACCTAACCCCCTCCTTCTGTGCGCTGGCAGGGCATGGCCAAGGAGGAGACGGAGCTGCGGTTCCGGCAGCTGACGATGGAGTACCAGGCGCTGCAGCGCGCCTACGCCCTGCTGCAGGAGCAGGTCGGGGGCACCCTGGATGCAGAGCGGGAAGTCAAGGTCTGCAGGGCTTGCATGCCGTGGAAATGGGGCCGTGGAGCCGGCAGGGTGGGTGGGGGCCACACCTGGCCGGGCTCGGGTTGTTCTCCAGCTCACCTGGGCTCGGCCAGGTGGCTCCAGGTGCTCCGAGTGCTGCCAGCCCCCTGGGAAATGCTGCTGAGCATCCACCACTGCTGCAGCTCGGGCTTCTCACCTCTGCTCTGCTCCAGGGAAATCCAGGGAGAGCTTTTCATGAGAAATCCTTGAAAGTAAGCTCTTTATCTATAAAGAACTGGGGCAGATAGCGTTAAATATATAATGCGTGGTCTTTAATTCCTTCTGGGCTCTGAGAGATTACATGGTTCCTCATAAAATGTTTAGAAGGCTTATAGCTGAGATTTTTCTGTTAATTAAATTGCAAAGTGCCCTGTGCCATTCTGCCTGTGTGCCTCACAGAGTTCCTGTGGCTTGGACAGCTGGCCTGAAGTGTTGCTTTTGTTGGGAGCTTGTTCTGTGTGCCAAGGAGTTACAGAGGAGTTGTTCCCTGGAGGGTGGGCAGCCCTGGCACAGGTGCCCAGAGCAGCTGGGGCTGCCCCTGGATCCCTGGCAGTGCCCAAGGCCAGGCTGGACACTGGGGCTGGGGGCACCTGGGACAGTGGGAGGTGTCCCTGCCATGGCAGGGGTGGCACTGGGGGGGATTGGGGTCCCTTCCCTCCCAAACCATTTCCTGACTCCCTGAAGGGCTGGCAGGAGGGGTCATGCCCAGCCTGCAAGGGTGGGTGCAGTCAGGAAAGGGACAAATTTGCTGTTTGACAGGAGAAATGTGCCTGCAGAGCCCTGATTTGTTCCTACGCCTGTTCTGCGGAGGTGTTGTCCAGGAGCACTGGGAGTGGGTCAAGGTGCAATGCATGAGAACTGACATTCCCAGAATGAACAGCTACTCTGAAACACCAGGGATTGCACCTGGAAGGAAAATCCCAGTGAGCCAAGGCATGGCCAGCTGTGAGAGTGACTGGGTTTCAGTCTTTTCACAATGGGTCGAAGGAGGCACCATGTAGGTCATGCAAACAAAATCACTTCCAGTGTAAATAACAGGATAAATAGCAGAGGAATGGCCCAAGGAAATAAATGTTCTATGAAAGTATATAACAAATACAACAACTAGCAATAATTACATTTGTTCTCCAGAAAACATGTGCAGGAATGTGATGTCTATTTAAATACACAGGAGGGTACAAATACAGTAAAAAATGAGAGATGGGTATGAAATAGATACGGCACTAAATCATAGATAAGGCTCTAAGTCATGGATAAGGCACCAAAGGCACAAAGGTCAGTGAAATTTGCCAGTTTGCAATGTGGGCTCTGCTCTGAGTGTTTCATGTGCCCCAAATTGAAGGGAACCAGGTGTGCCCAGAATTGTGCCATAATAATTCTCATTTGTTTTCCTGGAGAAAGGGAGGCTCTGGCTGCAGCCTGCCAAGACCAGCTGTGAGGGGCCTGCTCTGCTTTGCCATTTTGTTAATCTTGACTTAAATCTCAAAATCAGTAATCCTATCTCCCAGACTTGATTTGATTACATTTGATTATTTGATACTCTGTGCTCAGCTGCAAATTTCTTCTGCCAGGGAACTTTCAAAATCGTTTGTTAAAAGCATTTGGTATTTTAAATATTTTCTGTAAGTGCATTAGGTTTGGTCTTCTGGAGAAAGTTTGATTTTTTTTTTTATCTTTTTATTTTTTATCCATTTTTTGGTTTTTTCGTTTCTCTCTCACATGCCGCAGACACGTGAGCAGCTCCAAGCAGAAATACACCGGTCCCAGGCTCAGATAGAAGACCTGGAGAAGGCCCTGGCTGAGCAGGGACAGGTAATGCTGACTCCAGCCCTTCCCCACCTCTCTGCTGGGGGACCAGAAAGGTTCCCAGGCTGTTACACCTTGTGCACCACTTCGGCTGATAAAATACCAACAACCAAACAGAAACAAAACCCAAAAAAACCAAAACAACAACAGCAGTAAACAGAAAAAGTTTTTGAGAACAATTAAATATTAAATAATTGCATCATTGCCTTCCAAGCTTAACCTCTTCTTGTTGTTCTTGCTGATAAACGATGTTCTGGGTTTGTGGATTTTATATATCCCACAAACCAAGAGATTATCTTTCAGATAAAGTTTAGTTTGCCTGATCTGCAGAAATATATAATTTGTATTTAGCAAAATAGAAATTTGATAGTAAACACATAGTTGGGAATATCCTCTTAATGTGAACCAGATTTTTCCTGAAAGAGTTTTTTAATCACTGGAATGTTTTTATTCCATTTGTGGACTACAGAGCTGTTAAAAGTGTATGGGCAAGTTTAGCTTAGGGAGTTATTTTAGGAAGCAAAAGACTTACAGTTTCACAGCTCTCGCTGTTGTGTCCCCCTGCACGTGAGGTTCATTAAATACCTGCAGCTGTGCTGTTGCAAATGTCGCAGCCTCACCTGCAGCGTTGTTCGTTTCTCCCCAAGGACATGAAGTGGATTGAGGAGAAGCAGGCGTTGTACAGAAGGAATCAGGAACTGGTAGAAAAGGTATTCAGTGTTTCTATTTGCGTCATTCCAATAGCATTTGTGTCCCGAGGGGTGCAGAAGGCGCGATATTCCAGTCTGTGTGGCACTGCCCTGCTGGCAATAACTCGTGTTTAACAGGAGATCCTCATAAGCCTGCTGGACAAGTGGGGCCCTGGCATTGCCTGTGGGTGTCCTGTGCACGGGGACAGTGGCCCTGGGGGCCAGCCCTGTGTCCCCCTGGCCTGGGGGGTGGCTCAGCCCTGCCCTGGACTGGGTGTCCCTGCCCAGGGCTGGGTGTCCCTGCCCCCTGGCTCAGGTGCCCTGGGCTGGGTGTCCCTGCCCCCAGCTCAGGACAGGTGCCCTGGCTGTGCCTGCCCCCCTGGCTCAGCCCTACCCCCCGGCTCAGGTGCCCTGGGTGTCCCTGCCCCCTGGCTCAGCCCTGTTCCCTGGCTCAGGTGCCCTGGGTGGGTGTCCCTGCCCCCCTGGCTCAGGTGCCCTGGGTGTTCCTGCCCCCTGGCTCAGGTGCCCTGGGTGTCCCTGCCCCCTGGCTCAGGTGCCCTGGCTGGGTGTCCCTGCTGCTGGCTCAGGTGCCCTGGCTGTGCCTGCCCCCCCGGCTCAGCCCTGCCCCCTGGCTCAGGTGCCCTGGCTGTGCCTGCCCCCTGGCTCAGGTGCCCCGTGCTTTGGCAGATCAGGCAGATGGAGGCTGAGGAGGCACGGCTCAAGCACGACGTGCAGGACGCCAAGGACCAGAACGAGCTGCTGGAGTTCAGGATCCTGGAGCTGGAGGTGAGCCCCTGGGCAGCCCCAGCCCTGCCGGGCACAGCTGCAGAGGGGCACTCTGTGCAGGGTCTGGCCAAGGCTGACGGGTTGTGGTGGCCGGAGGGTGGGTGGGATGAGCTTTAGGGCCCTTCCAAGCCAGAGCATTCCGTGGTGCGGTGGTGTGGCGCAGCCAGGGCTAACCAAGGGTTCCTGTCCTTGCAGGAGAGAGAGAGACGGTCCCCGGCCATCACCTTCCACCACGGCCCCTTCACGGAGGGCAAGAGCCCTCTGCAGGTGTACTGCGAGGCTGAAGGTGTAACAGTAAGGGATGCTCCTTTGCTGTCCTCCCCCTGAGCAAAGCCAGGTGCCTGTGCTGAGCCCTGCCTCTCCATTTCTCTCTTGCCAGGACATTGTAGTAGCAGAGCTGATGAAAAAGCTGGACATTTTAGGGGATAACGCCGTAAGTGTATGTTCCTTTAATAAATTGTGCATGCTTTGGGGAATACCTGTCCTCGTGTGCAGTGAGCGGAGCTGCCTGCTTTGGTGCTGCACAGCCTGTCCTGCCTCTGGGCTGGGCCACGAGCAAAGCGTTTGCTGCCATTTCAAGGTTTTGCTGCCACTGAGGGGTGAAGTGCAGGGGCTCGTGTCACCACACTGCTCCCAGATCCCTGTTACTCACAGCCACGTTGGTGTTTGGGGCTTTCTGGCCACTGGTCACACACAGTTTCTTCATTTGCTTGTTCTGCATTTGCTTTGCTTTTGCATTTCAGCAGCTGTGTGCTTTGAGTTTGCCCAATAACCCATTAACCCTTGATACTAACCAGGATATTACACAAGAAGCCAAAACAGCAGCATGTAAAAGGAGAAGCAAACAACAAGAGAGGTGCAAGTGCTTGTCCTTGAGCAGGCAGCAGAGAATGACTGCACACAGTTATGCACATGGAAGGCACACACAAGGTCCTGTGGGCCTTCTCCTGTGCTCTCCCCTGTCAGCAGAGCCCCTCTCCAGCCTGGGCTCTCACAGAGCCCTCAGCACCTCCAGGGCCCTCCTGGGACCCCCACCCCAGCACTGGGGCTGCACAAGGCTCCCCCCTGTTGTCACAGCTCTGCACCAGGGCTGCCCCAGCTCTCCCTGTGGGCACCAGGGCTGCCCCAGCTCTCCTGTGACCGGGCTGGACAGCAGCAAAACACCAACCCCAGCACCATGGCACATCCTGGAAGTACCAGAACTATAAATACCTGAGGGTGGGCGGCCCTGGCACAGGTGCCCAGAGCAGCTGGGGCTGCCCCTGGATCCCTGGCAGTGCCCAAGGCCAGGCTGGACACTGGGGCTGGGAGCACCTGGGGCAGTGGGAGGTGTCCCTGCCATGGCTGGGGTGGCACTGGGTGGGTTTGGGGTCCCTTCCCACCCAGAGCATGCCAGGATTCCCTGATTCGGTCCCTGCAGGGCAGCACTGCCCTGTCCCAGCAGTCCCTGAGCTGAGGCTCCCCACAGCCCCCCTCGTTGTACACCCCCTGCCCAGCAGCTGCCCTGGCTCTGGCTCAGGGTCCCACAGGAGCCAGGCCCTTCTCCTGCTGTACCTGTGGTCGCACTGAAGCGTGGGATGAAATGCAAAGCACAGTTCCAGTACTCGGATTTTTTTGAGAAAGCAACAGAAGATGGATGGAATAGCCAACATCTCAATAAATGCTTCTCAAAATCCTCACCTGGCTGCACAAAGTGGGGATGGTGCATGGGATGAGCACTGCATCTCTTCTCCCCGTGGCTCTTTGTGCTGAGCTTGGTCTTGTCCTGTGTAAATGTCTGTTTATTCCCTGATGGGTACAAAGTAGATCCAGTCCCTGCTCTTGTTGGTAAATATGAGAATTTTGGAAGAATTATGTGCGACAAGGGTTGGTACTGAATAGTGGCAATGGCTTTTACAATAATTTCAATATTAATAACTTTTACAATGCATTTCAATATTAATTTTCTCTGCCTCAGTTCATTGTTCCTCAGACATATTTAATTCCAGACGTGTTTGAAACAGCCAGTGGCTCGAGTAGTGGGTTGGTAACAAGAACTGGGATCTGTTGTAATTGTGCTCTGCTTTTGGTGCAGAACCTGACCAACGAGGAGCAGGTGGTCATCATCCAGGCCAGGACTGTCCTCACGCTGGCTGAGAAGGTGAGAGCACAGGTGGGAGGGTCAGGAGCACAGGATGGAAGGTGAGGAGCACAGGTGGGGAGGTGAGGAGCAGAGGATGGGGAAGGTGAGGAGCACAGAGTGAGAAGGTGAGGAGCAGAGGCTGTGGGAGGTGAGGAGCAGAGGATGGGGAAGGTGAGGAGCAGAGGATGGGGAAGGTGAGGAGCACAGAGTGAGAAGGTGAGGAGCAGAGGATGGGGAAGGTGAGGAGCAGAGGATGGGGAAGGTGAGGAGCACAGTGAGAGGGTGAGGAGCAGAGGATGGGGAAGGTGAGGAGCAGAGGATGAGAAGGTGAGGAGCACAGGATGGGGAAGGTGAGGAGCACAGAGTGAGAAGGTGAGGAGAACAGGATGGGAAGATGAGGAGCACAGGATGGGGAAGGTGAGGAGCAGAGGATGGGGAAGGTGAGGGGCAGAGCATGAGAAGGTGAGGAGCAGAGGATGGGAAGGTGAGGAGCAGAGGATGGGAAGGTGAGGAGCACAGAGGGAAGGTGAGGAGCAGAGAATGGGAAGGTGAGGAGCACAGTGGGAAGGTGAGGAGCAGAGGATGGGGAAGGTGAGGAGCACAGAGGGAAGGTGAGGAGCACAGTGGGAAGGTGAGGAGCACAGGATGGGGAAGGTGAGGAGCACAGTGGGAAGGTGAGGAGCACAGGATGGGGAAGGTGAGGAGCACAGTGGGAAGGTGAGGAGCACAGGGGGAAGGTGAGGAGCACAGAGGGAAGGTGAGGAGCAGAGGATGGGGAAGGTGAGGAGCACAGTGGGAAGGTGAGGAGCACAGTGGGAAGGTGAGGAGCACAGTGGGAAGGTGAGGAGCACAGGATGGGGAAGGTGAGGAGCACAGTGGGAAGGTGAGGAGCAGAGGGTGGGAGGGTGAGGAGCAGAGGATGGGGAAGGTGAGGAGCAGAGAATGGGAAGGTGAGGAGCACAGTGGGAAGGTGAGGAGCACAGGATGGGGAAGATGAGGAGCAGAGAATGGGAAGGTGAGGAGCACAGGATGGGGAAGGTGAGGAGCAGAGGATGGGAAGGTGAGGAGCACAGTGGGAAGGTGAGGAGCACAGTGGGAAGGTGGGGAGGCTTCGAAGCGCAGCCTTTCAGAGCAGGCCAGCGGCAGGGTGAGCTGTGCGCTGCTGTTGGGGTGGTGCTGCCTGCTGGCGCACGCCCAGCCCCAGGGCCCCGCTCAGGCTCTGTCTGTCCCCCAGTGGCTCCAGCAGATCGAGGTGACCGAGTCTGCGCTGCAGCAGAAGATGCTGGACCTGGAGAACGAGAAGGTACCGGGGAGGGGGCAGCGGGGGCTGGGGCTGGGCCCGGGCCGGCACTGACTGCCCCTCCCGTGCCCCCAGGAGCTGTTCAGCAAGCAGAAGGGATACCTGGATGATGAGCTGGACTTCAGGAAACAGTCCCTGGACCAGGCTCACAAGGTGAGGGCTGTCCCAGGGGCTGGCTCAGGACGCCTGGGAGAGCCCATGGGCTCTGCCCTGGCCGTGGGCATGGGCAGTGCTGCTGTGGGGTGCCCCAAGGGCTGCGTGGGTCACAGTCCAGCAAATCCTCCACGCCCTGAGCTAACCAGGACTGCCTCAAGAACAGCACTCCTGGGTCTGAGTGGCCCCTGCAGGGTCAGCACCTGAGCATTAACTTACTCAGCAAACACTTACTCGGTTTTGATTCAACCAGAGCTTCAGTAGAGGACTGATAAGGAAATTAGGTTTTCAGTATTCTGTCTTATATTTTATAACAAGGTATTTTAGCCTCACATTCCCTTGGATTTTGGATTACACCCTCTGTCACCAGAGCAGCAGGGATGTGTAAATCTGAAATGGAACTGCTTTTAAGTCAGGTTCATAATTTGCTGATCCTAATGCATTCACCCATCTTTTCAGTCATCAGCCGTCCTGTTTCGATCAATGACAGAAAGGTTATATATATATCCACAAAAGGCATAAAGTTTCCTCTCAGTTTATCTCGTTTTCCCAGTTCTACATAAACCCAGAGCACAGTTACACTTTCTGAGGAGCACTGAGTGTTTATGCCTCTTTCTGCTCCTGTTGTCTGCTTGTGTCTTGAACCGTTTGGGGGAGCTTTTGCTCCATACATTTTCTGTCCTGTGGGTGATCTTTAGGACCGATTTTGCCACGTTCTGAGCTGTATCTGGGGCCAAGGCACAGTGCAAGCCTTGGAAAGCACACAAGCCCCCTCAGCTGTGGCCCCAGCCCTAGAACCCCTGGCAGTGGAATTTCCCTGCCCATGGAAGGGGATGGAGCAAGGTGGCCTTTGGGACTCTGTGGCTCCATCATCTCCTGTCCTGAGCAGCAGTTTGTGCAGCTGCAGGTGGCTCTGCTGGTGGAAGCAGTGAGTGCAGGAGCGTCAGCCCCTGCAGAGGGGGCTGAGGGTTATTTGCATTTCCCTCTGTTTTCTGAAGGCAGCACTCGCGTGTCCCAGGCACTGCTTTGTTCCAGGGCACAAACGCAGCCTGAAAGCAGCAAAGGAAGCCTTGTTCTGCCCTGGAATTCGAGTGGAAAAAGCTCTTTTGCTTCATAAAATTCTCTTCATTTCCATGTTTCCTTTGTGCCCTGGAGATGAGGAGCAGCTAATCATGATCCCCTGAAGCAGAGCCAACAGGATTAGCAGGCAAAGCCCCTGAGCCTCCAGGCAGTACTTGGGGGCCAGGAGGGGCCCCTGCCCCTCTCCTGCCCAGGTCGGGTCTCCAGACAGGGCTGAGGTTGTGCCCGTGAGGCTGGGGCACAGCAGAAATCCCGGTATCATCAGCAGCATTTTGCTGGGACGAGGTTGTGTCCTCTGCTGGGTAGCAGGAGAGCTGGGAAAGGGCAACCAAGGGACAGCAAAATACACGTAAAAAATATCTGTAACTCACAAAATGAGTCTTTTATGAACCTCTTTCCTTTTTCCTATTTACATTTTCCCTTCTCCCTTTTCCCTCTCCCTTCTCCCTTTCCCCCTTCCTTTGCCTGTTTCTCCTTCTCCTGCTCTCCCCACGGTCCCATCCCCAGGATGGAGCAGCTGGCTCCCCCGTGCTGGTGGGAGGCTGTGCCAGCCCCGGGGCTGCTCGGAGCCCCTCAGGATGGAGCAGCCCGGGCTGTTCTCCCTCTGGATGGAGTTTTCTGTGCTGTCCTGTGGGGGCTCAGCACGCGGCCCCCGCTCCGCTCCCGTTGCCTTTCAGGGTCGGACGCTCCTCACAACCTCCTCACCCCGCCGGGGACAAGGTCGAGCTGACAGCTTTATATTGTTTTTGATTAGCAAATTCTGGAATTAGAAGCCATGCTCTATGATGCCCTGCAGCAAGAAGCTGGAGCCAAAATTTCCGAACTTCTTTCAGAAGAGGAGAAGGAGAAGCTGAAGAGCGCCGTGGAGCAGTGGAAGCGGCAGGTGATGAGCGAGCTCCGCGAGAGGGACGCCCAGATCCTGCGCGAGAGGATGGAGCTCATCCAGCACGCCCAGCAGGTGCGTCTGGGCCGGGGCGCCCGGCAGGGACAGCCCCGGGAGCCCCAGCCTCCCCTGGAGTTGGCCAGGCTGGGGCAGGCTTTGCTTAGCCCTGCATACCCCTGCAGACAGGGCAGCGTGCTGTTCCTGCCCTTGTCACACGCGGTGACAGCCAGAGCACTCACCTGCAGCCTGATACCTGTCACTGTAGGACACAAAAAAACACAAGCACACACCACTGTTCTCAAGGTGAAGAAAAAAAAATGGAAGTTTATTTTCTGACTCCAACATTTATAGATTTCCAAAAGTGGCAGGTGGGTTGGAGGGTGACAGTGCCACCTCTCCAATGACACTGGACAAACCAACAGCCCATCAACTCTCTCCTCCTCCATAAAAGAATACAAAACAATGAGTTAGTTACAGAAAGTGTGTGAGAAAGTTCGTTACTAGAGTGTCAACATCAGAAGGCTTAGAAAATCTTAATAAATCAGGGTGACATAATACCCAATCTGGCTTTGGGAGAAGCACAGCACATACAATCTACGTCCCCCAAACTAATGCATCTTCTGGGTATGTCTGTATTTGGTTGGTTAATAAATATTTTTTTATTTGAAATCTGACAGAGAATTAAAGAGCTAGAAGAAAGAATTGAAGGCCAAAAAAGACAAATAAAAGAGTTAGAGGAAAAGGTAAGGTCATGCAGACGGAACAGCTGCTGTGTGTGCACATGACCATTCTCCATTCCACCTGGGCCAAGGAAACACCCGAGAGAGCTCGTGTGTGTAGTGCAGTGAGAAAGGGGGACAGCTCCAGGAAAACAGCTTGCCTTTGCACCAGCCCCCGAGGAGGGGACATGAACTGGTTGAATGGAGTCCTTCCTCCCTGTCACCCTTCGGGTGGCACTGGGCAGGGAAGGGTCAGAGGCGAGGGCTCAGCAGCGGAGCACGGGTGGGATGGTGAGGAGCTCTGGGGAAGGGGCCGTTGCTCCCTGCTCCCCTCCCATCCATCCCAGCCCCTGGGAGGGCAGTGCGCGGAGCAGCCTCTCCCAGCAGCCACAGTTTGTGTTCGGGGGCGTCCTGCAGCCAGCCCACACGGGTGTGTTTCACCCCAGATGGCCTCAGCTGAGCCCTGCCCTGTCCGGGTGCAGCAGGGGCTGGGCCCAGAGCTCAGCAGGGAGGGCTCGGGGGGTTTGAGGGTCAGAACTCAGCTGCTGCTCCCCATTCCCCCAAGCCCAGGGCTGGGGCCGGGCTCACAGGGGCAGGGGGTCGCTGCCGCCAGCCCAGGGGACACAGGAGCTGCCATGAGCCCAGCTGAGCCCCGAGCACTCGGGCTTCACGCTCCATATTCCTTCTCACCTGAGAGTTTTGTTGTGCTCTGTCTGTAACCACAGCTTATTTCTCAGTTAAACACACTGTAAACTCTTAATCTCTTTCTTCTCTTCCATTTTTTCCTCTCTTCTCTCCCCTTTTCAGTTTTTATTTTTGTTTTTATTTTTCTCTTTAGCTTTCATTCTTTGGTCATAGTCCTTCAGGCCACGGCACAAGGTAAGCCCTCGGGTCTGCTCTGCTCTCTGCTCTTCTCCTCCTAGAGCATCTCTATTTTCCCTTAGAGAAAAGAGCCTTCCTTTTGCTGTGTCCGCAGGATTGAAGGGTCTCTTGCGCATGCCAGACAACCCAAAAATGGAAATCTCCAAATCCTTTAAAAAAATGTGAAGCCTGGACACCAGCAGGCAAAAACTTGTCAAAGAGAATTTCCTTCTTTAAAGGGAAGGACAAGGAAAAATTAAGCAGACTTAAAAGCCAGGAAACCTCTGGTGAGCCAGGGCAAACCCCCAGTCTGGGGTGACTCCTCTGAGTGCACCAGGGGCAGCTCCAGCCGATCTGTGCTGGAATTCCATGGAAACCTCAGCCCCTCTCCTGCCCAGCCAGAGAGCCTGTCCTGCCTCCAGGACAGCACCTGCTGGGTTTGGGGCAGCCTGGCATTTACTGGGGTGTGCTCCGCCAGGCATTGTGCCACAGGGCCCCAGGGACCCCCTGAATCCCCTTTTCCCCATGTAAATAGGGGATAAATTGCCCTATTTCTGTGTGTGCTGCCAGCAATGGCCACAGCACGGATGGCATGGAGGGAAACGCTCCCCGCTAACAACAGAAATGGAATCGATCACAAATCCTTCCTTATCAGCTGTACAGTTCAGCAGATAGTGATAAACAGGAGCTCGCAGAGGTTCTGTGGGTGTTGTCTTTGCCCAGGCGGGCTGTCCTTTGATTGCTGTTTCCCTGTGCTGTTCCAGCCCCCTGAGGCCACTGCAGCTGCTCCTGCTGTTCCTGCCGGGGGACAGCCCTGCTTCCCCAGACCCGCACAGAGACTTTGCCCCTTCCACCCCGCGTCCGTCTCGTTCTGTGCTGCTGGCCGCGGCAGCTGCGGCCTGTGGGACTCGCAGCGGGGCTGAGCTGGGCTGAGGGGCAGCCCCTGCACCCCCAGAAACCCCGAGGAGCCTCTGGAGAGGACAGAACCGAGCCCACCAAGGGAGCCGAGAGCTCTGCTGCTGCCTCAGAACTGAGCCCACCGAGAGAGCCCAGAACTCCAAGAACTCTGCTGCTGCCTCTCCTGCAGCCCAGGCTGCCCTGCAGGGCCAGCCCCTGACAGCAGCACCATCTCTGATTCAGATACACTGAATTTATCCTGGTTCCCTGCTAAGCAGGTGGCAAATTGCTTCTGTGCAGAAGTGCCCCTGTCCTGTCTGTTTGTTCCACAGTTCTTCAAAAATCTGTCTTGGAAGAAGGTTTTAGGAAGCGTTCCAGAGGATTAGCTCATGGAAAGATGGATGTGAGTGGAAAATGGTTTGTTCCAAGGAATTTCTTCGTTGCACAGGGTATGTCCCATGCTTTGTTGAATATCCCACAAGCCCAGTTTTAGGAAAAAACACAAAGCTACATTCAGGAAACCAAGCTGTAATTATGTTTTTGAGTTGTCAGCAAACCATGATGAGAAAAATTATGCAATCATTTATAACTGGCTGTCCCTGAACAATGACAAAAGGCTTAACACCGTCCCAGCAAAAAGTTCAACCTGGAAAAGAGTGAACTAAACCAGGTTATCCCTGATCCACGTGCATTGGGCTGGGAGAAGGAGCAGAAAATGTCGTCACCTGGAAGGCGTCGTCACCTGGAATGTGTCCTCACCTGGAAGGTGTCCTCACCTCGTGGAAAGGGAGCACAAGTCCCACAGAGCCCGAGCCTGGGTGGCTGGCACTGGAACCAGGAAGGAAAAAGGATCCTCTAGAAAAACAGGTGAGGAGGGAAAAATCCAGAAGAAATTCCGGAGTGTGATTGACCACGTTGGATCCACAGCCGAGCACAGAAATGCAGAGCTGTGGGGCGAGGCCAGGAGTGAGGAACAAAGCCAGGACCAAGGCCAGGAGCCAGGACCAAGGCCAGGGATGAGGAACAAAGCCAGGAGCGAGGTCCTGCCAGCAGCCAGGGTCCCACGGTGCCATTCCCTGGGAGCACGGGCAGGAAGGGATCAGAGCTCTGGGCAGGTAAGATGGGGCTGAACAGCTGGAAACCCCTTTACCCTGGGGTTCTGTGGAGCTCCCTCCCCTGCTGGTCTCTCTCACTTGGGCTAATAATTACAGATGTTATTAATCTGTTATTATTACTCTCTTAAGGTGATAACAGAGAAAATACTGAATTTGGTATTGAAATTACCAGAGTCTTTATGTAAACGTTATTTAATTATTGCTAATAATTTAGGTGTTAAATTTCAGTGTGATATAATATCAAAATCTGGGTTTATGTTTTAGATCAGTGGCCACTCCTAACACAAAATCATTGGGAGGTAATTAAATGCACTGTCAGATTTGTATGGACAGCAAGCAGTCATGCTGCTTTTAAGAAGACACATTTTAAATGCAGGAGATGAAAATATTTTTCATTTTGCATAGAAAAGACAAATACTAATTGGAGAAGTATTTTAATTCACAATTTCCCTCCCTTTTTTTGAAATTTGTGCTGATAAGGAGTTACTTGGCAGATAAACGTGATGGGGAGAGCAGCAGAGAAAGCTGCAGTTGCACAGGTTTTATAGAAGTGTTATTTACGTGCCAAATTGATGTATTAATTAGGCATTGAATTGTAATTCCACCATGAGAGGAAGCTCTCCTGGGTCAAAGTGGGCAGTGCCCGGGGGGGGTGGTGGGCGCCCGGGGGTGCCCCTCAGCAGAGACCCCATCAATGGGCACCCAGTGCAGCACAGTGGGAGCTGTGTGTCCTGGGGGGAGGATTCTGCTCTGCAGGCCATTCGACTGTGCCGGGAGGTTTGGGATGGTGTTCCAGTTTGTTCTTGGTGTCTCTTTAACTTTGCAGACTGGAGGCTCACAGCGGTGGGTAGCATTTGCCTCTGCCCAAATAAACAAGCTGTCACTTACCTAAGAGAAATTTTTATTAGATATTAACTCTTACATTTATAGAAGAGGCCTGAGTGTCCATATTTTTTGCCCTGATTATCTTGATTTAATTAAAGCCCCTGGAATTTATTATAGCCCCATTTGATATTTGTTCATTCAAAGGAAACAACGTGTGGAACGTGCTGGAACAAATAATATTAAAATATTGTTTTCAATTTTCCAGTGATGGAAGGATGGGGAAAACAGCACAACAGAGGGTTGGAACTGCATGGTCTCTGCAGTCCCCTCCTACCCAAGCCAGTCTGTATTCCGTGATTCTAAAAGCAGCTTGCTGTGTTTAACTGGTCGGTGGAGCTGGGCACCATGGGGAGATGCCAGCCATGGTCACTAGCAGCAAGCCAGCTTTAGGGTCATGGTGGATTCACCTATTTTCAGATCATCCTCTAACCCTTGTATTTCTTACAACAATATAAATTCTCTTTAGAAATGGCCTTTGATATTTTAAATTAAGGATACATAATGTATTTCCTACTGCAGGCAGCAATCAGAAATACCAGTTTCAGGAGTTCAGAGCATGCTGGTTTTATCTGACCACGGATGGGGCCATTTCCCCAGGGGCAGCCTCCTTCACCCCCAGAGCAGGATCTGTCCCTGTGAGCCTCTCAGTTCTGTAGATAATTCCTTTTCTTTGAATGGCTTTGCACGCTGCTCAGGTGAACAGCAGCAGGTTGCTGTGTGTTCCTGGTGTACCCTGCTGTCAGCTGAGGGCGGCGTTTTGGGGTTTTGGGGTTTTTCCTCCCTTCCAGAAGGGATCCCCGGGGAGGGGGGAGCTGCTGGAGCTGGCAGCCCTGTGTGAGTGCTCAGGCCTCTGGAATGACTCCTCCACAGGGGCACTAACGAGCCCCAGCCTCAGGATGCTAATGGGCGACGCTGCTGTGCAGGGTGACCCCACACATCCTTGTTTGAAGTGAAGTGTGGGGAAATTCAGGCCGGCAAGGAGACTCCCATTGAGCAAAGGCATTGACTCAAAAGCTTTTATTCCTTTTGCTGTGCTGCAAACCTTGCGGGTTTCTCTCTGTCTCGGAGAGCAGGATTGGCTCAGCAGCGGAGGCGATTTCCAGCGGGTTAATAACTGTCAATCTGCATAAGAGCAGGGGGTGTCTGGCAGGGCGCTCCTGCTCCGCTGTCTCGGGGCTGCTGCAGGCTGAAGAGCGCAGACCTGACAGTGTCAGCCCCGATTTGTGGCTGAGGCGGGCGGATGGAGGCCCTGGGGCAGGGGTGCCTGGCCGTGCTGGGGGGGCTCCAGCCCGGCCTGGGCAAGGCTGGGAGCTCCTCAGCCCTGCTCGTCCCAGACAGCTCTGCTGTGCAGGGGCTGCTCCTCCACGCTCTGCCAAACCCCTCGGGAAACACCTCGCACAGGCCAGTGGGAGTTTCCTTCTGAGCAAAGCACCTGCTGTAGTACACAGGAACTTCTGGTTGTGCCTCCGGGCCCGTTCTGGGGGCAGGATGTGGGACCAGCCTTTCATTTATCCTCTCTGAGACTGAAACCTCGCACTCCTGTGTTGCTGTGGGGGAATCACACACAGCACAGAATCCCAGAAAGGTTGGGGTTGGGAGGCACCTGCAAGGTCACCCCTGCCATGGGAAGGATGGGAACCTCCCACTGCCCCAGGCTGCTCCAAGCCCCATCCAGCCTTCCCCTGAATCATTACAGGGGTGTTCCCCTTGCTGTGGGAAGTAGAGAAGAGCTTTTTTGGAGCGTGAATTTGTGCACCAGCAGCAATTTGGTGTCCTGTGTGCTTCCCTCGCAAAACCGCAGCACCTTCCCTCCTCAGCTTGCTCTCAGAATGAAAACTCCACCTAACTCTGTACAGACTGGCAGGGTAAAAGCCTGCTCCACTGAGCTGGTTTTAAAGATAATCATTCATTTCACCTTTCATTCCCTAAAGCGTCCCTGGGCAGAGCAGCTTCAATTCTCATCACAGCTGAAGGGTTCTCCCCCTTAATCTGGGTCTTGCTGAGCTCTTGCAAATAACAAGAACAAGTATTTTTGTAGTTTACCAAACTCGGTGTTAGCCTGGAGAATTATTCAGCTGGAAAATCGATCATAAAGTTAGCTTTTTTAGAGGAATGTGTTCTGTTTGTAAATTGTGTTTGTGTAAATAGCCCTGCCGTGGGGGGGGTGGGTGCCAGGGATGTGTCTGCACTTGCAGGGCAGCAGAAATCCCAGAGAAACCTCGCTGGGAAAGGAGGACGTGTCCGAGCCACTGAGGCTGTCCAGGCCTCGTGCGGACGGGCAGAGGCAGCCGGGAGACGCTGCTCTGTCAATGCTTTTCTGAGGAGAATTGCCCGGGGGGCGCTTTGCTCCTCGCTCTGAACGAGGATGCTGCAAACGCCCCGGGACACGGCAGATGGGTGAGTGCAGTGTCGGGACTGTCACGGCTGTCACAGAGGGGCTGGCAGCGCTCAGAGGGCCTGCAAGGGATTGCGAAATGCTCACAGCGGCACTAAAAGCCGCATTTGTCCCTTTGTTAGACCCGGGCAGGGCTCTGAGCGCTGCGAGCGGGCGGGTGCCGGGCGCGGGGGGCTCCCCGCAGCGGGAGGAGGCGCAGGCCGGGCAGGGCGTGCAGCAGCAGGGAGCGGGTCGGCACCCGGAGGAGCCCCTGCAGCGCCACCAGGGCTGGCAGCCCCCCAGGGCCCCCCCGGTGCCCCCCGTGCCTTTCCCGAGCAGGTGCAGGGGGGCCGAGGTGTCAGCCTGCATTACCTGCCTCGGCTCCACCCGTTCAGCCTGACCGGGCACCGCGCTGCTCAGCTGCCCCTGAGCTGATCCCACTGAACTGTCCCTGAACTGATCCTGAACTGTCCCTGAACTGTCCCTGAACTGTCCCTGAACTGATCCTGAACTGATCACACTGAACTGATCCCACTGAACTGATCCCACTGAACTGTCCCTGAACTGATCCTGAACTGTCCCTGAACTGATCCCCCTGAACTGTCCCTGAACTGATCCTGAACTGATCCCACTGAACTGTCCCTGAACTGATCACACTGACCTGTCCCTGTGCTGTCCCTGTGCTGTCCCTGAGCTGTCCCTGAGCTGATCCCACTGAACTGTCCCTGAACTGATCCTGAACTGTCCCTGAACTGATCCTGAACTGATCCTGAACTGTCCCTGAACTGATCACACTGACCTGTCCCTGCTCCCCTCTGAGCTGATCCCACTGAACTGTCCCTGTGCTGTCCCTGAACTGATCCCACTGAACTGTCCCTGAGCTGATCCTGCTGAACCATCCCTGCTCAACCAATCCTACTGAACTGTCCCCTGAACTGATCCTGAACTGTCCCTGAACTTATCCCACTGAACTGTCCCTGTTCAACCAATCCCACAGACCTGTCCTGTCCCCTCTGAACTGATTCCACTGAACTGTCCCTACTGAACTGGAACTCCAATGTGGAAAGAAAATGCTGTAGGTTTCTATGCACGTATTTATATCTATATGTGTGTGTGTGTGTGTGTGTAAAATGAGTAGTACCAAGATTTTATCACAGGTGAAGGATTTGTAATGGAAGGAAACAGCTTTTTAAACCCCTGCTGTTATGCCTGGAGGAAGCAGCCCTGTTTTCTGCTCTAGCAGGAGCAGTTTGCAGCAGGTCCGTGTCAGAATCCCCCCGTGTCCGTGGGGCAGAGCCTGACTGTGGGGCCAGAGCCGCCAGGTTCCCCTTCCAGCACAGGAGGTGGTGGCAGTGCCAGAGCACCCTTCCGGGATGGCTCACAGGAGGGTGGTGGCAGTGGCTGAGAGAGCACAGCCCTGCCCTGCCTGGGATGGTTCATGGCATGAGTCCTGCCTGGGATAGCTCATGGCATGAGGCTGCAGGAAGGGAACAGGAATGCTGAAATCACCTCTGCTGGCTGCTCCTGCAGTCCTGGCTGGCCAAGCAGGGCTGGCACTGACGGGCACCGTGATGCCCAGCATCCCCAGCCCAGCTCCAGCTTCTCCCCAGGCTCCTGGAGCTGCTGGAAAGCTTCAGGGGCTGGGAACAGCGTTTCAGATTCCAGTCTGTGAATATTGATGAGGTGAAATGCTTTTATGCTCGTGGGTAATTCTCTGCTCAGCGTACACTCACAGCATTTGTCAGCATAAATGGATATGGTCAGGAATGCTCCTTCCTTGGTCAGTTGGACTGGAAAACCCCAGAATCTTCCAAGTCAATATAGATAGACAGGAACAAAATACACCATGGACGTGTTCATTGGGATGTCCTGTGAAACTGCTTTTAATTTTAAATTGGAAATGAGGAATTAAGTAACAAATCAAGCGGACAGTGAGGGGCTGCTGATAGCTGAGATTCTCAGGGCTAGTAGCCCATCATCCAGCCACAAAAACCATGGGACTGTGGCCTGAAATGCAATCAAGAATCTGAATTTTTGCAGAGGCTCTGTAGTGAATTGCCTGAGTGTTTACACTGTCACCCTGCTCACAAAGGCAGGTATTAAAAAATAGCATCTTAAAAAAGAAGGTGCACATTGTCAAAGCTGGGGGTGCAGCTGAGATTTGTGTAAGTCCATTTGTGTAATCCATTAACTGTTATTACCCTGATCTTTGGCTGCTTCACTGCAGCCAGCAGTTTCCTCTTTCTCACCAGGAAAAAGGGGAAAAGAAAAAAGAGGTTCCTCTTCTTCCCAGGGACCTGTCCCATCCTCTTCCCTGACATCAAATGTTCCCCTTTCTGTGGAACCTATTGGAACTGAATGGCCACCATTTTTAGATGGTTAAATAACTCCCCTCTGCATTTTATTCTGCTCATGATTTCTCATCTTCCTGTTCTCTGGGCACCCCTCTCTGCCCTGCACTGCATTATTTGCATTTGTATTCATGCGCACAGGAGGGGTTGAATGTGCCATAAATGTCCAGTGGGAGAGGAAGGGGAAAAGGCAAGCCAAGTCTAACCCATTGTTCTTTACATGGGCACGAAATGCCACCTGTTTATTCTCAACACGGGGCATGAGTGGAAGAGGAGAGATTTCTGCATTCCCAGCTCCTGGGTGAGGATGGGGTCCATTCCCCAAGGCCAGTGTTGGTGCAGGGGCTCTCTGATCCCCTCCTTCCCACTGCACGAATCCCAGAGGGATCCATCATTTACTGTCGCCTTGCAGGCAGCAGCGGGGTCCCAGAGTGTGTCCCTGGGTGGATTCCAGGCTGGATTCAGGTTTAGCAGTGATGAAGAGCCTCAGGCTCATCCAGGCAGACTCTGCTTTGGGAGAGAGGGCTGAGCTGCCCTAGAGCCACCTCCAGCATCGCTTCACCTGCTTGATAACTCTGCTTAAGGGGCTCAGTGAGGCATTGCCTTGGCCTGTCCTGGTGCCTTTTCCTTACTCCCAAACATGTCCCAGCTTTTCCCAGCAGCCCAGGATGCTGTCAGTGCCTCCCTCAGCCATATGGTCCCGTGTGATGTATATAAATAAACATATGTATATATAAATATACATGTAAATATATGCCCATAGATAAAGATTAATGTGTAAATATATATCTCCTTCCATTGCAGCCTTGGTAAGAGGCTGTGCTGATGAAGGTGATCATTCTTCTTCTGCAGGAGCTGTTGTGACAGGACAAGGAGTAATGGGGTGAAACTAAATCAGGGGAAATTTAGCTTAGATATGTGGAAGAAACTTCTTCCCCAGGAAGATGGGCAGCCCTGGCACAGGTGCCCAGAGCAGCTGGGGCTGCCCCTGGATCCCTGGCAGTGCCCAAGGCCAGGCTGGACACTGGGGCTGGGAGCACCTGGGGCAGAGGGAGGTGTCCCTGCCATGGCAGGGCTGGCACTGGGGGGGATTTGGGGTCCCTGCCAACCCAAACCAGGCTGGGGTTTTGTGATCCCTTTCTCACATGAAATTTGATCCGTGGTCTTTGCGGAATTGCATTCCTGCGTTGTTCTCTTCAGCAAAGCTGCCGTTTTCCACAAGCCGCGAGCGCTCAGAAGCGCAACTGCCAGCGCTCCGTCCGTCACCATTTCTCAAATGCTGCTGTCCCAGTTTTACAGCTCGGGAACAATTCCGTGTGTTTGGCAGGAGGCGGGCGGTGAGGGAGAGGTGGCTGTGCCGTGTGCGGGGCCCCGGGCAGCGGGGCCGGACCGGCGGGGGCAGCGGGACCGGGACCGGCGGGGACAGCGGGGCCGGACCGGCGGGGACAGCGGGGCCGGACCGGCGGGGGCAGCGCCGCGCTCCACGGAGCGCTCGGCTCCGAGCGCGCTGTGACGGCCCCGACAGGCGGGGAACAGAGCAAAGGCTGTCTGGAAAACCCCGTCAGCCGCGCTCCCTCCCTCTTCTGTCGTTTACTTTTCAGGAATTGCTTCTGAAGTCCTTGGGGCGCTGTTAAATCCTAGGGGCGCTGCTGTCACCTGTGAGCAGCGTCCCCTGTCCCAGGGCTCGGGGGGACAGAGGAGCGGCAGGACCTGCTCTGGTGCAGGGCTGGAACAGCCCGGGATTGTCTGCCCTGCCGGCCGGGCGGGCTGGGAAGGGTTAACGGTGGCCGTGCCACGGAGGGGATTCAGCTCTGCTGGGCCTGGGGAGAAGGGACAGGGAACGGGGGATGGAGAAGGGACAGGGAACGGGGGACGGGGGATGGAGAAGGGACAGGGAACGGGGGATGGGGAAGGGACAGGGAACGGGGGACGGAGAAGGGACAGGGAACGGGGGATGGAGAAGGGACAGGGAACGGGGGATGGAGAAGGGACATGGAACGGGGAGTGGAGGAGGGACAGGGAACAGGGGATGGAGAAGGGACAGGGAACAGGGGATTCCCTCCTTTCTGGCCATTGGCAGGGCTGCTCTCCTCCCACGTGTGTGCTTCCCCAGGCATTCCCCGTCCGGCCGGCGCTGCTCTCCTGGCTGGGTGGGACATGGGAGCGGGGACACGGCGCCAAGGAGAAGGCACGGGAGGGTCAGGGCAGCTGCAGCCCCCTCCCACCTGCGGGCACCACGCCCGTCCTTCCTTCGTGCCGCCTCTCCTCCCCCGAGGATGTGGAATTTGGCTCCATGGTTATTAACTGGTCCTCTCAGAGTTTGTCAGATGAGGCAAATTTTAAATTCATCATTCATCACGATCACCACCATATTCTGAGTGTTACCCAAAGCTGTTAGGGGAGTACTGCTTAAGGAAAATGAATTATTGGGTGTGTGGCACAGCCTGGAGAAAACAGTACATTTAACATTTAATAAACGATCTCTTGTTTTTCAGGGAAAAAAAAACAGTAACTGGCTAAGCCTACTCCAACTTCAGACTTAACTGAGAGCTGTTCAACACAACCCAGCACAACCTATGGAATGGAAATGTTGTAGATTTTGGGATTAAAAATCCCATGTGGAGGAGAGGACCACAGCTGTAGTTAAACCTTGTGTTTATTTTATTCTGTAGGTACCTGCACTGCTGGATTTTATAAAGCTGTGAAGAAAACCCCTGGATACTGAAATCCTTCAACCTCTTCCTGCACTTGTGCATCGACCATGTTTTAACCCAGCACTGGGAGCTCAGCTGCAGAAACAGAAGGAAGGGATTTGGTCAGAGAAGTGTGGTATTTGAACCAGAGGGATGCAATGTTTTAAGGCCAAGGTTGTGGATTTTGACATCAGCATACAATTCTGTCATGGAATTGATTAAACAAGCTCCGATTCTACCAGATACCAATACCAGTGCTGGCATGAGCTGCATTTTTGTTTCTGCATTTCACGCCTAAAACGAGTTCATTTTGAGTTCCACTGAAATACTTCATGTCTCAAAATACTGCATTCGCTGGAAGCGCTGCAGGTGGTGGTCGAGGTGACAAAGGGCACGTTAGGAAGTGGCTTGAGCCCATCTCATGGCTCGAGTCCATCTCATGGCTCTTCATTCGGGACGTGCTCTTGCCCGGTGTGTCCCTGCGTCTCAAATACCGGTTCTGTTTTCCCATTAACTTCCTTGATCCTGGGGGTTTTAAGTACAAAGCCAATTGTACAGGACAGGTCTGTGTGTAAATAAGGGATTGTGCTTATCTATATGTCACTATAAATATGTATGAAGTTTTGTACATAGGAAAGAGAAAACGGCTCAAAGAATGTTTTCAGAACTGTGTCCTCCGTTTAAATGCACAGACAGGAGATTGCCATCCATGTGCTCTCCGGGAAGGGATCCCGCTGGTTCCGCTCGCTGCCCGCGTCCTGCCGGCTCTGTGAGGAGGTTTTGGTAGCCCGGAGCAGGGCTGGGGTCTGTGTGAGGAGGTTTTGGCAGCCGGGGCAGGGCTGGGCTCTGTGTGAGGAGGGAGCCGGGCTGGGCTCCGTGTGAGGAGGTTTTTGGTAGCCCGGGGCAGGGCTGGGCTCTGTGTGAGGAGGTTTTGGTAGCCGGAGCAGGGCTGGGGTCCTGTGTGAGGAGGTTTCTGCCGCCCCGGCCCAAAGCCGCTGCTGTGTGTGTGTGTGCCAGGCGGGGACTGCTCGCTGCGGCTGCTGGAGGATGCGGCTCTCGTTCCCAGTATTCTGCTCTATATCTGTAGCCTTCAGTGATTCCTTGAGTGCCTTACGTGGCTTGTGGACAGAATTCCTGACCAGGAGGAGAAAACGCCCCTGGACCGACGCCGGCTCCTTCGCACCCTGTGCCCCTCGCCGGCAGCGTGTACAGGAAGAGATTTAGCTTCGACTCAGGAAATCGCCGTGTGAATATGTGTATTAAACCCTGTATGATGTGCTGTACAGTTTATAAAAAGGGACTCTTGTAAACTTATGCAAAACTAACACAGAGACGATGGAGGTTTTTGGTGCATCGGCTGGCGTGCCGTGACCCGTATCCTCTAATCCTACTCCAGAATCATATCCAAAATACAGAACGCTGGGTTCAGTGCTGCGACAGCAACCGACAGCCCGAAAACAGGGGCTGGAGCGATCGACTAGAGAATTTTACAGATATTTTTGTATTGTGATTCCTATGATATATATCGAGAGACTTTCTATTCCTTTGTAAAATACATAAATTATTGTCAATTTTAATTAAAAAGATCCGTTTTAAACCTTCAAATTAGATGAAGTGGTTTGGGTTTGAGGGGATGGGGGAGCTGGGCTGTGACACCGGCCGAGTGGGGGACCGGGAGATGCCCGGGAGGGCTCGGGGGGCGTTCACCCGATCGCTGCGCAGCCAACCCCGCGCTGTCTCTGCCATCACAGACGCTGCTGGAGATGTCACCTCGCGGTCGTCCGCGGGGCCGGGCACGGGTGGATGGGCACCGGGCGGGGCGGGGGTCCTTGGGCGGCTCTTAACGCGGCGCTGGGCTCTCCTCGCCAGGGCGAGCGGCTGCGGGAGCGCAGGGGCAGCGCAGGGTGCCGGGCGCATGGCGGGGCGGCAGGAGGAGGCTCTGCCCGCCTGCTTTGCGGGGCTGGGCGCGGGCAGCCCGCGGCCGCGGCAGAAGCGCGGCGGGATGTTCTGCAGCGTGGAGGATGCCTTCGACAACAAGACGCTGAACTTCGCCTCGCTCGCTGCCTCCGGAACAGCAACGCCCGTCGGGGGGCAGCGCCGCGACACCCAGCCGGGACCGAGCCCCGACGCGGGACCGAGCCCCGACCCCGGTCCCGGCCCCGACCCCGGCCCCGCCGCGGCCGCGCTGCCCCCGAGCGCTCCGGCTGCGCTGCCCGACGGCTGCCGGCAGGTAACGGCACTGCGCCGGGACAGGGGCCGGGGGCCGGGCCGAGACCGCGGCGGCAGGGCGAGCGGGGACCCGTCCGGCTGTCCTCCTGCCGTCCTGGGACCATTGCGCCCCGTCCGGTCCCGGCGCCGGGAGCTCGCTCGGGAGCGGGCGCTGGGCCCATCCCCGCGGCGCGGCTTTGAGCAGGGCACGGTGCGGGGGCGCCCAGCGCCCGCCCGTCCCTCGGGGGGCTCGGCTGTGCGCGCTCCGCCTGCCCCGGCCCCGCGCGGCCCCGCGCGCGGCCCCGCCGGACCGGCTCTGCGCGCGGCCGGGCGCGCGGCAGGACGGGCGGGGCCGCGCACGCAGGCGGGGGCGCGCGGCGGCGGGCGCGGGCACGCGCGGCAGCCCCGCACACACGCGGCGGCGGCGGCGATGTCGCAGCCGGGCCGGAGGAGCGGGAGCCGCGGCAGGTGAGGGCTCCCTCCCGCGGGGCGAGGGCTGCGGGGCCGCGGGGCTGCGGGCCGGGCCGGGCCGGGGGGTCGCTCCGGCCGGCGGGGATGGAGCAGGGCGGGCGGGCTGGCACAGCCGGGGGTGCCTGCCCGCCCCGGGCTGAGCGCCCGGCGGGGCCGTTGCCGGCGGGGCCGTTGCTGCCGGGCCGTTGCCGGCGGTGCCGGCGCCGCGGGGCCCGGCCCCTGCCCTGGCCGCCCCTCGCAGCCTGCCCGCTCCGCTCCGCTCCGCTCCGCTCCTTTGTTGCGCCGCCCGGCCGGAGCCCGGCGGTCCCCGCGCTTTGTCCCGGGGCCGCCCCGGGGGGACAAAGGCGGGCGGGCTCCGCAGCGGGGCTGCCCCGCCGTGCCCCCTGTGCCGCCGGAGCCGGAGCGGTGCTCCGGGCACGCTCTCATCGCGGGATGGGCTCGGCAGTGTGAGCGCATCCCGCAGCCGTGCTCTGCTGCCCCGGCAGCCCGCGGTCCCCCCGCGGCTCCCCCGGCGCCGGCCGCGCTGCGTGGGAGGGGATTCCCTGCTCCCGGCGCTTCCCGGCGGGAGCCGGCACAAATCCCTCCATTGCCATGCCTTGTGGTTTGTTTTTTCTCCTCTGGCTGGCTCGTGGCAGAACTCCCTTGGGAAGAGCCCGGTGGGTGCGGGAGCCAGGGACCAGCTCCGTTACTGGGATGCGGGAGCGGATCCTGGGTGTGGGGCGCTGCCGCCGGGCTGGGCATGGGGTCAGGATGAGGGACAGGACAGGGTGAGGATGGGGATGGGGATGGGGTCAGGATGAGGGACAGGACAGAGTGAGGATGAGGGTGAGGACGGGGTAAGGATGGGGATGGGGATGGGGTGAGGATGAGGACGGAGTGAGGATTGCCATGGGGTGAGGATGAGGGACAGGACAGGGTGAGGATGGGGATGGGGTCAGGATGAGGGACAGGACAGAGTGAGGATGAGGGTGAGGACGGGGTAAGGATGGGGATGGGGTGAGGATGAGGGAGAGGACGGAGTGAGGATGGCCATGGGGTCAGGATGAGGGAGAGGACGGGGTAAGGATGGGGATGGGGTGAAGATGGGCCCCACAAGGGGAGGGGCCGTTAGGCTCTCTCATGGGGCAATAACACTGAGGCTTCTTTTGATTGATGTTATGGGACAAGGGGAAACAATAAAGACAATAAATCCTTGACTGCTAAAAAGAAAAGTAATGCAATTCTTTAGTTTTCCCTTTGTATGCCAGTGATGCTCTTTTAAACAAGCTCCAAAATGTTTCTAGGCAGTTTTGCCTCCGGACCCGGCTCTTTGTGGTGCAGCATCTCCAGGCTGTGCTGCCACGTGCTCAGGCGTCCCTCGGCTGGTTTTGTGCCCAGGCCATGCTCTTTGTGTTGCCCATTTCAGCACTGGAAATAATTTTTCAAGCAACACCAGACAGCAGGAAAGGAATCCTCTGAAATTAGGCTGCAGCTGAATATAGACATCAGTGCTGCTGCTTCTTAAATTTTCTAGCTAAACATTCTGGGTGAAGATTCTGCAAATCTGAAAACTGTGCCAGTGTCTGGCTTTGAAGTGAGGCAAGTCCTCGAGGCTTTATCTGCCTCAGCCGAGGCTGTGAAAGCGAATGAATGGCAATAAATTACCAGGTTAATGAGATGCACTGAGAAGCCTGGAGCTGAGGCAGCAGCACGTCTGGCTCAGCCCTCGGAGCTGGGGGAGCCCAGGGCTGCCGGGCTCAGTGATGCACCCCTGGCTCCTGCCACCCTTCAGGGAGCTGGGCTCCTCCAAATGACAATTTCATACGGTTCCCCTTGCAAATGTAGTTGTAGAATAGTCTGGATAGTCACTGAACTTGAGTGACTGCTGGGAAAATACTAAACCTAGACTTACTTAAAGCTTGGCATGAGTAAAGTGGAATCCAAACAAAAAAAATCTTTAAAACACTGGATTTTTTTCCCCATTAGAGTCACCACATTCTAATCAAAGGAGGAAAAATTGTCAACGATGATCAGTCATTTTACGCAGACGTTTATGTGGAGGATGGCTTAATAAAGTAAGTTAAAAATTTATATTTGCTAATGTAACTTCTCAGAATGATGCAGTGCCTTGGGATTTGAACAAGGTTCCTTCTCATCATTTTTCCTTACAAAAATAAAGGTAGCATTTTAGAGCAGTGTCAGGAAAGAGCTGCACTGGTGTAGCTGCAGCTGGAAAGATTGCAGAGCCCTGGCAGCCGGGGCAGGAGCAGCAGAGGTTGTTTTGGCATCCTCACTTCAGAGCTGTTGCCCGTTAAGGGGAGATGTTGATTTCCCTTGCAGGCAGATCGGAGAGCACCTGATCGTTCCCGGCGGCACCAGGACCATCGATGCCCACGGGCAGCTGGTGGTGCCAGGCGGCATCGATGTGCACACGCGGCTGCAGGCGCCCGCCATGGGCATGAGCTCGGCCGACGGCTTCTTCCAGGGCACGCGGGCAGCGCTGGCAGGAGGCACCACCATGATCAGTAAGGGGCTGCTGCTCTCAGCAGGCGCACCAGGCCTGGGGTCCCTGCGGGGCTGTTTGTTTGCCTTCAGGGCTCAGGAGTGCCCGTTTCTGCTGGGCGGATCCCAACACCACAAAGCCAATTGAAGGTGTTGTGTACCGTGCAGAAGAAATGAAAAATACACACCTAAATTTAAAATGTCTGTCTGCTCCTGCCTCACCTCATCAGAGAGCAAGACAGAAGAACACTTTAAACACCTTTTAATATGTTTTTAACAGCTCTCCAAGTGTGGGGCATTTTTGAGTTTCCCAGCTTTAAGCACAGGCTCCATTTTTGTGTTAATGTAAAATAATTTTGCTCTCTGTTCTGTTCCTATTCCACTCCCAAGAACCACTGCAGTGTGTGACTGCAGGACCAGTCTCACCAGTCCTGGCACAGCTCCCCAGTGAGCCTGTGGCCAGTGCTGCAGGGAGGGGGAGCAGAGCTGAGGGAAGTGAGGGCAGTGGGGGCTGCCCATGGCAACTGCCCCAGGGCAGAATGCTCACCAGCACGGTGCTGTGCTGGCTGAGAAGCATGAAGGCCATCCCTGGGGTTTGCTTCTTGCACATGTGTCACTCAGTCTGGGAGCTCCGTGCCCCCTGTCCCTCAGCAGTGCTGGGAGTGAGCTGGCGCTGCCGTGTCCAGCTGGGTGGCCGGGGCGTGGTGCCCGGTCTGTCCCTGTCCCTGTCCCTGTCCCTGACCCACATGTCCCCACAGCAGCAGCAGCAGCAGCAGCAGCCATGTGGCCAGGGCGCAGTGCCCGGTCTGTCCCTGTCCCTGTCCCACGTGTCCCCGCAGTTGACCACGTGTGCCCGGACGCGGGGAGCAGCCTCCTGGCCGCCTACGAGCAGTGGCGCAACCGTGCCGACAGCCAGGCCTGCTGCGACTACAGCCTGAGCGTGGACATCCCGCGCTGGCACGAGAGCCTGCGGGAGGAGATGGAGGCCCTGGTCAAGGACAAGGGTAAGGGCAGAGGCACCCCGCGGGTTTGGGGTCGCTGCAGGGTCCTGGGGTGGCGGTGGCAGCCCTGCTGTCCCCAGCCCTGCAGGGACACGCGCATGCGGCCGCGCTCCTGCCCGTGGAGCTGGCGCCTCCCTGCCCTGTGTATGGGACACTGGCACCAGGTTCCCGCCATGACACCTGGGTCTGTGCCCTCACCTTTGGGCAGCTGGCAGCCTGGCCATGGAAAGGGATTTTGGAAGCTGAAGGAGCAGGGTTGGCCACGCTGATGTGGCCTGCCAGATGTACAGAAAATACATTTAAAGGAAAACCTCCAAGACAGGGTGTAGAGAAGGAAACTCAGCTTTAAGCATTGCACAGTGGTTCTGCTGTGCCTGTAACTCCTGTGCATCCAGGAAAGTAGACCACGCGGCAGGGATTCATGCATTCATTAATACCTATTGCTGTGTTTGGAACCACACTTTCCTTCAGATATGCTAATGCAGAGCTAAATGTCTTCAGTGTAATTTGTAGTCTTGCAAGCAAGGGTTTAATTGGCCAATTACCATAGAAATTCGCGGTGAATTTCCTATTAAAATGCAGAGTGGCTGAAGTAATGGAGCTGTTCCTTGGAACACATATGAAATACAGCTGTAATTTGATCGTGGTTTGGTATTGCTTATTGCCTCTATCCATAGAAAATACAGCAGCAATTCATAGAATCATGGAATGGTTTGGATTGGAAAGGACCTGATCCCATCCCCTGCCATGGCAGGGACACCTCCCACTGTCCCAGGTGCTCCCAGCCCCAGTGTCCAGCCTGGCCTTGGGCACTGCCAGGGATCCAGGGGCAGCCCCACTGCTCTGGGCACCTGTGCCAGGGCTGCCCACCCTGCCAGGGAACAATTCCCAATTCCCAATCTCCCATCCATCCCTGCCCTCTGGCACTGGGAGCCATTCCCTGGGTCCTGTCCCTCCATCCCTTGTCCCAAATTTGAGAATAAGTTATAGAATGGAGGAAAACCAGCCTGGGAGTGAGGCAGCTGAGTGTGCATTGAGAGCCAGTCACAGAGGGTATCTAACCCCAAACATGGACCACAAGGGGGTTCATTTTTTGGTTCAAGTGCACCATAAAGTAGGGGATTATTGTCTTTCACAACTCCCAAGCTTTGGGATCAGTGGGGACATTTCCCACATCAGCCCTTGGCTCTGCTTTGCTTCCAGCATAACCCTTGCCAGCACAACCCCCTGGTCAAACCACCCCTGCCCAGCCCACAGCAGGGCAGTGACAGAGGGACAAAGCCACACGTGTCATTTTCTCTTTTCAAGGTGTGAACTCCTTCCTGGTGTTCATGGCTTACAAGGACAAGCTGCAGTGCACTGACGGCCAGGTAGGACACGGGAGCACAGGGGAAGCCAGGGCCTGGCTCTGAGCCAGGTGGGAGGTGGCAGGGCTGAGCTGGCACCGCTGTGTCTCGGCAGATGTACGAGATCTTCTGCGCCATCCGGGACCTGGGGGCCATCGCCCAGGTGCACGCGGAGAACGGGGACATCATCGAGGAGGTACCGGGGCTGAGCAGGGCCCTGGGGGGGAGAACCCCTGCCCAGCCCCTTCCCCAGCCCCTGTCCCTTCCCCTGCCCCTGTCCCTGCCCCTGCCCTGTTCCTGCCCCTGTCCCTGCCCCTGCCCCTGTCCCTGCCCCTGCCTCTGCCCTGCCCCTGTCCCTGTCCCTGTCCCTGCCCCTGCCCCAGCCCCTGTCCCTGCCCCTGCCCTGTCCCTGTTCCTGCCCCTGCCCTGTCCCTGTCCCTGTCCCTGTCCCTGTCCCTGTCCCTGTCCTGTCCCTGTTCCTGCCCAGCCCCTACCCCTGTCCCTGTCCCTGTCCCTGTTCCTGCCCTGCCCCTGCCCTGCCCCTGCCCTGTCCCTGCCCCGGGAGCTGGAGCCCCAAAGCCTTGGAGGGAGCAGGACCCTGTGTAGCAGCGGGTGCAGGCAGAGGAATGTGCAGGAGCATCAGGGTGTCCTGTGGAATCATCAGTGTCCTCATGGACCTTCACATGTGGGTGCCTGGGTTCCCAAAAAGCACTTTGGGGGTTCCAAAGGGATGACTGGCTGCCTTAAGTGATGCTTTATCCCATTATCTGTTGTGTTTAGGAGTTTGGATTACTTGTTGAGGCTTTTGCAGTAATGTCTGTGACATTGGCAGCATTTAACTCCACCATCAGCACTTGGGAATTCCTTTGGTGTTGCAGCCTCTGCTCATGGGCCTTATTTTTCCTTTTTACCTGTAGAAAAGACAGTCTTGGCTCCAGCCTGGGTCAGATACACAGGGTGGAGTTAGACTGGCTGTTCCTTAGGCTCACGGTCACACCAGCATTCAGTCTGGTGTGGGAGGAAGGCTGAACTGAAAGCCAGATCCAATCCTTCAAACGGGTTTATTTGAACAAACAGGATAAAGGCTAATTCCCACCTCCTGGGATTTTATCTGGAAACCTCAGCTGGCTGTGGAGCCAGGCAGCTCATAGTGCAGCAGTGTTTGTGTCAGCTGCCAGCGTGGTGACACTTGAGCCCTGGGGACAGACTTGGAGGAGATCTGTGACAAGAATGCAGACAAATAGAGCAGGGGCCTTTAAAGGATCCTGTGGGATCTGCTCCATGCAGTGGGATTACATCCTTGCCTTAGTGCCAGCTGCCTGGGAGGCTACATGATACAGAGCAGCAGAGGGACAGGGTGAGCTGTGTGCTGGACATCTGCATTCAGGCACCTCGTGAGTGACCTGGGACACCCCAGAGCTCATCTCAGCATCTGTCACCGCGGGTTCCCTCTCCTCGGTGCCACTTGGTGAGGTGCAAAGGGACAGGACCCTTCGGGAGAGGTGGCAGTGCTGCATCCCAATGGCAGTGACATCCCTGTGCCCGTCCCTGCCTCCTGCAGGGGCCCCTGGGCAGCGGCAGCAGGCTCGGGTGCTGGGCTCCCTCTCCCTGGGCTGCAGCCTGGGCGTGAGTCCCCTCCTCCAGAGCCGGGGGTCTGAGGGGTGGGAGGGTCCGGAGGCGCTGCTGGGGCAGAGCAGCTCCCGTGCAGGAGCATTTCTGCAGCACAGGACAGGGCTCTGGCAGGTGGCCCTGGGAGTGGGGTGTCCCATGTCCCACCTGCCCTCGGGTGGCTCTGGACGGGGTGTGCTGTGTCCCATGGTGCTCCAGCAGGCTGTGCCCATCACTGACTGCCCTCTCCTTCCTCCTCACCCCCAGGAGCAGAAGAGGATGCTGGAGCTGGGGATTACAGGCCCAGAGGGGCACGTCCTCAGCCGCCCCCCAGGAGGACCTGCCGTGCAAGGGCTGGGCCACCAGCCCTGTGTCCTGGAACCCTGTGTCCTGGACCCAAGCTCCAGACCTGGGCTGTGTCCAGAGGGGCTGGGACCCCTGTGTCCTGGGATCCCTGTGTCTTGGGATCCCTGTGTCCTGGAACCCCTGTGTCCTGGGAGCCCCCCTGTGTCCCGGGAGCCCTGTGTTGTGGGTTACCTGTGTCATGTTCTTGTGCCCACAGGTGGAGGCAGAGGCCGTGTACCGTGCCATCACCATCGCCAAGCAGGCCAACTGCCCCCTCTATGTCACCAAGGTCATGAGCAGGGCGGCTGCCGATGTCCTGGCTCAGGCCAAGAGGAGAGGTAACACTGGCCTGCACAGGCAGTCACTGAAGCTCTGAATCCAGCCAGGAATCTCATCCTGACTGTGAGGTCTGAGAAGTCCTCATCTCCTGAGCTCCCCCACGCTGAGGGCGCTGGGGCTCGTGCTGGTTTCCATGGTAGGCTGTGCCAGAGCTAATTGCTTGGAGCTGGGAGGATTGGATGTGTTGGAAGCTGTGACACTTCATTTAGGCAGACACAGCTGAGAAACGGGGAATAATCCACTTGTGATGGTTTGGTGTGAACTGAATGAAAAACAGATGTGGAGCAAGCTCCAAGTTGTGGCTGGGGGTGGAGTGGGAAGGGCTGGGATCAGTCCTGTGGGGAGCAGGGTGGAAGGGGGAGCACAGTCACCGCTTCCCCTGCCTGCTGGCTGCCAGACAGACTCAGGTTTGGCTTAAGGGGAGGCATGACAGCTCGTAGGAATGTGTGCCGGGTGTAGGGAGGGGACAGACAGATCCAGAGCTTGCTTTGACAGTGTCTCCCAGTCACCTGAGATAATGTGAAGGATTAGCGAGGCTCTGCAGTGCTGGCAGTGCTGAAGGAGCGGAGCTGCTGTGTGTGGTTATGGCAGGGCCTGACAGCCCCTCGCTCTGCAGGTGCTGTGGTGTACGGGGAGCCCATCACAGCCAGCCTGGGCACGGATGGCTCCCACTACTGGAGCAGAAACTGGGCCAAAGCCGCCGCCTTCGTCACGTCCCCGCCCGTCAGCCCCGACCCCAGCACGCCCGAGCACCTCAGCAATCTGCTGTCCAGGTGGGTGCCATGGCATGCCCGGGCCCTGCCCGGTCCGCATCCCGCCCATGAGCCTCTGGTGCCCCCACGGTCCTGGTCTGGCCAGCAAGGGGGGCTTTGCCGGCCTGGGGGCCATCAGTGCCCCCCTCCCTGAGCCCTGCCCTGTCCTTTCCCCAGCGGGGACCTGCATGTCACGGGCAGTGCCCACTGCGCCTTCACCACTGCACAGAAGGCCGTGGGCAAGGACAACTTCACCCTGATCCCCGAGGGCACCAACGGCATCGAGGAGAGGATGGCCATCGTCTGGGAGAAGTGCGTGGTAGGTGCTGCAGGAGCTGTGCCAGGCCTGCAGGCTGTCACAGCCTCCTCAGTGCAGACAAGCCACGGCAGTGACACTGTCTAGACACTGGTGCAGCTTCAGAGAGCTGCCAACGACAGGCCGAGACCCGCGGCTGCCTGCGCCGTGTCTGCAAGGGCTGCTGTGCAGGGCCCACCCTCCGCTCCTGCTCGGTCACCAGGGCGTCTCTGCAGCACTTTGTCCCAAGGGGGGTGAGGTGCTCACAGAGGCCGGGGGTGGATGGGGATGGGGAGAGGCTGTCTCTCCTGTGGGACGTGGCCATGCTTCCAGCTGCCAGGTGACCCCAGGCCCCAGCAGGCTCCCTGTCCCCTCGGTGTGCCCGGCAGCAGGGCTGTGACCCGAGGGTGGGATCAGTCTGCGTCCCTGCACCCCAGAGCGCATTTCCCTGCCGGCACCATCCCTGGGGGGCTCTGTCCTCCATCCCACAGAGCAGATGTCCCTGTGCAGACTGCAGGAGCTTGGGAGCCAAGCCACCCTGAAACCTCTCTTAGATGGGCTTTGTTCAAAGAGAAATAGAACTTTTCTTAAGATGACGAGTGAAGATGGTAAAGAAATAGCACTGGTTAGGTTCAGGTCCAGTCTTTCTTCACTGGGCTGTCCTCAATCCTCTTCAGTGATCCTGAGATGCCTGTGCAGGAGTTGGAGCCAACCAGTGAAGGTCTTGTTTTTCAGAGACTTCAACCTTTGGAGCCCAAGGAAAATAAAACCTCTCTGTCATATCCATTATCCCACAGGAACAAGGCTCATCCTCGCATCCCCCTCCCCTGCCACCAGAGCCCTGTGGCAGGGCAGACCCTCACCCACATGGGCGCAGGGCTGGGGGCAGCAGCTCCTGCCAGGGCACAGCCCAGGTCCAGCCATGGGGAGGGACCTGCCCCCAGCCCTTGTCCACCTGGGATGTTTCCCCTCCCCAGGTTCCTGGGAAGATGGATGAGAACGATTTTGTGGCGGTGACCAGCACCAACGCTGCCAAGATCTTCAACTGCTATCCCAGGAAGGGGCGCGTGGCTGTGGGCTCCGACGCTGACCTCGTGCTCTGGAACCCCAAGGCTAAGAAAATCATCTCAGCAAAAACACACCATTCGGTAAAATACATTTTAAATCACTTTCTGGGGCTGGTTTTCCAGTCAGAAGAGATCTGGAAAGCAATGCATGCCCTTATCTAGATCAGATTATTCAGCACAGGAGGAGTTGTCTGTGTGGGTAAACTGATGGAGGACCTTGCATTTGCTTTTAAAAATAGTAGGAAAATATCCTTTTATTGCTGTAAAGGGTGGGATTGGTACTGAGTGACCACTCCAAGACAGCTGGCATCTGGTAAGGAAATCTTAAGGTCAGTGTATTTGCTGTGGACTAGAAAAATGTGAGCACTGAACTGAAGTATTGAACCATTGCTGAACTGCAATGTGTATTAGTTACAGTTTAATATGTATTAAACTATTGCTATAGTTTAATATATAATGGTATTAATCTTAATACAATAGAAAATTTGAATATTCCATAAAGAATATATAAATAATATAATAATATAAATATATTGTAATAAAAGTATTAAACTATTGTTGGAGTTTAATATGGTTGGTTTTAAAGTTTATTTCCTCCATTCCCATTTGCTTCCCATTGGAATCTTGTTATTTGAAGTATGAGGCGTTAGTTAGCTCTGACTGATGGTGCACGAGGAGCAGTGTACAAAAATGGGGGGCATTGTTGGCCTCCTCTTAAATCCTGCAGGCACTGAATATCAGGGTTTGCTTTTTCCAGAACGCGGAGTACAACATATTTGAAGGCACTGAGTGCCACGGGGGCCCAACCTTGGTCATAAGTCAGGGAAGAGTTGTCCTTGAAGATGGAAATCTGTGTGTCACCCAGGGCTCAGGTCGCTTCATCCCTAGGAAGACATTCCCTGACTACGTTTATAAAAGGATAAAGGCAAGAAACAAGGTAAGGAGAGTTTTATTTGCCATAATCCCGTGTTTTGATGACTATCTCTCAGCTGTAGTGTATCGGGTCGCTGTGCTGGCAAACCTGCAACAGCAGCACAATATTATCACTGCTACTTCTTTCTGTGTGCTGTCATGTAACTGCCTGGCTCCTCAGTCAAAAATTCTTAGTATTAGAGCTAATAATGACAGTTTTATTGGCCTATTACAATGTTACAAAGCAAAAATTTGACTTCTAGCAAAAATATGACTTCCTTGTATTGATGTAGAGGGAGGAATTCCTCTCTTACCTGTGCTAGAGAAGTTTCTGCTGCAGCCTTTGGGGGGTAAGGGCCCCTAGGTACTGGAATACAGTAAGATAAATCCTCCTGTGTGCTGACACAGCTGTTTAAAGAAACACAAAGACATGCAAATATGTAAAGAGCTTCTCAGCAGCTCCATCCTCCTTCCCTTTTCTGTGTGCTGTTGCAGACACTGTAATTCTGCACCCTACAGAAAGGCAGAGCAGGAATCAGCAGCCCAGCTTAACTGCAGAGGCAGGAGCCCCAGCTCTGGTGTGCCTCGGGGTGTCTGGGGTGCCTGGAGGGCAGGATGGGGATGTGCCAGCTCCCTGCAGGGTGGGAACGGGACCCAGAGAAGGTGCAGATGCCCCGTCCCTGGAGGTGTCCAAGGCCTGGTGCAAGTCCTTTTAAGACCATCAATTCCAATCATTCTCCCAGCACTGCCCAGCCCACCACTGCCCCATGTCCCCAGGTGCCACATCCACACGCTTTTTGAAATCCCTCCAGGGATGGGCACTCCAGCGCTGCCCTGGGCAGCTGTGCCAGGGCTGGGCAGCCCTTTCCATGCAGAAATGTTCCTGTACCCAGCCCAAGTCTCCCCTGGCACAGCTGGAGGCCGCTGCCCCAGAGTTAAACCCTCTTAATTTCTGCTAAAGTCCGCAGGCCATTACCCTGCATCCCCTAAATGCAGCTCAGGTGCTTTAATTAGCTGACCCTACTAGACAGTAATATAAAGGGAGTATGGAGGGTTTTGATTCCTCTAGTGTAGGTTCGATTCCTGCTTTTCTAAGCACTAGGAAATGAAAAGGCTGGTATATCTCCATGTTCACTTTATCGTAGTGACCCTTAGGGGTCAGGCACATTTCAGCAGGGCCTCAGGTAAGGAGGTAGGCCCACGTAGCAGATTGGCATGCTGGTATGTCAGAGGCACAGGGCTAGTGTGAGTGGCAGGAAGTTTTTTCATAGTAGGTGTATTAGCTGGTCATATTGGAATTGTGGGTAAGAGGCATGGATTCATAGGGATCCTGCTGATAAGAGCAGGACTTTTGTGGCTAGCACAACAGGGAATAAATAGTTCTTGAGGGGGCTTGAGGAGGCTTGGGTTGAAGAACAGAATAGTAGTCAGCATATTCATGATTATGATGGTGCCGGATTTGGCTAAAAAGAAGCGTGCGAAAGGGCCTGTTGCATACTCTACATTGAATCTGGGTACTGGTTCGGATTCTCCTGTTATGTTGAAAGGGGCACGGTTGGTCTCAGAGAGCATAGAGATGTATCATGTCATAGCAAGGGGCCAGCAGGAGCAGATAAGGTACAGAGCCCTTGGGTGACTGCGAGAGTGCTGAGGGTGTAGCTGCCGCTGAGGAGGACAGCGGAGAGAAGGATGACAGCTGGGTGCCCTGTGGCTGACGCTGTGCTCCCCTGCAGCTGGCCGAGGTGCACGGCGTGCCCCGGGGGATGTACGACGGCCCGGTGCACGAGGTGGCCCGGCAGCGTCAAGGCCGCGGCCCCGCGCGTCGCACCCTGCGCCGGCAAAGCCGCGGCGCCGCCCGTGCGCAACCTGCACCAGTCTGGCTTCAGCCTGTCCGGTACGTGGGGCCAGGGGAGGGCTGGGCGGGGGCACTGCCCGCGGGCCTCAGCCGCAGAAACCTCAGCTGTGTCCCGTGGCTGCAGCCTAGGCAGCGAGTGAAGCACAGAAAGCGCTAGAGTGCTCCACAGCATTTATGTCAATGCACAAAGCCTGGTGGGGACTCTGCTCCCAGGAGCCAGAGCAGGCAGTGATTCAGCATCATTTGTGCTGCAGAAAGCTGCCCAGCAGCTGTCAGGAGCTTGGAAAGCCAATGCTCTGCCCTAAAACCACTTCCATAATGGTTTTTTAGCTGGTTGGATCACATGGGTCCCATATTGTTTGATAAATGTTACCAGTCTCCACATTTTGTTTTATACAGAATTTATTTCTAGGAAAGCCACTTATAAATCTTCCAGAAAGAAACAATGAAAAATTAAGTTCATGCAAATATAGCCATTCCAAACTGCGCCATGCTCGTAGAGTGTCCAAAATGGCATATAATGAAATTGCTAGTATTTCCTGAGGCAATGCTTTGTGGTTGTGGCATTGAAGCAGCGGGCCTGCCCCTCTCTCTGCTCTCCGCAGGGTCCCAGGCCGATGACCACATTGCCCGGCGCACGGCGCAGAAGATCATGGCCCCGCCGGGCGGCCGGTCCAACATCACCTCGCTGTCCTGAGGCCGCCCCGCGCCGGTCCCGCCGCTCCTGCCGGGCCGGGGCCGGGGCCGGGGCCGAGCTCGCCAGCTGCGCCTGCCCTTCCCGCTAGGTAGAACTAGAGTGACCCCCGAGGTAGCGCTCCCTGTGCGTGTTCCCTCGCTAGCTGCTAGGAAAGCCCTTCCCTCCCTGAGCATGCCCGGCCCCACGGGCCCGCGTGGGCATGAAGGCACATCCCGGCTGGATCACGCTCCCTCCCAGCAGCATCCACTGCCCGCTCTCATCCAAGGACTTGCAACAGATAAGCACTGCCATGGTTTCCAGCCAGGGCCCTCCACCCAGAGCCACCCCCAGGCCGTGTGTCCCTCTGCGGTCACAGCTCAGGGGTGAGTGCAGCCCCGTGCCCTGGCCCTCCAGGACCCGGCCATGCCGTGGGCTGATGTCCTTCTGTCAGCCTTGTTTTTTAAAGATCATTTATACGGTTTTTCAACAACTGAGTGTGAGTACAATACCCAATACTGGGGCTCATTTGGAGGCCAGGTGCATGCAACACACTTTTTTATAAAGATTATTCTAACCCAGGTATTATATTTAAAGGTGTGTGCACAGAGTGAACCTCTGGCTGCAGAGCCATCCATGTACCTCCAGGAGTGGCTTTCCGTTCCTGTCTGCTCCTTGCTTGGAATAAACTTGGCTGGAAACCACAAAATGGTGGAAGTGGTTGATCCCCCCGAGTCCATTTTGTTGTTTTCTTCCTTTGAGTTTTTCCGGGTGAGGCTGGGACCATCCCACCGTGACTTGCAGGTCGCTGTGCTCCCTTGGAGGGGAGAGGCTCGTGGTGGCAGTGGGGGCAGAGTGCCTCCCTTCTCCCCAGCCGTGCTCGGGGCTGTGCAGCCTCCTGCCCCTTGGTTTGCACATGAACCCGCAGCTCCAGGGCTGGGGGCTGGCTTCCCCTCGTCCATGCTGGTTCTGGTGCTGGTGAGATGTCATGGCATGTCCGTGAGACACTGATTTCCCTGGCACTGCCAGCCTTGGCTCTCCAGCTCGCTCTGAGCCAGGCACGGAAAGGGAGCAGGGTGCGCAAGCAGGGATCTGATTTGTGGGTGGGGGCTGGAATCACACACGTGGCAGCTCCAGATACATGAATCCATGAATTAGGAATGAACCCACAAATGTAAACCAGGGAGGGATTTAATTTTTTGCTGGGGGTTTTTTGATTATCTGATATGACCTACATTTCACAGCTTAATGCTGCAGTAATTTCTGTGTTAAGCACAGGGGAATGTATTTGTTTGGATGTTTTATATTTAATTTTTAAATTTAATTTAATTTATTTCATTTGTTGATTTTCTGATTTTCCCTGGAATTGCACCAAGGCAATTAACACCAGTGGAAGGTGTCCCTGCCATGGCAGGGGGTGGAATGAGATGAGCTTTAAGGTCCCTTCCAGCCCAAACTATCTATGATTCTATGATCTCCTTTTGTCCTGAATACAGCTTAAATTACAGCAGTGGGAAATCCATAAGGCATGGGAAGGGTGGAAGTCACAGTCTGACGGCAGTGACCTCCCCACCACCCCAATATCCATGGGGTGACAGGGACACCCCAGCACCCCAAAGCTTGCAAACACTTGGCAAAGGAAGTTCTGAGGTCTCTGTGCTGCAAACATCCCTGTTCCCACAGCTGGCCTGGTTGGTGCCAGTGAGGACCCAGCAGAGTCACTGTTCCTCTCCCACATCCCCCAGTTTAGGTCCCTCCACCTCTGTGGCAGCCCAAGCCCTGCCAGCCGTTCCCCCAGGGAGGGGGGGTTTGCATTTGTTCCCTCTGCCAGGGAGCTGCCGGAGCCAGCGCAGCTGCCCCAGGCCCCTCCCGGCGCAGGGAGCAGAGCCAGCAGCTCCCTGCAGCTCCCCGGTGCCAGGAGAGGCTGGGCTGGCAGGAGCCCCCCCGTGGCACCCACACCGTGTCTGGCCCTAATTCCTTTGGACAGCTTTCCTGCAGGCTCTGGGTCAGGGACACCGCCGAGACGCTCCGTGCCCTTGACTGACGGCACAGCCCTGGCTCTGCACAGTCCCCAGCTTGTGCCTGCTGTGGGCATGGACCCCCAAAATCCCTCATAACAGCAGTGCTCCTCAGGGAAGGACCCCCAAATCCCTCGGTACAGCAGTGTTCCTAAGGGATGGACCCCCAAATCCCTCGGTACACCAGTGTTCCTAAGGGATGGACCCCCAAAACAGCAGTGTTCCTCAGGGATGGACCCCCAAATCCCTCGGTACAGCAGTGCTCCTCAGGGATGGACCCCAATCTCTTTAGGACAGCAGTGATCCTAGGAGATGGACCCCAATCCCCTGAGGACAGCAGTGCTCCTCAGGGATGGACCCCAATCCCCTCAGGACAGCAGTGCTCCTCAGGGATGGACCCCCAAATCCCTCGGTACAGCAGTGCTCCTCAGGGATGGACCCCCAAATCCCTCGGTACAGCAGTGCTCCTCAGGGATGGACCCCAATCCCCTCAGCACAGCAGTGATCCTCAGGGATGGACCCCAATCCCCTCAGCACAGCAGTGATCCTCAGGGATGGACCCCAATCCCCTCAGCACAGCAGTGCTCCTCAGGGATGGACCCCAATCCCCTCAGCACAGCAGTGCTCCTCAGGGATGGACCCCAATCCCCTCAGCACAGCAGTGATCCTCAGGGATGGACCCCAATCTCTTTAGGACAGCAGTGATCCTCAGGGATGGACCCCAATCCCCTCAGCACAGCAGTGATCCTCAGGGATGGACCCCAATCCCCTCAGCACAGCAGTGATCCTCAGGGAGCAAACGAGCTGGCAGGCAGACACTGAACTATCCCCTGCTTATCCCTGGCTTTCCATGCTCACTGTGCCTTTGTTTATTTTTATTTGCATGGCTTCCCACTGCCGCAGGGCAGGGTCAGGCCCTGGCACAGGGTGCCCAGAGCAGCTGTGGCACCCCTGGATCCCTGGCAGTGCCCAAAGCCAGGCTGGACACTTGCTCCAGCCCGGCCTTGGAGCACCTGGGACATTGGAAAGTGTCCCTGCCCATGGCAGGGGAACAAGCTTTAACGTCCCTTCTCAGGCAGACCACTCTGGAATTCAGTGGCTCTGTGATTTCCCCCACATCCAGCACCTTGACCTGCAGCAGGTAAGAAAGACAAAGCTGGTTGATGAGGGTCGTTTGTCCCTGGCAAATTCCAGCTGCCACGGTGTAGGCACAGTGGTGATGGCACAGGCCTGGCAGGCACTGAGCTCTCCTGGCTGCTGTGGGCATTTCAGTCCCTCAGCATCCCCTGCCCTGGATCTCAGGGGTTTTTTTGGGGATTTTTTTCAGATCTCCCTGTGTGTGGGCAGCTGTCCTCCCTGTGTGACCCTCACCTTTCCCTTGCAGCGCACAGCCCAGCCCAGCGGGTGCCCTTGGTCCCTGGGGACACCCAGGAGGGTGCAGAAGGGACGAGTCCAGGCTCAGACACGGACTGTCTCCGCCTGCACCGCTCCTTTGAAATGAGCAGCATCTCTGGGGGCTGTGTCTGCGCTGCAACCAGCGAGCACCACGGTACAAGCAAGATAACTCATCCCTGCACTGAGGGGATCCAAGAGGGAAAGCGGAGATCCGCTGACACTTCCAGGGGTGCTTTTATTGAGGTTAAGGTACAAAATCCGGGGCTGTACAGGGAAATACCAAACAAACCCCTGTGAGGCATGGCTGGGGTGCCCTCCGTGCCGCAGCGAGGTCAGCCAGGGTCCTGCCCCGTGCCCTGCCCCTCTGCACGGATGGCAGCAGGGCCAATGTGGGCACAGCTGTCCCAGCCCAGGGGCCGTGCCCGGGGCTCCCATCCTCACCGGCATGCCCAGCCAGCACGGACGGTGCCTGCAGCCCCAGGGTGAGCAGGTACGGCTCTCCATGGAGCACACACCCCGCCTGGCACCGAGACGGGCACGCACAACGCCTGGGGCTGGCTGCTCCCCTTCCAGGGCCTGTTTCTGAGCTGGTGGTCCCACAGCTCCTGTCCCACCCAGCTCTGCGCTAGCTGGCAGTTCCAGAACTCCAGCGTTTGGACGCTTCTGTGCTTTCGTGCATCACTACCCTGGAAATGACACCACATCCTTGGCAATGTTAAAAATACGCATTTATTACTCCACATGTGCAATGGCTTCCGACAGTATCTGCAAAAACACAACCTTGTCATAACTTAAATATTCTGTGATGTGGTAAAATTGTCATGCAAGAAAATTACGAGAATGTATTAACATAAAATACAAAGATATATTTACATATATCTGCACTGAAATTATTTTTAAAAATACCCTCCCAAGGCAGCAGGATTTCAGTCCAGGGTCAAGTCCATATTACTGGTATTTTTGCTATTATTTTATTACTCTTAGACTCCTTTTGGCAAGCTCTGGAGTAATAGAGAATTGGCAACAGAAGAAACATCAGGACCTGACCTGCCATTTGTCTTATGCACAAAATTCCCAGTGAAGGCTGTGGAATTCAATGCAAACACTTAAAAATATGCAACTTTGCAAAACTTTGTAACACAACAGAGATAAGAAAACAATCTCATGGCAAGTGATTAAAGGAGAATAATTTATAGGTGCTGTAGACTTTTCACAGCAGATAATGGCACACACTGTATAAATCTGTCATACAAAAAAATACAGGTATTTAAATATTTATGTACAGAAAATTCCTGTGTTCTGGCTGTAGTGGAGGTGCAGCCCAGAGCTGTTAGTGACACCTTCCAAGCTGGGACGTGGGACCAGGGCTCTGTCACGAGTTCACTGTGAGGTTTGCTCAGCAGCAGCAGCAGCCAGGGCTCAGCCAGAACAAGGGCACCACCATGGGCACCACCATGGGCACCACCATGGGCACCACCATGGGCACCACAGCCATCGCCAGCCCAGCCTGTGCCAGGGCCAGGGAACACCCACGGGAGTGGCACAGGGAGCTGAGAGGATCAGACCCCAGGACTGCATTGTGGATGGGGTGAGCCAGACGTGGGACACCGTGTCAGGAGCCACAAAGATGTGCAGGGCCAACAGGACTCAGCTGGGCTCAGCTGGCACTGGCTCGTTACAGGGACACAGCAATGGGGACACAAGAGGGGCCCAGAGTGGGGCACGGGGGGCAGGAGCACTGCAACCCTCCACAGGGGTTCTGACAATGACAATAACACTGAGCTGTTGTCACTGATGTTCCTATCACTTGTCCCTTTTCCAATTGCTCTTTTCATGCCATTTCTTCCCCAGGGACTGAGTGCAAACAGGTGGCAATGAAACCTTGTCCCCCACGGGCTCTGGTGAGGTTATGCCCAAATATTATTTTTGACCAAAACCAAGCACTTCAGTGTCCACGGTGTCTCTCCCACTGAGCACAGTGGCCCCACAGCTCTGTGTGCTGGTGCTGCTCTCAGGGACTCAGTGTCCCCAGCACATCCCTGGGCAGGCACTGCTGGTTCCAGGGGTGACCAGGACCAGCCAGGACCCAGCCAGAGTGTTTCCCCTGGGCAGGAGCCATTCCCTGGCATCCCGCAGCAGCCCTCCCGGTTTGTGCCAGGTGCTGCTGGGCTGTTTTGCACAACGCACTGCAGAAGAGGAGTGCTGCAAGGGGAACAGGTGAGTGACAGAGAGGGCTTGGGCTGAGAAGGCTCAGCTTCAGAAGCAAGCCAGCTCCTCCCCACACACACCAACCCCCACCGCAGGGCCCACGTGTCTCTTGTCCTAAGGAAAGGGATGAAAACATCAATTACACACGTCCTGTAGCTGCCAACACCTCTCCTGGCCTGACAGCTTCTGGCTGAAGAGGATGTATCTTCATCACTCATCTGTGGGATGGTTTGGTCAAAAATCAGCACCATTCCTCGTCATTCCAATAGTCCAAAATTTTGCTGTTATTTACAGGAAGTTTCTAAATAGTGCAACGGAATTCACTGTAAAACCCTACCCACACTGCTGGAGTAAATCACCTGTAATTCATAACTCCTGAATAAATACATGGCTTGGGCCTCATCTGCTGTGCCAGGATAGGGCTGGTGTTCCAGCTGTGAGATGTGGGATGGAGACACAGGGTGAGCACAGAGCCCTGGGGAGGAGCAGGCTGCCCGTGTGGGGAGCAGGGGCTGCAGCACAGCCAAGGGGCCAGAGCACACGGCCTGGGCACAAAGGTGAGCTCTGACAGGTGAGACAAGGTAGCTGGGCCTCCCTGGTACCCAGTAATGAGACTGGAAGTCACTGGGGGCAGAGAGGGCAGGTGCCCCAGCACAGCCTGGGATCAGAGCCAGGGTAGGTGCCCTCCTGTAGCTGGGAGAAGGAGCAGGAGGACACAGTGATTTCAGCACTCACTCAGTGACTGGTCACAGACCCTGAGCCATCATTAACACAGCTCCTAATGAGACACGGGGTGTGCAGGACCCATGGCTGACACCAGGGACCCCGGGCCTGACAGCATCTGCCCTGAAAATAACCATGCAACTGAACCCAGAGCTGCAGCTCCCCTCCTCCTGCTCAGCCCTAATGACTTCCATGAAAACACATCTCTGCACAAGTGCAGCCACTGACTCCCACATAAAACTGTGGGACACACACACGCCATGCCCTTGCCTGTGGAAGATCATTTTGTACCATTCTGCCTTTGTTCATGGAAACAAAAAACACAGCAAAACTGGTCCTGACAGAATCTGATCTGTTAAAAACATCTCCCATCCATTTCTGCACTAGGAATACCCAGCAGGGATGCAAACACTGCAGCCTGCCGGTGTCTGGCAGCAAACAGCTGCTGATGGTTGATGGTGTCTGTGGTCCCACCACGCACCTGGAGCAGTCGTGTGGCACTGCAGGGCTTGGGTTCACAGCAACCAAAAACCCCTCTGCAGCAGGTTCAACAGCCAACACAGCAGTGAACAAGAAAGGCAACACCCACAGCTGAGCAAGGGAAGATTTCCCGTCTTATTAAGAAGTTAAGACAGGTATTGGCAAATTATATACAGTACTTGTCCTTTACACTGAAAATAAAGTAAATCGAAGGGTGAAATACGACATTCCTGTCTTTCATAACCAAGCAGCCCTCCAAGGCCACCCACTCTGCCTCCAACAAAACCTCAGCCTGGGATAAACTGTGTCCTCCGAACCTGGGCACATGGAGCCGGACCCTCCAGCCCATCCCACAGCTCCCCACTGCCTGCAGCAGCCACGTCAAGGGAGAAAACATCTTAAATGCATTCCGCATCTCAAATACACATTGAACCATTACCCAGCCCCTGAAGAACCCACGGAGTGCACACAAAACATTTATTTGCCTTGAATCTGAAGGAACTGACAGGTGACACAGGGACACGGAGGTGCCTGGGCCATCCTTGTGCTGCAGGACCCAAGCAGCTGGAGGCTCCCAGGAGCTGGTGCCAGAGAGCTCTGGGGCTGCCCTGGTGTGCACAGGGATTGCCCATCCCCAGAGCAGCATTTGTGGACAGGGAGTGCCAAAGCCAAGCTCACATCACCTCTTTGGCCTTCCTCCCTGCTCCTTGCCTCTCCTCATGGGGCCCAAGGACATGGCTTCATTCCCTGTCCTCTCACTGCATTAAAAACGTGTAGATAGCAACCTGACATTAAAACAGAAACACTAAATAGGTTGATCTCCTCCTGACAAGTTGCATAGGCCGTATCTTCCCCTGACAGGCAGCCATGGCCTGGGCTGGCCACCCACGGCCCGGGCAGTCCTGTGTGAATCTGGCTCCTGGGCTGGCCACCCCGGCCCGGGCAGTCCTGGGTGTGAATCTGGCTCCTGGCCACCCACGGCCCGGGGTCCCATCTGGCTCCTGGCAGTCCTGTGCCACCCGGCCATCCCGGCAGTCCTGTGTGCATCTGGCTCCTGGGCTGGCCACCCACGGCCCGGGCAGTCCTGTGTGAATCTGGCTCCTGGGCTGGCCATCCACGGCCCGGGCAGTCCTGTGTGAATCTGGCTCGCTCCAGCTCTCAAGCGGGGCGGGCTCGGGTGCTCGGCGCACCTGAGGGCAGGTGAGGGAGGCGGCCAGCCCCAGCCTAGCTGCTGCCCGAGGAGCACACGGAGCTGCACATGTGCAGGGGCTCGGCCTCGGCCTCCTCGGTGGTCTCAGAGGCAGACACGGAGTCGCTGGGCTGCTCCTGGCTCTTCTTTAGCCTGTGGGAGCGGAGGAACAGGAGTTACAGAGCTGTGCCCCAAGCAAACCCCCCAGCAGTGGGCAGGGGTCTGGGCCCCGGTGCCCACTCCCCACTCGAGAGGTGCCTGCAGCAGAGCCATGGAGAATGGAGTCCTCCCAGAGCTCACAAACGGGTCACGACAGAGCCCAGCGTATCAGCAAACCACACTGACCTGCTCTGAAATGCCCCAAAACAGCCTGCAGGGCTTCAGCCCACCCAGACCTCGGCCGTGAGTGCCCACAGCACAGCCAGGCTCCTGCCAACCTGAGCCTGCCTCACGCCCTGCGCACGGACCCAACAGCCCCAACCCTGGGAAGCCGTGGCTTTAATCCAGCACTTTCACTGCCTGCTGATTGCCACCAGGGACCTTTCCAACCTGAATGATCCTGTGAATCTATTCTATGTGTTAAAGATCTCCACAGCCGTTGAGTCCAACCTTCCTCGCCTTCATTTCCCGAGATAGCAACCTGACATTAAAACAGAAACACTAAATAGGTTGATCTCCTCCTGACAAGTTGCATAGGCCGTATCTTCCCCTGACAGGCAGCCACGGCCTGGGCTGGCCACCCACGGCCCGGGCAGTCCTGTGTGAATCTGGCTCCTGGGCTGGCCACCCACGGCCCGGGCAGTCCTGTGTGAATCTGGCTCCTGGGCTGGCCACCCACGGCCCGGGCAGTCCTGTGTGCATCTGGCTCCTGGGCTGGCCATCCACGGCCCGGGCAGTCCTGTGTGAATCTGGCTCCTGGGCTGGCCATCCACGGCCCGGGCAGTCCTGTGTGAATCTGGCTCGCTCCAGCTCTCCACGGCCCGGGGTCCGGGCTCTGGGTGCTCGGGCAGTCCACCTGAGGGCAGGTGAGGGATCTGGCTCCTGGGGTGGCCAGCCCCAGCCTAGCTGCTGCCCGAGGAGCACAGGGCAGGGAGGGCTGCTGCCCACATGTGCAGGGGCTCGGCCTCGGCCTCCTCGGTGGTCTCAGAGGCAGACACGGAGTCGCTGGGCTGCTCCTGGCTCTTCTTTAGCCTGTGGGAGTGGAGGAACAGGAGTTACAGAGCTGTGCCCCAAGCAAACACCCCAGCAGTGGGCAGGGGTCTGGGCCCCGGTGCCCACTCCCCGCTCGAGAGGTGCCTGCAGCACAGCCATGGAGAATGGAGTCCTCCCAGAGCTCACAAACGGGTCACGACAGAGCCCAGCGTATCAGCAAACCACACTGACCTGCTCTGAAATGCCCCAAAACAGCCTGCAGGGCTTCAGCCCACCCAGACCTCGGCCACGAGTGCCCACAGCACAGCCAGGCTCCTGCCAACCTGAGCCTGCCTCACGCTCTGCGCACGGACCCAACAGCCCCAACCCTGGGGAAGCCGTGGCTTTAATCCAGCACTTTCACTGCCTGCTGATTGCCACCAGGGACCTTTCCAACCTGAATGATCCTGTGAATCTATTCTATGTGTTAAAGATCTCCACAACTGTTGAGTCCAACCTTCCTCGCCTTCATTTCCCGAAACATCATCTGCTAAAAGCAGGATGGGTGAGCAGGTGCCACGGGGGAAGGGAGGCAGTGTCACACACACACATCAAATTCCAGAAGTCTCTCTACAGCATATTTAATGTAATGGCAGTTAATAATCCTTGATCTTGCCTCCCGTTGTGGCCAGAGCCATTTTTCATACCCAGGCAGACCTGAGCTCCTCTGCTGACACCAGTCACCTGGGGCTAAGCCAGCAGCAAGGTGCTCCTGGCTGTCAGGCACTGGCACTGATTCCTAAGGAAAGTCAAAAAAGGAGTATTTTTCCATAAAAAACACCCCACACACTCACTTCTCTCTGTTGAAGATGACAAAGTCCTGCTGGATAGCTTCAAGGCATTCCTGGAGATAGTCATTTTCCTATTGAAGAAAAACAAAACATGCAGAAGCAGCCCCATTTGCATCTCACTGCTTCCTGCAGCCCCCAGCACTCCCAGCTGTGGGCAGGAGCGCCCACCCCCCTGAACCTCAGCCCAGCAGCTGGAGGCAGCAGGGCTGGCTGCCATGTGGCTTTCACCAGGGGCTGGTGCCCTCCATTGCAGCAGTTTTCTATAAAACACAGATCACACCGTTCCTGACATAAACATAACCCGTTTCTCCATGTATCCTGTATTTTGGGAGCGCTGTCAGCCCAAAGGGAGCTCAGGCAGCGTGGGGAGAGCTCAGCACACAGCCCACGTGTGGGAGTCCCTGCCAAGGCACCCAGGGAGCTGCTGCCTCGTGCCCAGCCTGGGGCTGTGCAGGGACAGAGGCTGAGCACACCAGACTCTGCTGCTCATCTCACTTCCCAAAGTACCCACTACTGGGGAAGTTTGGTCAAACTCCCATAAGAGGATACATGCTTGCTGAAATGACTCCACGGGCAAATGTTTTCAACAAAACAAACCCATGGCTCCCGCAGTGTGCCAGTAACAGCTGCACCAGCCGCCCAGACCCAGCCTTTCCCAGCTGCGTGTCACCCCAGAGAGCACATACAGACTGGGAGCTGTCTTTGCTGTTATCCCTTGACTTGTTCTTGGCGAGCCTCTTCTTCTTCTTGTGCAGGGGTCTTGACTCCAGAATCATCTCCTCCAGCTCGAAGGTGGGGTCACAGTGCAGGCGGCCCTTCTGCCAGGACACACGACACACTCAGGTGAGGCGCAGCAGAGACCCAGGAGCCCCTTCCCCCTTGGCAAAGCCCTGCTCTCACAGGGGCTCCTGCAGCGTGAGGAGCAGCCCCCGCTCAGACAGGATGGTCCCGACTCACGTTGGGGACGAAGGCTGGCTCCACGCGCTTCTCGCTCACGTCGCTCCACACCACGCCCGAGAGCTGAGCCGAGGCCTGGATGTGCGCCAGGCAGGAGAAGCGATGCTCAGGATTCACTGTCAGCAGCTGGGGAGGGAAAAGCTTTGCTGATACAGCACTGGAGAGAGCAGCATCCCTGCCAGAGGAGGAAGGCAAGGCAGCCAGCAGCAGCCTGCCCGGGCCAGCTGCAGGGCTCAGCCCCGCCAAGGAGCCTTTCTGCTGGGGGAAACAGAGACCTTACTGCAGGAAAAACACCTAAGAAAGAGTTCTGCAGGCACCCCAGCGCTCGGGGGGGACATGGGGGTCCCCTCCCTGCTGAGGGGGCTGCTGGCACACGCCTGGTGAGGATGGATTCCCTGGCAGCCCGGCTGCCCAGCAGATGGCAATGCAAACCCGCCGAATGCACCGCCACAGCCTCTGCCAGCAAATCCTCATTAAACTGAATCTAATTATGCAAATTGCCCACCAACATTAACTCATATCAGAGGCACTTATTTGCTGCCACACCGGCTGCATCTTTCCTACAGCAAACTCACTGGCTACTTTTCAGAGTTCTCAAGCAAGCCAGAAGCTAAACCAGCTGCCCCAACACATCCCAGCTTTCTGCAGCAGCAGCACGAGGAAAGCAGCAGAGCATTCCACAGAGCTGGAACCCCCAGCAGCTCTCACAACCCTGTCAGACCCTTCAGCCCCAAAGAACAAGCCGAGAGGGAGCAGCCAGAGGTGCTGCAGTGCAGCTCCACCTCAGCTGCCATCCCAGCCAGAGGTGCTGCCTTTACAGGTGACCCTGACCATGGAGAGGATGGGATGCTGGAAGGCACAATTCTAGCCCAGCTGGGAATCTGACTGTCACACCAAAACCACCCTTTTTGCTTCCCCTGCTATCAAACATCATGCATCTTATCACAGGGATAATAAACACACAGCTCACATAATTAACCATAGGGTTCCAGAATGGACTGGGCTGGAAGCTCACCTTGCCATGGCAGGGACACCTCCCACTGCCCCAGGTGCCCCAGCCCCAGGGTCCAGCCTGGCCTTGGGCACTGCCAGGGATCCAGGGGCAGCCCCAGCTGCTCTGGGCACCTGTGCCAGGGCTGCCCACCCTGCCAGGGAACAATTCCCAATTCCCAATCTCCCATCCAGCCCTGCCCCTGGCAGTGGGAGCCATTCCCTGTGTCCTGTCCCTCCATCCCTTGTCCCCAGTCCCTCTCCAGCTTCTCCTGGAGCCCCCTTAGGCACTCCCACAAGTCTCCCTGGAGCTTCTCAAGGCTTAACATCCCTAACTTTCCCAGCCAATATTTTGTAAATTACTGTAATTACTCTTATTATTCATTGTTTATTAATACACTGATAATTTTCCAGCCAGTCCTGCCTGCACAGTAGCTGCCATCCAACCCAGAGCCACCCCAGAAGGACAATCCATGCAGCAATTCATGCAGCTCTGCCCCGAAGGGCCCCTCACCTTGCGCAGCAGCGCGACCATTTCCTTGGACCAGGCTGAGGAGTACTGGACGCTGACGGTGCTGAAGAGCTGCACCAGGGACTCCACGGGGTTGTTGGAGTGGATGTCGTACGGCCTCTGGGGACAAGAGCACAAGGGTGAGGCATGCCCTGTCCCTCTGGGCCAGCCAGAGCACGCGTCGAGGGCCGGGACGGCCGGAGCCCTACCCAGCCCCGCAGCAGCTCGTAGGCCATGATGCCCAGGGACCACCAGTCCACCTCGAAGGAATAGCCCGTCCCGCCGCTCAGGAAGGAGTGGAAAATCTCCGGGGCTGAGCAGAAAGGCAGAGCACACAACAGGTTATTCGTTGTTATCTCCTCCAGTACTTCATGTAAGTCAGTGCACGTTTAAGGTGATTTTCCCGCACAGCTGCCCCAGGGGAGGCTGTGTGAGGCAGGAGAGCAACAGCAACAGCTGTGTGCCTGCCCCCACTGGGAACTGGGGTACCAGCCACCTGCAGGGACAGCCAGCACAGGACAGCACAACCATGGGGCCCCATGAGACACCAAGCGCAAGGCTGGAGCCAGAGAGGTGTGGGGAGCGCAGGAGGAGGAGGCTGGATGGGATGAGGAGGGCACAGCAGGACGGAGGGGACTGGACAGGATGGACAGAGGGCAGGCCAGGACAGGACAGGATGGGATGGGGTGACATGCCAGCCCCAATGCCTTCTCACTGGGAGTTCCCCTTCTCAATCTCAAACAATCGGGCTCTGCTGAGCCACTTGGACACGAGCACCAATGTCCTAAACTGACTGGAGGGCCCTGGCTGGGGCAGCCTGTGCTGAGCACACAGAACATGACACAGGCACAAGGGCAGCGATTGTCTCTTACCCATGTACGGCTTTGTCCCAGCCAATGCTGTCGCTCTTTCACCGTCCCTAATGATGGTTGCAATATTAAAATCTGTTAAATGGGCATGACCTTAAATAAAGACACATTTTAAGAAGGAATTAATGGCAGTGCAGTGGCAATGCAGAGTCAGAACACATTTGTTTCATAAGCTCCTGCCCTCAGACAGGGTAGCACAGACACGGGTAGGTCAGGGTCGGATCCCACGGCATGGCCATGGGAGACCCCAAATGTTTCCCAGGATTTGGGCTGGCCTGGTGATTAAAGGGTAGGGAGCTTTGGGGTTTGATTTTGCATCACACTTGGCGCTAGCCAGTAACCCCCAGCAGCTTCAGCACTGGCCAAATTGCTCTGGCCAGAAGCTGCAGGAGTGAAAAAGACACCAGGGAAACACTATCATAGAACCACAAAATGCCTGGGCTGGAAAGGACTAAAAGATCATCTCGTTCCAAGCTCCTGCCATGGAGCTTCCACTAGACATGGGTGCTCCAAGCCCCTGAAGCCACTGAACTGCAGTGACTCCAAATTCCCAGGGCTGAAGTTGGGCTGACCACAGCACACTGGACAGGCTGGTTGGGTGACCCTCCCCGCATTGAAAAGCACAGGGATGTTCAGGTAAACATGATCCAGAAAAAGCAGAGCAGCTTTTCCCACACTTTCCCCAGGTAAAAAGATATCCAGTACCCAGGACTGTAAGCAATCTGTCCCTGGAATGAATGAGGGAGCAAACAAAGAGGAGCAGAGTGATCCTACCTTGTTCATCGAGGAGGATGTTGTCTGGTTTTACATCTCTGGGAAAAGAAGGAAGATTACAGCAGATGGAATCTCAGTCAGACCACGCATGAGACTCAATGACAAAAATCCTGCAATTGTTTATCTATCAAAAATTAGGAACAAATTAAACAAAAATATTCTAACATGAGGCAAGCCCCTTTATGATGGACTACAAATACGCTTTTCCTGGGCAATTTGGTGAAAAACTGGAAGGATTAGACTTGTTCAGGAAGGAAAGGAAATTCCCAAGGAAAAGCAATAACAATACTGGGGATATTTGTGTGAAGCCCTGGATGGCTTTAACACCTGCCCTGAAATGTTCAGTGCCCAGTGAAGCATCGGACTGCCTCTGGGTGGTGGGGGCAGGACCAGCAGCTGGGGGTGGCCAGGAGCAGCACCACGAGCCACCCCAGGCCCGCAGGGCGGGTGCAGCAGGCCCAGCAGGGCTGTGGAGTTACCTGTGGATGATGTGCTGGCTCCGCAGGTAGTCGAGGGCCAGCGCCATCTCACAGATGTACAGTTTGACTGTCTCCTCAGTGAACTGCACGTTCTGCTGCAGGTGGTAGCGCAGGTCTCCTCCCAGGAGCAGGTCCACCACCATGAACATGTCCTCCTCGTCCTGGAAGGAATACCTGCAGGACAGGGGAGCGGCTGAGCCACCCGGGGCTCACAAACCCAGCCAGGCTCTTCCCCTCTCCTCATCACACAGCTCCAGGGAGAACTGCACGTGGCCCCACCATGGGCACAGAATCCCAGAATCGTTTGTGCTGGAAAAGCTCTCTCACACCTTCGAGTCCAACCATTCCCAGCACTGCCAAGGCCACCAGTGACCATGTCCCCAGCTGCCACAATCACATGGCTTTTAAATCCCTCCAGGGATAGGGACTCCACCACTGCCCCAGGCAGCTGTGCCAGAGCTGGACAGCCCTTTTGGATAGAAAACTTCCCTAATTTCCACTCTGAGCTGCCCTGGCCCAGCCTGAGGCCGTTCCCTCTGCTCCTGTCCCTGTTCCCTGGAGCAGAGCCCGACCCCCCCGGCTGTGCCCTCCTGGCAGGAGCTGTGCAGAGCCACAAGGGCCCCTGAGCCTCCTTTGCTCCAGCCTCAGCCCCTGCCCAGCTCCCTCAGCCTCCCCTGGGGCTCCAGCTGCTTCCCCAGCTCTGTTCCCTTCCCTGGCCATGCTCCAGCCCCTCAAGGTCCTTGCAGAGTTGGGCCCAAAACTGAAGATGCAGCTTTGCTGCTTGCACCTTCTCAATCAAGCACGTCCAGCTCAAGACGCTCACTTGTTTTTAAATCGATTCCTACACTAAACGATGTTTCCATGAAAGAGATGAGCATCCCAGGTAATGTCCCCCTGCTCACCCCGTCACTGTCCCTAAGCAGCTGTGCCATGTCAGCCCACCAGCACAGAGCTCACGCTCTGCCAGCCAGACACTTCAGAGAAACTTCACATTTTCAACTGCAAACAATCTCATAAAACCTACTTAAAATATCTCAGCCTATCTTAAAGATGAATTGGAAAACACAACTGCTAATTTAACTAGATAAACCAGGAAAAGAGATTTATATTTACTGTGGAGTAAACCGCCTCTCTAAATCTGCTGTGGGTCCCACGGGAGACTGACAGCAGTGGGGATACACCAAAACAACGCTCATTGTTATATTTGGTGACTGCACTTCCAAGGAAAGAGTATGTGGGATTGTATAATACTTATGAATCACTCACTTCTGCTCCCATCTTAAATGTAGGTTTATTCTAAAACTACAAGCCAAAAGGGTTTGCTACGAGAGCAAGTTCTCTACAGAATTTCATTGCTTGTCGGGAAAAACTTTTGCAATTGCTAAGAAACTGAAAAATATCAATATTAACTCAACTGGCTGTTCTGGAGCAATGGATCAACAAAACAAATGGGACACATCACCCACTTCCATCACTTTGGGTATAAAACTTGCTCTATTTTTAGAAGTGTCCCCCTCCCCACCAGCCTGGCTCACATCCAGCACTGCTGGAGGGGAGGGGACCCTTCAATGGGCAGGGAGGCTGAGAAAGAACAGATCACTGGAGCAGGGGGTCCCAAGGCCTCTGCCCAGGGCTCACCCAAACTAACCAACGACACTAGGATATTATGCTCTGCTTTCTAAAACTGTAAATTTGTTTTTCCTGCAAAATTTGATAACGATGTGTCCAAGCTCCAAAGGAATGTGTTTTCTTTGGCCAGTGAGTGTGATGCAAAGCACACCAAGGGATGCTGGTGGGCTGAGGGGTCGATATGGTTGTAGGGCAGATGAGACAGGCTGCAGCCTTTAGCACTGCCTAGACAGGATACATTTCCCAGGCATTGCCAGCTCAAGCTATTTGTTAGATTTCAACCTGATTTAAAGAGTGTTTTTTAAAATTAGATGTTGCTCAGTAATGAGGATATTTCTGCCAGTGCACACAGAGTGAAGTCATTACCTGAGCACTTGAAATGCCACTATTTGTAGTGATCTGCTACTGAAAAAGTTATGAGAGTCACTGGGATTATCGGGTGTGTGGCTCTGTGAGCGCCGGAGGCTGGGGAGGGAGCTGCTCACCAGAGATTCACCAGGAACACGTGCTCGATCTCCTGCAGGATCTCCAGCTCCCGGAACACGTTGCGCACCTCGTCCCTCTCGATGCACTGCTGCTTGTTCATGTACTTCATGGCGTACATCTTCTCCGTGTCCCTCTTCTGCACGATGCACACCTGGGCCAGGAGAAGAAAAGAGTCAGGAACATGTTCCACATCCTCATCTGCTGCCCTGGGAGCTGAGACCCACTCTGCTCAGCAGCTCACCCCTCAAACATCCCTGATCCCTAGGCTGAGATTGCACCTACGGACAGCAGCATCCCTGCTCTCGGTGCCATGCCCAGCTGGGGAGTGCGTGGGCTCTGCTCCAGCCCACTGCCCATCGCATGCTGCAGCTGCTCCAGGGCATGATGGCTGGCTCTGGAGAGCTTTCCAAAGGGACAGCGCTTCCAACAACCGTGTGGGAGCCGTGAGGCGCCTTTGGGCTCGCTGTGCCTGGATGGAAAGCGGCATCAGACAGCCACAGGGTTCTGTGCCAGCCTCGCCACCCCGCTGCTCACAGCACTGCTCCACAGGCAGGCTCTCACCTGCCCGCACATCACTGGGCTCCCAAAGGGGAAAAAATCCCTTCAGGCAGCAGAAAGTGACCAAAATGCAAACTGGTTACAACAAAAAAGACCTGGCCCAGAGGGGCACCCTGTGCCTGTCCCCGGAGCCCCGCTCTGCCGTGGGCACGGAGCCCCCAGGTGGGCACAGAGCCCCCAGGCTGGCACTGAGCCCCGAGACCCCAGGCTGGCACTGAGCCCCTAGGCCAGCACAGAGCCCCCGCGCTGGCACTGAGCCCCGAGACCCCGGGCTGGCACTGAGCCCCTAGGCCAGCACAGAGCCCCCGCGCTGGCACTGAGCCCCCAGGTCTGTCCCCAGAGCCCCCAGGCTGGCACAGAGCCCCCAGGCTGGCACAGAGCCCACAGGTCTGTCCCCAGAGCCCCCGGGCTGGCACAGAGCCCCCGGGCTGGCACAGAGCCCCTAGGCCAGCACAGAGCCCCTGGGCTGGCACAGAACCCCTAGGCCAGCACGGAGCCCCTGGGCTGGCACAGAACCCCCGGGTCTGTCCCCAGAGCCCCCAGGCTGGCACCAAGCCCCCGGGCTGACACGGAGCCCCTGGGCTGGCCCTGCCGCCCCCCTCAGCCCCGCTAATGACGCCTTCATTACCAAGGTGACTGCTTTCCCAAGAGCTAATTAGCTATCACGGTAACTCTTTTTAAATTACTAATGGCATGTCTACATCTGCTATAATTATGCCTGCCCTCTGTTAATTATCAGCCGTGGTGGTAATTAGGATGAGCTGGATATGCTCCCTGGGCAGCTCGGCCGGGGTGGCTGCAGGCAGAGAGTGGGTCCTGCTTACACCGAGTGGAACAAGGGAAGGGAATTTCTGTGGGCGGCAGGGAACCGAGACAGGTGGGAGCCGCAAACACTTGGCGCCTCTACACGCTGCCACTAATAACCATGTGCAAGTGCTAATGGTGCTCGGTATAATATCATCAAGGACACGCTGCCGCAAGGAGGTGACAAAATAATGGGTGGTTATCGTTAGCCTGATATACCCCCTAATTAGTGATGCACAGGAATTACCGCGATTATTTTCCGCCGTCGTTACAACTGCGGTGAGAGCTGAAAATCAGCTGTTGCCATAACTCTGCACACCTCAGAGCTCATGATAAGGGCACTTCGTGGGCAGAGTGACCTAAGCTGTTTCCCTGCGTCTGGACCCCTCTGGTGCCCATGGGCGAGCAGAGCCCTTCAACTCCAGCTGCCAGGGACTGTTCCAGGTACAAAACATATGGGAAAACCTTCTTCATGCAAACTTAATAATAATAATAAACGACCTACCACAATGCACACCACCAGCAGGATCCAGCCCCTGCCTAGAGCAGGCTGAATTGGTTGTATGTTCAATAAACCAGGCAAAAATATATTTTATATATTCTTTGAGCAGCAAAGCCCTAACAATTTTCCTTTAAAACATGGTCATTGCTGTAGAACTGCTCTGAAAACAATCCAGTCCTCTGGGTAACAGCCATCAAGGCACTGAGCAACATTCTCTCCTGATGTCAGCTTATTCCACATTATTGCTGGAAGCTCATTAATTTCTAGGTCCTTTATTTTTTAGGTTGTGACTTGCTGTACCTTAATGAGTATTACATGTTATTCTGATGTCATTTGTCTCTTGTTTCTCCACAGTGAAAATGGGAGCCCAGCATAATAAATGAGAAAATGATGAAAACTTCATGTACTCTGTAATTATGATAAACAGTTTTCTGCAATTGAACAGCATCACCTCCACACAAAGCAGCACCAGTTCCGGGCACTCTGGGAACGTTTGTTCTCTGATTTCTGCAGGAAAAGTGGATGTCAGTGGAGAGGCTGCCCTGCAGCTGAGCCCGTGGCGTGAGCGGGGGCTGCCCTGTGCCTGTGGGGTTGCTTGAGGGCACAATGAGCCCCACAGCTGATGGTCAGCTGGGCAGGGGTACCGTGTCTGCAGCACAGCCACCACCAGGCACTGATCACCTCACACCGCTCTTGGTCGGGGTCTAACTCGGGTCAAACCAACACCAGGACCAGTGCTGGTGCTGCCTGGCTGGGCTCAGCCGCTCAGTGCCCCTGCCACAGGCAGCGACCATTCCAAAGGTGCCCCTGCTTACAGAAACACATCGATGTCTTTGTGTCCCCCAAAATGGCAGTGACACAAAATGTATCTTTTTCGTTTTGTGCTTCTCTGTTCATGCATCTGTTCCTGGGGAAGTAATAAACATCTATCTATTGGGTCACAAGTCAAGAGTAGGTTTTTTAAATTAACCCATTTTCAGGCAAGTCTACAATGCAGAGCAAGGCAAGAAGCAGAAATGACTGTCCTCGTTCTGCAGCCACACAAAGGGAGTGTTTGGTGGTTAAATACAGCCATTAGGAGAACGAGTGGAACGGAGCCAGCCCTGCGAGGCAGAAGGCGGGCAGCAGCTGGGAGTGGATTGCTCAAGACACGGCACATAAAAGCTCTCACAGAGCCCCAGATACCCAGGCATGTGTGCAGCTGCCCATCCCGCAGGGACGGCTGGAGCCCCCACCCAGGACTCCAGCCAGGACTGGGGCAGGTGACACCTCCTGGGCCCACTGGGCCCCCGGGCCGAGATAGTGACAATACCTGTGCTGCCACAGTGACATCACTTGTACTGCCACAGTGACATCACCTGAACTATCACAGTGACATCACCTGAACAGTCACAGTGACATCACCTGTACTGTCACAGTGACATCACCTGAACTGTCACAGTGACATCACCTGAACAGTCACAGTGACATCACCTGAACAGTCACAGTGACAATACCTGTGCTGCCACAGTGACATCACTTGTACTGTCACAGGGACAACACCTGAACTATCACAGTGACATCACCTGAACTGTCACAGTGACAATACCTGTGCTGCCACAGTGACATCACCTGTACTGCCATCACAGTGACAACACCTGAACTATCATAGTGACAATACCTGTGCTGCCACAGTGACATCACTTGTACTGTCACAGGGACATCACCTGAACTATCACAGTGACATCACCTGAATGGTCACAGTGACAATACCTATACTGTCACAGTGACAAAACCTGCACCATCACAGTGACAACACCTGAACTGTCACAGAGACAACACCTGAACTATCACAGTGACAATACCTGAACTATCACAGTGACATCACCTGAATGGTCACAGTGACATCACTTGTACTGTCACAGTAACATCACCTGAACGGTCACAGTGACAACACCTGAACTGTCACAGTGACAACACCTGAACTGTCACAGTGACAACACCTGAACTATCACAGTGACAACACCTGTGCTGTCACCCCAGCTGGCAGCTCAGCTGAATCCCTACCCTTCCCAGCCTGGCATGCTGCCTCCAGCAGGCTCTGCCTTTTCTCCTTTAGAAATCCAATAACTTTCTGCCCTGCTGATTCTGAAGGAATTCATCAGGCTGAAATCCCCCCTCACATGAGAGGTCACCTAATCATTGACAGCATGTCCTGACTTAGCCTCGCTATCCAGGGACAGCAGAGTGTTCCTGGGCTCAAACAAAGCCATTCTGGGCAGGATCCATGCAGCTGGTAAGCAGTGGGGATGGCTGTACCTCGGCTGCACAAAGACCTTGTTTCCTCCGGCGTATGCAGAGGTCACCCAAAGCCAAGGCACTCGTGGCCCCCGAGGGATGTCACCGTCACGGCTGGTGACAAACCCACAGCTGACTCAGGGATCTGTCTTTGGGTCTGAACTGGGAGCACTGGGTTTCCTTCTTGAATTTCTGCTCCTTTGGCTTCTGCCTCTGTAAGACGAGAGCGATGCCCTGTAATCCTCCCACACACAGACACTCTTGACTGCAGCTGAGCCACGGGGACATTTCCACGTAAAACCTGGATTTCACTCTTTTTGTTTTCAGAGCAGAGGCAAGGCTAAGAGTCAGCCAACACTACACACCTACATCAAACACCTTAATCCCCCCCAGTTCTGAACCGTGGCCACTGCTCTAGTTTATAAAAATGCTTCTTTGCAGTGGTTGCACCTTGCCCACATATGTTGATTTCTCCTCCTGCTTCTGCTGGGTATTTATTCCTCCCTGTTTTCCCCAGTATCTACAGAACTGCCATTTAGCAGAAAGGCTGAAAATTGAAATGAGGAGCATTAACATGAAATTGCCCGTGGCACCCAGAAGCATCAGCAGGCTCTGGGACTGCGTGGGGAGAGAAGTCTCTGCTGTGGGGGAAGCACAGCAGCAGCCTCGGGGTGCTGGGGACACGGGAGATTTGCAGCCTCTGGAAGAACTAAGTCTTTCATCCTGAAGGAGCAGAAGCAGTGAGAAGGCACTTAGCATGATGTAGAAACAGCTCAAGCTTTTTTGACAACCAATTTCATTTTGAGCACCAAATTTTACTTTGGAGACAGACTGCAAGGGCGAGGATAGGCTGGACAATTGTGTTCACTGGTTTCCTGAGCTTGTTGGGCAAAGAGTAAAGCAGGTGAGAAGAGCTTTATTGCACCTGTGCATTGCTGAAAGGATAACCTCAATACTGACTTCTAACAAGTTCATCCCCTTTAGCCAAGGTCTCCTTGAATGGCTCAGCTCTTACACCAAGTCATCATTCACTTTTCCCAGAGTTTTCATCCTTTAGAAAGTGGCTGGAGGGAGATCCCTGCCACCCAGCATCCCCAGGTCCCCTCTGCTTTGCTCTTGTACCAAGAACTGCAGGCAGAATCTTGCCAATTAGCTATTAAAAACAAGTAAATTAAACTCTCAGCCGCTATCAGGAAAGCTGCAAACAGGGATCACTGTTCTGGGCATGGCCACAGCTGCACAGGACACAGAACTACTTTCCCTGGCATTCAAATGCATCTTTGTATCCACATTGTATTATGATTGTGCTGCTGGCAATTGAAATACAACCCTTCCCTGGTAATTAGCATCTGTGTAACACTGGTAATCAAAAACTTCATAACGATTTGTTCTACAATCCTCACAAATATCAAGGATAAAATCAGCTAATCAAATTATTTTTTAGGCATAGCCAAGAGAACAAAGCCTACAGCTGCCTCTCAGGTGTATCTGCAGTGACACAATTCAGTGTCAGGGATTCACCCAGCACATGAGCCAGGGAACAGCTGGGGGACGCTGCTGGAAGCATCTCCCACAGGCACCCAAGGAGCAGCTCCCCTACACCAGCAGGCCCAGAAGGGGCAGGCAGCCCCTCAAGGATGCTGCTGGTCCCTCAAAGGGGCTCCCCCTCCACAATGCTGACCCGGAGCTTGGTGCCATGAGCACCAAGAGAGATGCAAACACTGCAGGCTGCCAGCACCTGCAGCCCCTCTCCATCCCCTCAGGGCTGGTCCTGGCAGGGAGCTCTGGGCACAGCAGATCCTTTCACACCTACCCTTAGCGGGCAAGGGGCCCAGTAACACCCAGAGGGACTGTGGCACCGAGTCCTGGCCCGGGGCTGCAGCTGCACACAACCTGCCCGTGACAGTGACACTCGCCCCACGCTCAGCGGGGACACGGAACCGTAACTGTCTGACCCCGAATAAAAACCTACTCTGAATCAATCCAAACCCTCCACTGCCTGACTGCAGAGCTTACTGAAGCAGCACTTTGTCCTGGAGCAGCTCTGACAGCAGTGCCTCTGGCAGCGCTCCCTCAGCCATTGTCTCCAGCACACAAAGACCCGTTGGCAGGAGCAGGACATCTGCTGCCATCCCCACCTCTCCATGTGCCAGTGAGCCAGCCCAGGGGACACCAACATGAGAGGGCTGCTGGCTGTGACAACAACACCCCTCAGTCTTTCCATCCAGCTCACAGAAGGGTTTGGGAGGGAAGGGACCCCAAATCCCACCCAGTGCCACCTCCCACTGTCCCAGGTGCCCCCAGCCCCAGTGTCCAGCCTGGCCTTGGGCACTGACAGGGATCCAGGGGCAGCCCCAGCTGCTCTGGGCACCTGTGCCAGGGCTGCCCACCCTGCCAGGGAACAATTCTCCCATCTGAACCTCTAAAGCTGCAGTGGTAGCCAAACAAGTGGGACCCCCAGGAGCCATGCTCTACGTACAAGGTTATCAGCTCGACAAATCTGTCTTCACATCTTTAAGTGCTGATTTTGTTTCCATTTCCAGACACCTTGCCACGTTTCACTCCTTAAGATATTTTTCATGGAGCCTTACAACTTTAGTTTTTCCCTGCTGAAAAGCCGTGCTTTTCCCCAAGATTGATGGACTCGTCTGTCAGAACACCATAAATCATTAAAATCTCTTTTATGCAGCACTGCTGTTTGCTGCAGCCAAGTTGTAACAGCAGCTGATGAAACTTTTATTCACAGCAAGCCTGTTGGTGTTTCCAGGTCGTGTCAACACTTCCATAAAAAATCTCTTTCTCAGTTCTTATGCTAGAGCCAAAAAAGTCTTCTGACCCAAAATAACACCTGCTGTTCCCAACAACACTTCAGTGTGCTGTGTATCAGAGGATCACAGACTCCCAGACTGGCCTGGGTTGGAAAGGACTTTAAAGATCATCCAGTTCCAGCCCCTTGCCATGGCAGGGACACCTTCCACTGTCCCAGGCTGCTCCAAGCCCTGTCCAAACTGGGCTTGGGCACTGCCAGGGGCCCAGGGGCAGACACAACTGCTCTGGGCAATCTCAATGGCTTCAATCTCGAGTCCTAAGGATGTGTTCCTGTGCTTCTGTGCAGGTCCGCAGCCCTCCCTGAGGCCCAGCAGGCCCCTGTGGATCTGTATCCCCTCTGGATGTGCACAGCACTCCGTGTGCAGGCAAAGGAAACCACGTACACAGGTGCAGCTGGAGTTGCTCAACACACAGGCAAAGATAAGTGTGTCCATGTTTTTTGATTTTTTTTTCCAGAATGAGCCTTATTCTGTCTCACTCACACAAATGGGACAGCCAGCACACTGAAACTATGTCAGGGAAAGCTCTCCTCATTGGCACCCTGCAAACGGGGCTGAGGCATCTATCAGGGAACATTTCTTCATTTCCCTGCAAGAAATCATGGAAGGGAGCTGCAGAACAGTATCTACAGGGCCTGAGTCCTGACTTAATGCAATTTAAGGTGGTTCAGAGCAAGCATTTCCCTTTAATGTCACGCTGAGAAAATAAGGTCCCATCAGACATTAAGCAGATGTTTCTGTAATTGAGTTTGGATATGGGGGATTATTTGACTTGAAGCTCCAAAACACGTGTAGATTTCTTTTCCTCAGGAGAGACACTAATCCAAATAAACAAGGAGAAACTGAAGAAGTGACAGCAGAGAGCCCTAAAGAACAAAAAGGAAAGAGAAGTGTTTTTCCTTGCTTTTACTTGTCCTGGTTCTCCACCTCTCCCCTGCACACACCAGCCAGACACCCCAAACCTGGTGTCTTCACTCAGGGTTCAAGCACAAATGTAGACGTTGGGATCCCCCTCTGGCCACAGCCCTGAGCACATCCCTGGTTTGGTTTGGACCCCCAGGCCACGGAGCAGCCTCTGGGGAGGCCCTGAAGGGGACAGGGGCTGCGCTGGCACCATGAGGAGAGCAGGGAGGAGCACAGCCCAGGAGATGTGTTCTGGAGCTGTCACACTGCCTACAGAAAGGCTGTCAGGCATCTACATTTCTGTCTGGCTTTAATCACATGCTCAGAGATCTCTGCTGGGCTTTTCTTTTTCAATAATTAAAGTAGAATGATGAAAACTCAGACCAACCTGCAGACATCCCTGAAGACACTGTGACCCATCTTTCTGCCTTTTGGGTGGATCCAAACCTGGATCCAGCATTTCCTCCAGCTCAGCAGCACTCCATAGATATACATGAGCACCTGGAGCCCTGTGCACAGCCACAGCTAACGAGCATTTCTGAATAAATCGTGCAATGTTTTCCTGTGGGCGACACGCATTTTGAGTTATGTCTAGTATTTGGAGCCATCTCTCCTTATGGCCATGACTACACTCTGTGATAGGCTGGTTAAAGAGGCAAAATGATTGTTTTTAGCTACATATTTGACAGATATTGGGAACAGAAAGAAATCTAATTACTTCCAACGAAGATTGGAGGGCCTTATTTAATCTGTGAACATAAATTGATGTTGAAGTTCCCTGACCCCAAGGCAAGAACACTCGCTGTGCTATTTTGAAAAGCCTCATCACTCATCCTGACCCGGCCCTGATGGGCACTGGCACTGAGACCCAATGTCCTTGTTTGTGCTGCTGCCACAACACACCCCCAGGCACCAAACTTCCCTTCTGTGCTGAAGGAAATAAACACAGGTCTTTCTTTTCAGCCAAGGAAGGAGGGGATACTCGTGTTTCACAGTGCAAAACCCTCAGGAGGAATCATGCCACTTGCAGCCAAATGCTTGTTTTCCCTTGGCAGAAGCTTGCTCCATTGAGCTGGCGTTTAGCACCAGGCTGCACAAAGGGATCAGCCCTGGAAGGGCAGCAGTGGAGGCTGGGCAGGTGGAGATCCCTGCCAGAGTGAGGGCACAGGGCTGTGGTGGGCCTGGCCACAAACCCCCTGCCCCTCCTGGCTGCCCTCCCTCCCCTGCACTGCAGCCGCTGCCTGGCCCCAAGGAGCCTGCACAAGCCTCATGAGCCCTTCTATCAAAGCCTCCAAACAGCACTCCACAGTACCTCAAGCTGCCAAGAGAAGGAAATGTGCTTTGTACTCCTCCACGTTTCCAGGGATGGGACTCCTCTGCCCAGGAACACCCTGCAGATCTCAGAATCACAGGATGCCTTGGGATGGCAGGGACCCCAAATCCCACCCAGTGCCACCCCTGCCATGGCAGGGACACCTCCCCTGTCCCAGGTGCTCCCAGCCCCAGTGCCCAGCCTGGCCTTGGGCACTGCCAGGGATCCAGGGGCAGCCCCAGCTGCTCTGGACAACAACCTTACCCTGACAAGCCCAAAGATAGCAGCAGGGGCTAAAATCGAGTTCCAGAGCAGAGCAGAGCTGCTCTGAGAGCCTGAGCATGCAGCAGTCCCCCAGAGCTGTGCATGGGCACACAGGGGGCACCATCCCACCATGGGGTGAGGGCTGGCTCCTGGCAAACAGCGCTGCTCCAGCTGGCTTGGTGTTGGCAATCCTCAGTGTGGTTCGGTTTCACTGCACCACTTGCTGTACATGAACAGATAAGTATTGCATACTGCACTGCCCTTTGTTGAGAGGAATTTTTAGCACTTACTTTTAAAAACAATTTTTAGATCAAAAGTAATAATATGGCACAACAATCTTACTGCAACTCCTTGAGAAAACGACAGCAACAGAAGGAATCTCGATGAATTTTGGACATAAATAGTAAGTAAACGGGAGGTGAGGGTGGAAAGCAGAGACACAAAAGGCTTCTGTTCAATAAACATGGTTTCTTTCCATGCTCTTCTTTCTTTAAAAATTCTTATGGACTTACACTCCAGAGTGCTTTCCAAAGGGAGGTAGAATCCATGATCATACAGATAAAATATAGTCTATCCCAATGTGACAGGTCAGTAAGAAGAAAAAAGTATAAAGAAAAAATAAGAAAAGCCAATTTGCAATTGTCAAAGTGATCCTGTACTCACAGTTTCATTTCAGAGAACAAAATGGCCAGTTGGTACAAAAATGGAAAGCACTAAATTTAGAATTTGTCAGCATTTTCACTCCTGATATTTCAATTTTATGGAACTATTGAAACAGACATGATTTTGCTGTGCACATTGCATAAAGAACAATATCCAGGCCTTTTCAGCAGGTGACCCTCGCTGGGTTGCACCTGAGGGCTCCTCACCCCTCATCCCGGGCTAGGAAACAGCATCAGGGATGGAAAGAGCAGGGGGAAGGAACCCACACCCACCAAAAATCACTGCCCAGTCGCCATGCTGCTCCCAAAGCTGTCTGTGTTTGCTGGCTGTGCTCTCAGGAGCCCTTTGCAGTGACAGCCTGAGCAGGCTGGCCCTTCGTGGCCATCTGCAGTGCCCCGTTCCTGGGCTGGCAGTGGTGTGGGGCACACGGACACATCACACAGACAGAAAGAGCAGGTGCCATGGGGGTTTCTGTCCCTGTCCCTCCCTCGGTGCAGGCAGGGAAGGCAGTGTGGAGCAGCCCCAGGCACCAGGAGGGCTCTGGTTTTGCAGAGCGGGGCTCTCCAGGCCGTGGGGCAGCGCCCGCCTGCTCCCAAACACGGCCCCACAACCCCTGAGCCCACGCCTGGGCCCTGGGGGCTCTGTGCAAGGGACCCCTGAGCTGGAGGGGACACCCAGCCCTCCACAGCACCTTTCTGATCCTCCTCCACAGGCCTATCCCACAACAGCTCTCCCCACATCCCCTTCTCGCCCCTCTCCACAGTCCACCAGCAACGTTCATCAGGGAAACAAGGCAAATGGCCACCTCAGAAGACAGGAACAGAGGTGATTCCAAAGGAGAAGGGCTGTCAGGGAAACTGGGAGGGGTAGAAGCACCTGGTGTGCTCATCCCTGGGAAGGACCCTGCCTCGCAAGCCTGGCCCACACCAAGGCCCTGTCCCCTGGCACTGCCGCTGGCTCCGGGTGCCCAGCGCAGGCCGCGGGTCCCTCAGCCTCAGCAAAATCATGTCAAATCCCTCGTCACAACACTGTTCCTATTGTGAGCTGTGCACCAGTTGCATCAGTTTCTGCTTCTATTTTTCATGCTCCATCTTTAATTCATGGCTGAGACGCAGGAAATCCCAGCGGCCTTGTAGTGGCTTGTGGGCAGCTCTGCCTTCACCACAGAGAAACCAGAGCAGAACTGTATCCAGCCTTTTGGAGCTGTGTCCATACAACTCCCACGAGATTCAGACCAGTTTCTGAGCAGCACACAGACACTTCAATAAGAACTCATGAACTTTAGACCCACAAGAAGAAATACATCCTGTGAAGACAAGGACAAAGGTTCCTTCCACAGACACCACTGCCCAGAGCAACAACAGGGTACAGCCGTAATGCCCTGGACAAAGCCAGGCAGTATTTTCCTTAATAAACTCTATTTGCTGTATCATGCTGATGTACCCATAATTTCATAGGAACCAAGGACACTGTTCCCTATCATTTTTGACATTAAGTGGTTTGTAATTGGATTGTCCAGCCATGAGCATTAACACAACATCCCAAGCTCACAAGCTGCAGCTTCCAAGGACCTGTAGATGACCTCGATGTCCAACACAGCTTCAATTTTATTGTTGCCAAAAGCTGCATCTGATGCTGGAACCTTCCATCTCTCAGCTCCATTTACGAGCTGGTGGGGGTGTGGGCTATGATGGCTTGTATCCAGGCCCTGTCCCTGGCACTGCCGCTGGCTCCGGGTTGGGTCCCTCAGCCTCAGCAAAATCATGTCAAATCCCTCGTCACAACACTGTTCCTATTGTGAGCTGTGCACCAGTTGCATCAGTTTCTGCTTCTATTTTTCATGCTCCATCTTTAATTCATGGCTGAGACGCAGGAAATCCCAGCGGCCTTGTAGTGGCTTGTGGGCAGCTCTGCCTTCACCACAGAGAAACCAGAGCAGAACTGTATCCAGCCTTTTGGAGCTGTGTCCATACAACTCCCACGAGATTCAGACCAGTTTCTGAGCAGCACACAGTTCAATAAGAACTCATGAACTTTAGACCCACAAGAAGAAATACATCCTGTGAAGACAAGGACAAAGGTTCCTTCCACAGACACCACTGCTCAGAGCAACAACAGGGTACAGCCGTAATGCCCTGGACAAAGCCAGGCAGTATTTTCCTTAATAAACTCTATTTGCTGTATCATGCTGATGTACCCATAATTTCATAGGAACCAAGGACATTGTTCCCTATCATTTTTGACATTAAGTGGTTTGTAATTGGATTGTCCAGCCATGAGCATTAACACAACATCCCAAGCTCACAAGCTGCAGCTTCCAAGGACCTGCAGATGACCTCGATGTCCAACACAGCTTCAATTTTATTGTTGCCAAAAGCTGCATCTGATGCTGGAACCTTCCATCTCTCAGCTCCATTTACGAGCTGGTGGGGGTGTGGGCTATGATGGCTTGTCAGAACAAAAACAAGATCCAAATGCTGGCCACATTTCAGCCTCTGAGAAAATTGTAATTATCATTAGTGACAAAGGATGGGATTTTTACTTTAAAAGTAAGAGGTTTTCATGTTGGCCATGTGAGAGCTGCAGTCTGGTGTGGCCGTGGGGGCCCTGCTGAGGGCAGGAGGAGCCTCTGACAGCGGCACCCAGGGGAACAGGAGGTTCTCCTGAGGGCAGCCCTAACAGAGCTGTCATCACATTTCCAATCGTTAATCTGATCAATGCCAAAGCAGTCTGCTCTCTGTCCTTTCAGGTGGGTGAATGTTTACAGAATTCTGTGATGCACTTAGACTACAGAAGTCTCATGGAATAACAGAATCTTTTCAGCTGAGTTTAAAAAAGCCCTCCAAGACTGAGATCCAGTATTTGACCAAACACCACCCTGCCAACCAGAGCACAGCTCAGACTGCCACATCCTGTCATTCCTCAAACACCACCAGGCAAGGGTGGGCACTCCACCACCTCCCTGGGTAGCCTATCCCAATGTTTCTCCAAAGCCAGGTCACCCTGACCCAGCTCCATCCTCCCCTGCTTCCTCCACAGCTCCTCCTCCTCCTCCTGTAATGCTTGCAGCTCTGTCCCTTACCCCCCTGCAAGGCTGGCCCTTCTGACACAGGGTCAGGGCTGGATTCAGGCACATCTGCCACTCAACAGGCAGCATATGCTGATCCATGAAAAGGTTTCCCTTATCAGAGACCTCAGAATGAGATCTCTTTGGGCTCAGGAAGGGAGGGGGAGCAGGGAGGGTGTGGGTGGATTTTGTTGCAGAACCTAATGCTGAAAAAACTCTCATCTAAGAGCCAGGAAGAGCCTGAGCAGCCAGCTGCTGTCGAGGCTCGGTGCACACACAGGAGTTCACAGAAAACAGTGCTGCTGGCACCAGGCACAGTGAGCTCTCTCCCTGTGGTCCAGCTGGGGGCACGCTGCTGCTCCCAGCCTGAGCAGAGCCACTGCTGAGGCTGCAGCCCGTGCAGCCAGCAGGCATCAACAGGGCATCGACCCCCTGTGCCACAGGCCAGCCCCTCGGGGACATCAGCCACCTCGTCCCCACCTGCCCTGAGCCACTGCCACACTCCAGCACCCGCTGCCAGCAGTGCCAGCCCTCGGGGAGAGCTGGGGGTGGCCCAGGGCCATCAGCGCGAGCTCGGGTGGGGGACCAGGCTTCTGTCCTCTGCTCTCTTACACCTCTTTCCTGTCCACAGCTCCCTGGCTGCTGGAGTGAGGGTCCATCCCACCTCCCAACCCACACCAGCGTGACTCACCCACAGGGAATGATGGGGGCTCAAATAACCCCGGGCAGCTTCTAATGCAAATGTTAATGAGGCACCGGGTGTACAATAGCAACAAAGGTGGGCAGCTTGTTTGATAAATCATGGTCTTTTGAAGTCTGATCTTTCAGAAACCCCCCAAGCAGGTCCCCAGTGGGGAAGTGCAGGATAATCCCCAGCCCCTTCCAGCTGAGCTCACTGCACACCCAGGCACTGCAGACCCTTCAGGGGCACTTCCCACTCTGTCATTTTCCTGCTGCTGCCCCCACAGCCGGAGATCCAGACAGTGAGGAGGTGCTGGACCCCACCACCACTGCACCTTTCATGCTCTGCCATTCTCTCCCGCGGCTTTTACTGATGACACACTCACAGCTTAGCAACATCCAGGAAAGAAGAAAAATCCCTGGGTATTACTGGGGAGATGGTATCAGAGGGAGGATCCCCCTGTGGGTGCTCTGTGCTTTCTCAGCCCCTGCTCCTGGTCACTGTCCCCAGCCCAGGCAGCTGCTCCTGTGCTGGATGCAATGGTGGAGCATGCTGTGAAATGAGACTCCCACAATAATGGAATATCCTGAGCTGGAAACGACCCACAAGGAGTCCAGCCCCTGTCCCTGCCAGACCCCCCAACAATCCCACCCTGGGTATCCCTGGCAGCGCTGTCCAAAGGCTCCTGGAGCTCTGGCAGCCTCAGGGCTGTGCCCATTCCCTGGGGAGCCTGGGCAGTGCCAGCACCTCTGGGGATGAGCCTGTCCCTAGTGCCAATGCCCTTCACATCACTCCTGCTGCAGGTCCCATCGCCTGCGTCCTGCAGGACTCCCTGGGCAGCCTCAGGGGCCGGGCAGGATGGGGCCTGACCAGCACTGGATGGCCCCAGAGCAGCAGCTCTCCAGCACCCCAGGAGCCACAGACACCCCTCAGGCTGTGCCCTCCCCACAACCAGGCTGCCCTTTGACAAAGCCAAGGCAGCCCTGGCTCCAGAGCCTGCCAATGACATGGTGTGGGATCCAGTGACAGCAGCAGTGTCCAGCAGGGACAGCTCTGTCCAGCCCGGCTGGTGGCTCCAGCAAACCCTCAGCCTCAGGTGAAATCAAGGACAATAAAGGAAAAATCAAGGGCAAAAAATATGTGTGGCAGCTAAATACCAAGGGATTAAGTTTTCAGCCTTTCTTTAGGGGGAAAAATCCAACATTTATAAAGCTGGAAAAAAAGAAAATGGATCAAGCTAGTGTTGATGTCAAAGACGGATTCAGTTGAGAATAGACTTGAAGGGAATTTTATTTATGGTGCAGCTACTGGGTGGGCATCTGTGACCTTTAGAAAATGGATTAAAGCCTTTCTATACCCAGCTCCAGGCTGTGTGAATTATTAAAGCAACAAAATCATGAAGTTGAAGTACGTGTACAAAGAAACCCAGACACAGCCAGCCCCTTTGGGAGGGTCAGTGGAGCTGGGCACAGGGACCAGGACCCCCAGCTCCTCTGGAGCAAACTGAAAGCCAGGCCCCCACAGGCTCCCACCCCAGGTGTACTGGCTCCCTCTGGAAGATTCCATTTCCTGCTGCTGCTCATTCCAGCCCCAGCCCTGGTTTAATCCCCTATTTCCAATGGCACACAAAGGCACAAATCCACGCTGAAAAACCTCAGATGTGTTCTTATTTCTTCTCAGCAGTGAAGTGTAAATAATGAATTCCCACAGCCCCATCCAGCTCCTTATCCCTTGGAAAAGGCAGCTGGGGCTGGGAACCATGGGGGAAGCCAGGTGGGAGGAGGAGGAGGTCAGGAGCAAACAGCCCCAGCTGCCTCACAGGGACTGGAGCCACAAGAGGGGAACAAACACAGGCAGAGCTCCCGGTCCTGCAATGCCAGCCCTGCCTTGGGACATCTCTGGGTCTCATGCTGGCTCTCGTGAAGCACAATGAACCTCAGAGCACATTTCCCACTAAAACCGGACCACAAACTGCACCCCATTCCAGAAACCCCCTCCTGGCTGCTGCTCCTCGGGAAATGGTATCAGGGCAGCCAAAACCTGGGCAACTGCTGCTGCGGCTTGGAAAGGAGCCTGTGCTGCAGGAGGAACACTATGCTGATATTAAATCACTGAAAATCAAATAATATCACCTCCACTATGTGTGGAAAATATTCCACACTTGCTAATTGGCATAAACATGGAATTGAACCTGACCTTCATTCGATTAATTGTATCTTAAAGCTGATTAAACCTGTCTCTAGAAAACAGAAACTGGCCATTTATTGCAGATATGCCAGAACCACGGCTCTGGGGCTCTCAGGCTCTTCAAAAGGGATTTCTGAGTTCCTTTTCCCTTCCCTTCCCACAGTTCCCACACGGAGGATGTCACCATCCATCCTGAGAGGTGCACAAAGTGACCATGGAAGGAAATGCTGTGCCCAAGGCCACCCCAGGAGCTGGCCCCGGGTCCTGACACCATGAGATCACACAGGTCACTCACACACCCAGGGTCTGCTCGCACAGTGGCTCCTAAATACCTTCCTGAACATGGCCAGAGAGTGGTTTAATCAAGCAAACCAACTCACTCCTAAACTTTTAGTAACACTTGCCAGGAAGGTAGTTTTATGTTTTCTGTAATTAAATGTGAGTTGTAAATGACTTAGTAAATGCAAATGCTTTTCTCAGTGTCAGAGGAAATTCAGCATATTGACAAAGTCACCCAGAAAGATGACAGATGAATCATTTCAGCATTTTGTTGAAAGTGTGTGTACAGTTCTGCTGCCTGATAGACTGCTACGTGCTAGACTTAACCTTTCTGCAACACAGAGCACAGAGCAAGCAGCTGCAGGGAGCAGCCACAGGGAGCAGCTCTCTGCAGAGCCAAGGGACTCCTGTCCTGGGACAAGAACTGGGTTTTCTCTGTTTCATGTTGTGAGCAGAATTAATTTTCCAGGTGCTGCTCCTTAATAGAACAAAACCTCCTTGTCTGGAAAGTTTATGTGTGAAGCATGAATCTCCTCCTATCGGCTCGAAACAAGCTTCTCTTTTTCACTGAGGTTTGGAGTTAGCGTTTAGCCTTTGGGAGCTGAAGACACAAGACCTTGAGTGTTCCTGTTCTCACCAGGAGTGTCTGGGGAGACTTTTTTCTGCTGTTTGCCTTATCCTCACAGCACAAGGACTGAGCTGGTATTTAATCATTTGCCATCATTCAACAGAAGCCCAGAAATGTGACAGAGCTCTGCTGCACGCTTTTGCCTCTCCTTGCTCAAGGGATGCGGCTGCAAAGAGGGGTGAGTGTTTCAAACCGCCCCCTCAAACCGTCACAGGGACTTGCACACTGCTGGCAATCCATTTCCATCACCCTGGAAGTCCCAGGCGGACTCTCATGGAAGCCCAGCAGGAATTCACGTGGGTGGGCTGTGCCAGAGCAGGGTAATGGATCTCCTGGTGTTCATCAGGGAGCTGAGGCTGTATGGGAACATCTTCTCTAGCAGGAGCACTGATGGCAGCACCGGGACTGAGCGTCCCCTGCCCTGCCTCTCAGAACAGCTGGACCCTCCCCATACAGACCATGGCTGACTTTGTGCTGCCACTGTTACCCAGCACCAAAACTCTTAATACACATAAAGTATTCAAAAAGAGATTTCAGTAATTGGTAAATATTTGGGTTCTTCTGAGCAAACAGGCCTCAGATCTCCTGGGAAAGTTCTGCTTTTGCAAAGTTTCCATCTTCCAGCATGCAAGTACCCAAGGTCAGGCTGCTCCCCAGGCTGAGGCCCCGTGGAACAAGACCTCGTCAGGCTGTACCACAGGGGGAGAAGGCAAAGGACAGTGTGGGTCATCTCCAGAGCCAGATCTGGATGTTCTCACCCTCGTGGCATCAGCTTTTGATCAAAGTGTGATGGGAGAAACCAGCCAAGATGGCCTGACCAGATGGAAATGCGAGCAGGTGCAGTTTGCCCCCGCACTCAGCTGTCCTGTTTATGTCCCCAGTGCATGGTGACACCTGTGCCACCCACTGAGCCAGGCTGGGCCCTTCCACAGCTTTGACACTGCACCTTTCACGCTATTTCCATGGCCACGTCTCCCCCCAAAGCCCCAGTGCTGGCACACAGCCCCACCCACACAAAGTCACTGGTGACAGGTGACACACCTGAGCCAGCAGTGTTGGGATCAGCGCTGGCACTGTTGCTCCCAGCTCTCACCAGCCACACACAGGTGGGTGAGGCTGCACAGGGGGCACCCCTGCTGCTGGCCGGCAGCAGGGCACGGTGACAGAAGCACTGCAGAGCTCCCAGGCAGCCCTGTGCTCGTGGGACATCCCACGGGCACCGCGCTGGCACTGCCAGACCGGGGGCAAACGCCAGAGCCACCCGCACAGGGGCAGAGGGGCAGCCAGAGGAACAGGGAATGGAAAAGGACTGACACTAGGAAACAACAGTAACCAACTCCCAGAGATACACAGCTTTTTGATCATCACCTCCCACATCCTCCCACATGCTTGGCAAGAAAAGCCAGTTAAAAATAAACAACAAAACCTCTTCAGCATAACTGATTTCTGATTGGGAAAACAGCCCAGAACTTCACAGAACCCTCCTGACCCATGTGCCAGCTCAGTCAAGCACCAAGGACAACTTCCAGCATCACTGACTGCCTCACTGACCCCCCACAACCCAGATATCCCCACAGGAAACTGAAAACATGGAGAATGTTTGCCGTAAAAGGGTCACAATTGTGCTGGTAACTTGCAACACATCTGTTGCACCAAGATGCCAAGAATTACAGCAAAGCCAAATGGCAACTAGGTATTTTCCTGAACATTTTTCCTGTGTTGACTGAGCAGCCATCATAAAAAAAATAGAAAAATAGCCAATTTTGGCCCCGTTACTGTTCCAATAAACCACAAGAACATAATAACAGACACCTGATAAACCATGCAAGACTGAGAGCTCCAGCCTACCTTGCCAAAGCTTCCCTTCCCAATGGCCCGGAGAATCTGGAAGTGGTCAAAGTTCACTACAAGGCAAAGAAAAAAGAATTTACATTTGTAAGTGCTTTACTACAAATAAGCTTGCATTTTAAAGAAGGCAGGGAGACAAGTACAGAGCGTTGGCCAAGCTCTTATTAAAAGTTTTCCTCTGGGGAAGCTGCAGGACAGCAGCTGCTTTCCTTTCAAGTCTCTTCACGAGCTGGCAGAGGGTTGGATGAGGTTACTAAATGAGTGGTTTAGAACAAAGTAAAATACAGCTTTGACCTGCGGGGATCTGGGGGGAGCTTCACAGAGCTCAGGGGCAAACTGTGAGTGTGGCAGAGTGGAGAGCGTGGTGAGACCCTGCCCCACACTGTGCCCTGCCCACTGCCCACTGCCCCACTGCCCCGGCCCCATTGCCCACTGCCCCACAAACACTGCCCCACAAACACTGCCCATTGCCCCACAAACACTGTCCCTGCCCCACTGCCCCACAAACACTGCCCCGGCTCCACAAACACTGTCCCTGCCCCACTGCCCCACAAGCACTGCCCAAAAACACTGCCCACTGCCCCACAAACACTGCCCCGGCCCCACAAACACTGCCCACAAACACTGCCCCGGCTTCACAAACACTGCCCACTGCCCCACAAACACTGCCCCACAAACACTGCCCCACAAACACTGCCCATTGACCCACAAACACAGCCCCGGCCCCACAAGCACTGCCCACAAACACTGCCCACTGCCCATTGCCCCACAAACACTGCCCACTACCCCACAAACAGTGCCCCTGCCCGCTGTGCTCAGCCAGTGCTGGGTGTGCTGCTGTTGGTGCTGCCAAAGGACAGCATTAGAGGACAGGGACAGCCCTCCTCTCCCTTCACGTGCAGACCCTTCTGCAAGACATCCATAGTTTTTTCCAGATCCAGCGTGAAGAGCAATGACAAGAGATGATCGTGCAGCTGTAACACTCAGCCACTGACTCCATCAGCTGCTGCTGCAAACAAAATTATTTTTATACCAAAGTACTGCTGTGATTTAATTTAATATCAGTGTTAAATAAAGAAGACAAAGTGAGGAGGAGCTTGCTGATGGACTGAGCCCACCTGCTCAGATACAGCTGTCAGCCCTTGCCAGCTGTACCGTGAGACCCTCCCCGTGCAGGGGACCCTCAGCATTCCTGGCCACATGTCTGGATGAAAAGAAATGCTTGGCATGGGCTTGGGGTTTGCAGCATGAGATGGTCAACAATGAGCACTGAGCCTGTTGGCTGGCCACAGAGACCAAAATCACTCAGGAGGAGTGGGAACAAAGAATTCACTATAAATATTACGAGTCCCACTCCCAGATCTTAAATAAATGCACATCTGTCATTTCTGAGGATGAATCAAGAGCCCACGCATGCCCATGGAGTTCCTATTACCCTTTTGTGCTAGGCTTATATCCAAAATATTGTTATTGTCACTTTTGTGGGACGTTTTCTGCAGGAGAGCTCAGAAAACTTTGCCAAATGAAACTGAGAACAGAATCTGGGCCAGCTCGTACTCGGTGTGTCCCTGCACTCGCAGTTCCCTCCCTCGGGCATGCTGAATGGCAGAAGCACCCCGACTGCTCCATGTTTAGCTGGTTTAGTTGGCTTAGCTGACTGTGTGGGGATTGGCCAAAGGCTGCACTCCTTGATCTTGGCTAAGGATCTTATTCCACCCTTAGTGACTCTGTGATCTGCTCAAGATCTCTCCAGGAGACCCCACAACAGAGCCCATGGGGACACCAGTGTCCCCACAACCTCCTGACAGCCTCCCACGTCTCCAGGGGAAAGGCTCAGCTCCATGGGTGCTGTGTCACCTCCTCATCACCTCCCTCCTCTTTGGGCCTTTTGTTTCAGCAGTGATTTTACTGAGCATTTTCCTCCCTCTCCTACTAGGGGCTGCAGTGAGCAATGCAAAACTGCAGCTTCAGCTTCAGAAGTATTCTGTCTGAAATGTTCTGGCCGAAGCATTTGGAGCAACAGATCAAATGTTTTCCACGTGCAACCAAATCCACTGGCTGACCTCCTGTCACCAAAAGGATGCCCAGCTGCAGGGAGCCCCTTGGAAGGGCAGTGTTTTCTTGACAATTAAACCATGTGCAAGTGCTCAGGATCTGCCATCATTCCATTCTCTGCCATCAGAGCTTTTGATAATTCTTTGTTATAATGTTTGGAATATTGTGTAAAAAGGCATTGCCTCTGAGAAAACAAACCCCAAAGTGTCATTTCCATGTATCCATGACTACAAGTGATCTGGGAAGCCTGCTCGAGTCAGCAGGCAGGAAACAAACCTAGAAATGAATATTCACCAGGCCCTTGAACCTATCAGAAGAGATGTCACTTTTAATAAATTAATACAGAGTTCTGCTGATGGGAAGTTCGGATGATGCACTGACTGGTTTCCCAGTTCCAGTATTTTCTGCAGCATTCAGGAGGCAATCTGATAATTCTGTGGAAGTAAACGATTCTATGATTACATGATCCCAATAAAGCAAAAGCAATCTCAGCATGTGAAGAAGAAAATCATAGTAGCAGTGTGCTGTTTTTTGTGCACAGCACAGTGGATTACTAAGAATGTTAACTTATCACTACGGAATACGTGATTATCCCTAAAATAGAAATCCTGAACCTGCCTGGAACAAGTGCGTATGCTCCAGAGGCTCTGCTCTCGGGGCTGACAGGAGAAAGCTGTCACTCACCCACAGCCAGCAGGGCTGGCTGACTCCGGGGGCACTGCTGCGAGCCTGAGTCACAGACGCAGCGGGGCCTTGGGTGGCAGGAGCAGGAGGGGACAGCTGCTGCCTCTGCCAGGCCCTGCCCACCCGCTGCCCTGGCTCTGCACGGCTCCGGCAGCCACAGGCTGGAGGGGCAGGAACGGCCCTGGCTGCAGCAGGAGCCAGAGTCCCTCACGAGAGGGGGAGAGCGACCTGGAAACCTGGGGGCTTCAGGAAGCATTTCTGTCCAGAGGCTGCTCAAGCCTGGAACAGGCCTCCTGCAGGATCCAAGCCTCAGGGCTCAGGAGGCACTTGCACAATGCCCTTGATGGCATGCTTCAGCTTTGGGCACTCCTGAAGCACCAAACCCAGGGACTAGATCAGTCCAGGTGAGTGGGACTAGTGGGAGCCTTACAACTGAAAATATTCTGTTCTTCTGTTCCATCCCATCCCATCCCATCCCATCCCATCCCATCCCATCCCATCCCATCCCATCCCATCCCATCCCATCCCATCCCATCCCATCCCATCCCATCCCATCCCATCCCATCCCATCCCATCCCATCCCATCCCATCCCATCCCATCCCATCCCATCCCATCCCATCCCCTCCCCTCCCCTCCCCTCCCCACCTGCACTGTGCAAACAGGAGGAGCTGCCTTGCCCCCACAGGCAGCCCATGGCCTCTGCTGTGTGCAGTGCCCCAGGGTGCCCCTCAGCTCCTCACAGAACAGGACACTCTCTGTTCCAGCAGCTCCTCATCACCCTGGCACCTCAGCAGGGGAGGGGAACCACGGGACAGGAGAACGCTGGCATTTGCCATGTGCTGCTTCCCAGCTCTCCCTGGCACCGGGTGACAAACCATGAATCACAAATAAAATAAATACCATAGCCTGGCTTTGCTGTGGCTCTGTTCTCCAGTTCCAGGAATGCGTGACGAGCGGGATGGCAGGGATGGCAGGGATGGCAGGGATGGCAGGGATGGCAGGGCTCCCCGTGCCCACAGGACCTCCCCAAACCTCACGCAGCCCAGCCCTGCCCACTGCACAACAGAGTGCCAGGTGCTGCTCTGAAACCCCTGTAATTAAGATCTCATTGTAATCACAAGATGTACTGTGGGATAAAGCAGGCTGGATACACAGCTTCCACTGCCAGTGAAATAGAGAGAATGAGGAGTACATTTCCCCATTTCCCTACAAAAATTCATTGTACAGAAGGAGGAGGGATGCAAAAGAAAAAAAAGGAGAGCTTTGTCTTCACTATTTCAAAATTATTAATGTTTTCATTATCTTTTTTGCTGTTTATTCTGCATTTATTTGCAAGATACCTAAAAGTAACACTTCAGAGACACAGTGGACTCCCAGTGAGTGTTCAACATCAGGACCTGGTATTAATCTCCAGCAGCAGGAGAACAATATAGTAGGATGCAGTTAGTAAGCCTGGTCTACAACACCCTCAAATCTGGGCTAGCCAGCAAAATCACACGTTAAGGTTCAAGTCAACCTTTTACTCCTCAGCTGCATGTTTTCCAGCATCATTAATACAAACAGGAATATTTAACTCCACAAATTATTCTCTTCAACACTAAAGGCCTAAGAAATTTTTTTTAAATTTTGTAACAGCAAACGTGTCAGGGTAGTATGGCATGATCCACTTTCTATCAACATATTTCTAGACATTGGCACAATAAATGGCATTTCTCTACTCAATGTCTTCTGCAATGTAGCTTGGAAGAAGCACCCCAGTAACTGATGTAGAAACATTAAATTGTGGCCACAGAAACCACAAGCTTGCTGCCACAAAACGCTGTGAGTTTCATCTGGCAGGAAGGAGAGGTCCAGCTTTGCTGCAAAGCCACCACACACACAGGGTGACACGGGAGGTGAGGCCACCCGGGCAGGGACAGAGGGTGCACCAGGACATGGGCATGGGCACCTGCACGGGGCACAGCAGGCAGGGCAAGGGCACAGGACAGGAGCCCAGCAGGATGAAGAGACGGGGAGCCCGGGCAGGTACAGGGCACAGAAGGGAGGAGGCAGAGCCCCACGGGGAGCAGCAGCACCACGGCAGACAGGGAGCATCCCCAGGGATGGGATGAGCTGCCAGGAGCAGCAGGGAGAGGGGCAGGACAAGGGAGGGATGGGAGGACTCGGTTTGAAAAGCTTTCACACCGGAGGATCAGCCTGGGTGAACTGGAAGGTGGGGAGGATCAAAGGTGAGATCTGTGCCCAAACACAGAGGTATTGATGGAGAGAGGGAGCACAGGGCCTTGGGGGGAGATGTCAGCAGTCCCTCCCCAGCCTGAAACCCTTGGAACACAGGGCATCCCATTTGCTCCAGCCAGAGGGCCATGCAGTGCAGGACACCACTGCCTTCCCTGCTGTCCCTGGAGAAAGCACAAGCAGCACGGTGGGTCTCCAGCATCTTGGGCCAATCTGTTTTGCCTATTCATAGCCTACAGAGAAGATTACAGAGGTGAGGGAAATGGAAATACAGTGTAATATGGCTGTCAGGAACCTCAAGTGAGCATTCACTACCCAGGAATCCAGAGAATGCTAGTAGATAATGGAAGAAATTAAAGGTACGATGCCAACCCAGTGCTGTAATGAGCCCCTTTAGGAACCACAGACTCAAACCTACTCTTAGGAAGCAACTCTAAAGTCATGTAAAAACAGAGACATTTTGTGTAATTAAAAATGAGTCCCTGCAACTCCATAAGGAATCAAACGCACAATGCAAAGCAACTGCTAAGTCATTTTAGGAAGACTGGGTAATGGATATGCAATATAAAAATGTTTGCATTGGCCAGAAACCATCCCTAAACAGCAAAAACATACTCTTTGCATTGGCCAGGAGCCCTTCCAAAGAGTGTGAGCAGGTTGCATTCACCTGATCTCCATCAGTGAGCTCAGGAGGCACTGGAGATGGAGAAGGAAACCCAGCACCTCATCCCTTGTGCTCTGTGTCCCTGGCCAGTGCTATTTCTGTTAGAAAAACACATGTAACTGTGCAACAGCAACCCAGGGAGGCCAGCAAGGCACTCATTAACCAGCTGGGCCCCGGCTGGTGCAGGTTAATGAGCACTAAATGAGTTCACAGTGGTCCCACAAGCACGGGAGATGTGGTCACACACACAGAGGCAGGGTGAGCAGGGCTGCCCTCCCAGCAGCCAGGGCTCAGGGTCAGCACGTTCTGGGGCTGGCTGCAGGGCAAAGGGAGTGCCCAGTGCCCCAAGGCCAGCACCAGGACGGGTCTGTTTCCCCCTGCTGCCATGTGTCTGGCTGGTGTTTCCACAAGGGCGCAGCCCCTCGGCAAACCTGCCTGGAAATGATCCATTTTACAGGGTACCTCTGGTTAAACAGCCTCCCAGGAACCAGAGCAGAGCTGTTGGAAAGGCTAAGGTCACTCTGGCACCCACCCCACCCATAAACACCCCAGGTAACCTGCAGGAGCCAGGGCTCACCTTCCCTGCCACAGCCAGGGCAGCTGCTGGGCTGGCAGGGGACAGGGACAGCTGCCCAGGAGCACTGCCCAGAGCACCAGCAGCCACTACACACCTGGACACAGGTTCCTTCACCTGCTAGGAGCAGCCACTGCACACCTGGACACACCTTCCTTCACCTGCTCCTCTGCAGCTGGAATAAACCCTCCCTGGCACATAACCAAACCCGTCTGGCATGCTGAGTCCAGAGCACGGCAGAGCTGAAGCTGTCTGATCACAGAGCCTTGCCTGGGTCTGGGCTGGAAGGATTGCCCACAGAGCCCCCCAGGAGTGCCAGAGCCCGGCCCCTTGGCCGTGCTGCTGTGCCAGGGCCATGCCTGGGTCTGGGCTGCCCACGGAGCCCCCCAGGAGTGCCAGAGCCCAGCCCTTTGGCCGTGCTGCTGTGCCAGGGCCATGCCTGGGTCTGGGCTGCCCACGGAGCCCCCAGGAGTGCCAGAGCCCAGCCCTTTGGCCGTGCCGCTGTGCCAGAGCCATGCCTGGGTCTGGGCTGCCCATGGAGCCCCCAGGAGTGCCAGAGCTCGGCCCCAGCCCAGCCCCTTGGCCGTGCCGCTGTCCCAGAGCCCAGGCTGTCCCCAGACACAGCTGCAGGCAGTGCCACAGCAGCACCAGCAGCTCTGCCCCACAGCAGCACTCCCAGCACTGCCCCTCTTGGGTTGTTGCTTTTTTCCTTACTTCTACCGATAAGAAAATTTTATTTCAAGGAACTATAATTGATTTACAAAAAAAAAAAAAAAATGGCCTTTACAGCACATGTTTTTAGTAGCATAATGTTAGCAATAAACAGCTGCTGGATGTTACTTAATGTTTCTGCAGCATATGTTAGGAATGATAAATGGCTGAGTTTTGGTGCCTCATGAAAGATTGAGGCTGTACCGTGTTCAGGGCTCGGCTGGGACTGCTAAAATCCCCAAAGTGAACAGAAGCACCTTTGTAAAGCTACGTTAAAATTAATTTTAGACAAATTAATTCCAACCAGGTTTGTAAAGTTGGCTGGAACAGGACACCGAATTAATTGCCTCCATTCATTTGTTGACAACGTGTAAAATTGCCTCTTCTGGAGAGTTTTCAATACTGGCCATGCCAGTACTTTTTAGCACAATAAAGACTCTTTTGCAGTTTTATTTTAAAAAGTATGAAAGGAATAAAGAGTTATACAAAATTAAGTGATTGAACTCAAATGAAGTCTTCATTTCTCCTCTGAAAACATCTGAATTTCAGGTGAAATATCCAAACTGGGTATTATTCACTGCTACTCTCATCTCCTCACCCAGCTCCACATCCTGACCATGCAGGCAGGGACTCCCCAGCCCTGGCCAGCACTCCCCACAGGCTACAGGGAACACACTTTGCTTTGGGGGAAAACTCATTAAAAAAAACAAACAACTTCATCATAGAATCACAAATCATTAAGGTTGGAAAAGACCTTTGAGTTCACCCAGTCCAACCAGCCCCAGCACCACCACGGTCATCAATAAACCTCAGCTGCCACATCCACTTGGTTTTTGAACACTTCCAGGGATGGGGACTTCACCACTGCCCTGGGCAGTTGTGGTAACAGCCTTTCCATGGAAAACTTTCCCAAAATCCGTCCTGAGCTGCCCTGGCCCAGCCTGGGCCGTTCCCTCTGCTCCTGTCCCTGTTCCCTGGGATGAGATCCCAAATCCCCCCGGCTGTGCCCTCCTGGCAGGAGCTGTGCAGAGCCACAAGGGCCCCTGAGCCTCCTTTGCTCCAGGTGAGCCCTGCCCAGCTCCCCAGGGATTCTGCAGCCCCTGCCCGGCTCCTCAGGGATTCTGCAGCCCCTGCCCGGCTCCTCAGGGATTCTGCAGCCCCTTCCCAGCTCCTCAGGGATTCTGCAGCCCCTGCCCAGCTCCTCAGGGATTCTCCAGCCCCTTCCCGGCTCCTCAGGGATTCTGCAGCCCCTGCCCAGCTCCTCAGGGATTCTCCAGCCCCTGCCCGGCTCCTCAGGGATTCTGCAGCCCCTTCCCAGCTCCTCAGGGATTCTGCAGCCCCTGCCCGGCTCCTCAGGGATTCTGCAGCTCCTGCCCAGCTCCTCAGGGATTCTGCAGCCCCTGCCCGGCTCCTCAGGGATTCTGCAGCCCCTTCCCTTTCCTGCACACTCCAGGCCCTCAATGCCAAATATGAGGCTGAGAACAAAGTTTAGAGTGAATATGCCATTTCCATTCAAAACTAAAAGCTAACAACCAGCTTTGCTCAGCACAACAGGAGTTTGGTGTTGATCAGC